>QGQB01000293.1:0-296828 GCA_003385265.1 Neonectria hederae
ATCTTAAAGATTTTCTTAGCTATCTTTTTATTAATATATTTAATAAAATGCTTAATATTATCCTTCTTTAAACTATAAATATTTACTCTTTCTAGTTTAAAGAGAATTCCCTTACTTACTTTACCTTTCTTAATGCTTCTTTAGTAATAATTAAGAGTTTCTATTTAATTTTACCTATAACTAGGGATATAATCTTAATATTTCCTAACTAATAATAGATTAATATTTTACTTAGAAGGGTTTTATAGTTAAAGGTAATCTTAGTATTCCTAATAAAGAGTATCCCTAAAATGAATAGGATTAATACTATAGAAATTAGGATTATATATATTATTTAGTTAATAAAGATATTACCTAAATAGACTTTAGCCTTAATTATTCTTACTATTATAATATAGTCTTTTAAGAAGGAAGTAATCTTAGTCTTAATAGGCTTAATATTAAGTTTATTAGTCTTAATAATATAGTCTAATATAATATTCCTTTTAGCTTTAGTATTAATAATAGCTTCCTAAGTATAACTATTTAGATTCTTAAGTCTTACTTATAGCTTTAGGAAGTCTTAGTATAGTAAGATTATTCTTAAGTTTAAAAGTTAAATTAAAGCTAGATTAATTTATATAATTATATTATAAAATACTTCTAGGTTTAGTCTCTTAACTTCCTTCCTATAGAAGATTTTCTTTATTAAATTATAGTTTATTACTAAATAGTCCCCTAGAGTAAAATAAGAGTTATTATAGGATTTTAGTAGTAATCCTTTTAGACTAATAGTAATAGTATTAATCTTATAGTATTAAAATAATTTATTAAAATAAGTATCTAAGAAGCTTAGGTTAGTTTATCCTATAATATTACTTATTTTAACTTCTTCTATCCTTTTTATCTTATAGGAAGGATTAAGATCTATTTAGATAGTCTTTATAATTCTATTAGTAAAGTTAAATAGTTCTTTAGCTATAAATCTTTTAAATTCTAAGTTATTTATAATAATCTAAGGAAGGGTAATTCTAATCTTTATAGTTAAGACTCTTTACTTTAAAGTAGTCCTATTCTTAAGCTTTATAGTTAGGTAAGAGTCTTCCTTAGGTCCCTTTTTTATAATAGTCTTAGCTATCTTTTAATCTTCTAAGTCTATTAGCTTAAGGATCCTTAGGGTTACTATTAGGATAAAATAGCTTTAATTAACTTTTAGCTCTTTATTTTCTATTCTTACCCTCTTATTAATAGCTATATTAAAAGTAATATTATTATTTAAGATATTTTTTAGTTCCTTAAAGCTTCCCTTATTAATTAGGATAATATTTAACTTTATTATTCTATTAATAAGATTCCCTTCTTAGAGCTTAGTCCTTCTATTAATCCTATTAATAATTATATCTTTATAAAGAATATTTTAATTCTTCTTTATAAAGTTAATTATAAGATTATATTCTTCTTAATTAGGATTCTAATTATAAATAGTAAACTTTAATATTATTCTATTAAGAAAACCTATAGTTAGTAACTTTTAGAACTTTCTTATCTATATAATAGTAAGCTTCTTAATTCCTCTAAGGAGTCCTATCTTCTAGACTAGCTTTAGAGGAAGAATTACTTCTCTTTATCCTACTTAGGCTATATTAACTTTAGAATTAAAGTTATAGTATTTAGCTTCTTTATTCTTCTACAATTTATAATATTAACTTAGGAAATAGCCTAAAATTCTATAATAAAAACACTTTAGCTATTTCTATTTATAGTTAGTATTAATAAGGATATTCTAACTATTTATTCTATAGTATTCTATATACTTAGACTAATTATAATTAATAGATAAGTTATTAATAGAAAGGTTAAAAAGCTTCTACTTATTAAGTATCCTTTAGAATATAGTAATAAAATATACTTTTATATTTTTATATTACTTTATAGTATTAATACTTAAGTCTTAGACTATCTAAGTTAGGGAATTAATTACTATATCTATAGCTAGTTTACTTAGAGGTAGAATTTACTATTCTATATCTATTTCCTAAGACTTTTTCCCTAGATTAAATTCTCTCTCCTAAAGTTCCTTAATTAAGTCTTTAAAAGATTAGTTTTATTTTAATAAGCTTATAATAAGATTAACTATAGTATTATATAGCTTAAATTATAAAGCTTAGACTAAAACATTCTTTTATTAATATACCTAAATAATAACCTTATAGAGTAATATATAGAAGAGAGTATAAGAGTTTCCTTCCTTAAATTTTCCACTATTATTAATAGTATTATATAACTCCTTATAGGTCTTAAGCTAAATAAGAATCTCCTTATTTATTATATTCCTTATAGACTAAATATTTATCTTAAGGACCTTTTAGAGGAGTTAAATTTATTATTCCTTATTACTCTCTTTAAAGTCTTTAAGAAGTTTTACCTTAATTTATTCTTAGGTATTATACTTAGTAGCCTTAAGGATCTTTATCCTAATCTTTATAGATAAAATATAGTATTAATTAAGCTTTCTTTTTATCTAAGTAGACTTATTCTCTAATATAATTCTTAAATATCCTTAGGTAGCTAGAGATATTAGTCCTCTTAAAGATATAGTTAAATATATAGATTAAGATAAGAACTTTAGGTTCTTTACTTATCTTTCCTTTCTCTATTAAGTCTAAAAGTATTAAGCCTATTTTATTAATCTTAGGGTTAAGTTTAATTAGTATTAGAATTAATAAATAGTCTTTAATTAAGAGTATTATAAGTATTAACTAAGACTTTATATATATATTAAATTAATTTAATTTTATAGGTATACTCTTTATAAATATTAAATAGAATACTTTTCTCTTCTTTCTTCTCCTTTTTACTTTAATAATAATAGTAAAATTATAATTATAGCTCTTAGAATTCTTACTTATTAGAAAGTAATTCTTTCCTTTAGATATAACTTTTAGTAATTATACTAAAATAAAGTCTTAATTATACTATCTTTCTTAGGGGAATAATTATATAATTAAGGAATAAAATAAATAAAAAATAAATAAAAATACTTAATAAAACTTAGGTTAATTATAGTCTTTATAGAAATATTTCTATAAATTTCTTAAAGAAGGTTAAAACTCTTAATCTTAACCTTCTTATTATTATTAAACCTTTTTATAGTTCTTTATATAAATCTTATTATTATTCTTATTATCCTTCTATTTCTTTTTATTATTACTCTTATTTCTCTTTTTCTTCTCTCTTTTAAATAAATCCTTCCTAATTCTACCTTTCTCTAGCTCTTAGCTTCTTATAATATAAAGGGTTATTCTAGCTAGAATAGCTAGGTACTAATCCCTTATAAAGAACTATATAATAATTATTCTAACTATACCTTCCTATTATCTAAGCTAATATATATTCTTACTCTACTAATTACTTAATAAAGTTAAATAATATTCTTTCTCTTATAAGAAGTCCTTATAGTTATAAAAATCTAGTAATATTATACTATAAGGTACTTTTAAGTTTAAGTATACTCTAATTTTTCTTAGAATTATTAAGATAGAAGAGTAAGTATAGTAATAAGTAGTATAGTTTAAAGTTTAAGTATTTATTCTTATTTTACTTATTATAATAATTTTAGTTAAACTATATATTATTAATTTTACTAGTTTAATTTATTATAGTCCTTTAGAGTCCTAAAGTCTAGGGTCTTTTAAGGGAAGTCTTAATTCCCTTTATTTCTTATTTCTTATTATTTTTCTACTTTCCTTAAGTCTAGTAATAATAGCTTAAAAGTGTATTAATTAATTTTACTTATTAAGCTAAATTAATTAAATTATTATTCTACTATAACTTTTAATTTAATAGTAAAAAGGGACTTAGAATAATACCCTAAATTAATAATAATCCCTTAAGAAGGTATATAGTAAAGTATTATATAAGTATCCTTATTAGTTAGCTTAAAGCTATACTAGATTATATATATATACTATAGTAATCTTATGTTTAGAATCCTTTAGTAGGAAAGTATCTTATAGGAATAATTATTAGATTAGGGTAGGAAAAGAATATTAGTAAGGCATTAAAATAGCCTATTATTAGCTTAATAATTAGTATATAAGGGATAAAGGGTAAATAGTAATTTATATTATAATTAGAAAAGGAAGATCTTAAATTCTCTTATAAAAATAAAGGCAAAGGACTTAAGCTTTAAATTTAAAGTAATTTCTCTAGTCTCTCTATAAGAAGGGAAGAATCTCTCTTAAAAATAAAAATAAAAATCTCTCCTTAATCCTAATAATGATTTCTCTCTAATCTTCTTATTCCTCTTATAACTATCCATTTTACCCTTATTAAATCCCTGCTAGTAACTTATTAGCCTACCTATCTAGGGACTCCTATTATAAGAGTTATAGTAACTATAGATTTCCTTAATAATAGCTTTATTTAGCTAGCTTCTATACTTATAATACTTTTCTCTAGTAATTATAAAGTAAAGAATATTATACTTTATTAGTAGGAATTAATATTATAATTTAATTATCTTATTATAAGAATATTTATTTCCTTCTAGCTTTATTTTAAGGCTTAGTAAGCTTTAATTTATTATATTATAAGACTTTCTATTCTTTCTTCTAGAGTAAACTAAGCTTTAATTAACTATATTAAATATAAGTATAAGTATTTAAAGGTCCTAAGGCTATTACTTTTCTTTAATCTCTATTAGAATAATCTTATTAAGTATCTAAGTATTCTAAGTTAGCTTAAATCTTACTTTAATTACCTTAAGGAAATTATAAAGTCTATTAATTCCTTTAATCTTATTAATCTTATTTATTTAAGCTTTAATATAAGCTTTAGATTACTTAAGGTACTATACTTAGGGATTTATATTTACTCTTTTAACTTCCTTTAGTAAAGCATTATAATACTAATAAACTTCCTCTTATATACTTAATTCTCCTAGGGTAAAGTGCTTTTTTAAGGCTTTAATTAATTACCTTAGAGTTATTTTCTTTTAAGCTTTTTTACTACTTTTACTATACTTATTTATACTTTTATTATTTAAATATATATTAATATTCTTATAGATACTTAAGTTTACTATATTTAAGATCTAAGTTTATATATTATTAATTAGTTATTACTTATATTAAAAGCTTATAAGCTTAATTAAAAAGCTTTAAGCTTTTATTATATAATACTTCTATATATTAATTCTAAATTTCTATTTAAGATCCTTCTAATTAAATTCTTCTAAGGTAATATTAAGTATAAGTATAGTTAGTATAGTTAAAGTATTAATTATAAGCTTAGCTTTATTTAGGTTAATAGAGTTCTAAATATTATAATCTTTAGTATAATTATATAAGACTATAAGCTATTTATATTAGTATTCCCTATTAGTAAGCTTAACTTTTATAGGAAGAAAGCTTATAGTCTTATTAAAATAATCTATTATAAGCTTAGACTTATTAAATTAAGTATAGAAATAAAGAAAAAGAAGATAAGTTTATATAGCTTATATAGTAAAAGTTACTAAGATAGATATATCCTATTTAGGCTTATAACTATTATATTTAAGCTATAGTAGAATATAGGGAAATAATATAGTAAATTTACCTTATCTTCTATAAAGGGAATAGGCAATAGAAGGCTACTTTATAATAGGCTTAGCTCTACTTAAAATAAAGCTATCCTAGCTTATAAGGTTATTATGCTAACCCTTATAACCTAGTCTAGGCTTATAAATTATTATTATAAAGCTAGGCAGTTAATATCGGCAGTTGTGCTATTATGGGTCTAAATCCTCCTCTTATCCGTAATATTACATAACTAGATAACAGATTAGTTATAACAGAAGATGAGTGCATAGGTATGTAGTCCCTTAGAGCACTTGTGTGATACCCTTAACTTGTATATACTCTGAAATTAGTTAAATATTTATACTAGAGAAAAGAATCTCTTGAACTTGAAACTGGCTACACACTTTATGTGCATGTTTTGAGCTAGTATCTTAATGCTACTTATCGCTCTGTAGTGAGGGAACTACTCCACTGACCGTACCACATAAAATGTCCTTAATGTTCGCTACTTAAGTACTTTAATCGTCTTATTTATGGAGTAAGGATAAAGACCTCATTCTCTCGTTAGTGTTACTACTCAGCTTGCCTCTACTCCGACTACTTTGCACATCCCGATCTCAACCCACGATAGCCCAATATGGACATACCGCCTAGACACCCAGTGTTAGCTTCAATCAGTACCCCTCACCACAATCGGGGTTCTTTTTCTCGATCGCGCCTTTACTACTCTCAGGGGGTAAGATTTTGATCACTGCTGTAATTGATTCGAAAACTACGTGTCGTGAGGGTTCTACCCCTTCCAAGTTCTGCAGGGTGGCAAATTCGGAAGTTCCGCGCTCGTAGCTAAATCTACCCATGATCTGGGATTTCGCTCTCAACGTAAAGATCCGGCTTTCATTTAAGACAAACAACTAGTTTGAGATGTACTATGACATTAATCTGGACACCATATGAACCCTGTCGCTTGGCTGTTAAGATAGATAGACATCTACAGAGAGTTGCAAAAGCATGAATAGGTGTTGATAAATGGACCTCCGTAGTAAATGATCCTTCAAAGTAGTTAAGAACCGAAATTCGATGTATTATAATAGAACCGACTGTAGACGCTTGAAAACCTAAGCGAAGGATGGTACAGTGCTGCTCGAGCTGATCACAGCGCTCATCATACCAAGATAGTCGATCAATACATCATCATCCCTGTGCAGATCCTGCTGCACCCAGATAGCTTGGATTGTGTCCTTGACCTCCTGAATACTTCGTATACGAGCATCCCTTTGGGTTCTTTCAATCAAGTTGATAATGGCTACTCTCTGATGATCTTTCTGTGCCTCACAAGCGAGAATAAATAAGGGAAAAAAGTGCTCACAAGTACATGACTGCACAGGCCCCGAGAACATTGAATCTATCAAAGATTCAAGATTTTCCGCTGGTTCCCATGGGCTCTGTGACGCCCGCACGAGATATACCCGTGTCGCCATCTGGTATAGTTCCACAGCGAATATCGCAGTAGGGGTTGACCCAGCCAATGCTGATCTAACAGGGACATTCCCTATTCTTCTTTCGAGATCCTCAAGACGGTCTTGGTACTCTTTGTTGCGGCTTCTAGGGTCCCGTGGATCAATCAATGTGTCGAGAATCTCGGAGAGCAGGTTCAATATCGCATGCGTAGGATTTACTGAAGGCATGTTCTAGAAAATTAGCAGAGTGTGATAGATAGGCTTATTTGGAGAATTGCATACGGGCCTATGCCTTGCTAATGACGGATACTGAAGGTCTTGGAGTCTGGGATTACTTGTGTTTGAGACCCTCGGCACCAATGACTTGTGGCGCCAATGATGCATAGCGAAGCGAGAAATTGTTTCGTGATACTGGACCCAGTTAAGCAGGTGGCCAGTGTCGCTTTCATACGGTTGATCCTTGAGCTGAGTTGCTTGGATCATATCCATGGCTCCCCATGTGTGCAACAGCCACTCACCCGACCCTTCCGATGGCTGTAGGATCTATACACGATGGTTAGACGAAATTTCCGGCTTTCTCGACGGAACGTTCTCTGTAACCCACCTCAAAAGCCCCTAGGACCATAGATGCAGCCACGTGCTGGGCAGCATTTGCCGAGATCAGCGGCTCATCCGTCACCGAAGCAGACAAAGACTGAAGTGCCTGTATCTTCAGCTGTACAGCCTGCTCATTGAGTCCATGGCGGTGGAGCGAGGAAAAAGCAAGTAACGCGTAGAAAAGAGCGAGCCCCGAGACTGCGTCATGTGCTAGGGCCATGCTTAGGAGTGCGTCTCGAATCTGCGAAGGGCACTGGCCGAATGTGACCAGCGATAGATGGGCAACATTGTGGACTGGTGCGTTTGTCAATTGCAAAAACTTAAACAAAGGAACTCAGCGATTAAATGGCATGGTTTTACTTACAGTAGTGGACTAGGTCCATGTGGTTCACTCGTTGTTGAGGCTGCCTCAACAGGTGTGGGGAAGATCCAAGCTGATGATAAGGATGCATCTGTCCGGACAGATAGCCATACAGTTCCATGTCCTTCCAAGTGGTGTTGACGAAGAAGGGGTTAGTGGACCTTTGATTTGACTGGCTTGTCGACACCACCATGGGCGGTGGGTTATTCCCCGTAATTGCACGTCTCTTGTCATTGTCTCTGGGCCACGACAGGCGCATTTCATACCCCTGGCAGTCTCGCTGGCCTCGAGCACACTTCTGACACGTCGGCAGCCCCCCATCGCACTGGATCTTACGAGCTGAGGAAGCGCGATTAGAGAGCCTCTCCCTAGGTTCAGGCTTGGCGATCACGGTCACTACTAACCTGCACAAGTCCAGCAACCTTTTCGAGCCTTCATTGTGGCGACGGATGAATCGGCATCTTTTGCTTACGACGCAGTGGGTGCCAACGACCAATATCGAGAAACCATGAAGTTGTTGATTGATTCCCTGGATCCGAAAAGTTCGGAGAAAGTTGCTTTCGATGGGTCGCTGACGTTTTAAGTATCTTTGCGAGGCGGCTAAATTCAGTCATGTGTCAGCTCCCCTAATAAGCCCCTTCAAGATGCATTACGAAAGGATCCCCAAATCCTACCCATCTATCACTTACCCCACACGAAGCAACTTTTATCGAGGCTAAGAGCTGAATGCTTCTCCCCGCTTGACCTTTTTGAGCTACTTGCTTACTTCGGACGACACCTGCCTCCGTCACCTCATGCCACAGACACAATGTTAGGCGCCAACGTATCATCAGTATACGTAACCTCGCCGTTGATTATCAACCAAAGAGCAATCTGATTGCTCGTGTGAGAGATTGCTGTGGCTGCGATTTGAATATAAATTACTCGTGTTCGACGCTGTCATGTAGAAATTAAATCCAGCAATTCAAGCTTTTTTACTCTTCGTTTTCACCTACAAGACATATCCAACATGACTACCTACCTGATCACACAAGCGACTGGCCAGCAAAGCCGCTGGGTTATCTCGCACCTGCTTGAAGCCGGTGCCAAAATCCACGCGGTGGTACGCGACCTTCAAAAAGTTCCGCCAATCCTGCTGAACCCAAGTGTCACTCTCTTCCAAGGAGAAAGCAAGAATTTCGAAGATATCCTTGGGGCAGCACAAGGATGCAAAGGCGTTTTCCTCAACACTGTTCCCTTCCCAGGATTGGAACTTCTACAGGCCAAGACTGTTGTCGAGGCTTGCCAGAAAGCGGGCGTTGAAAGCATTGTTGTAGCCACGACCCATGGCACATGGAACAAGGCTATGTGGGACGACGATGCGATCAAGGAAATCCAACTGCACCCGTACTTCTCCTCCAAGGCAGAAGTTGAGGAAATCGTTCGAACTGGCGGATTCCAAGCTTACACCATTCTTCGACCGGCAGTCATCCATCATGACTTCTTCTTGCCAGGTGCTTATGGGAACTTCCCTCGGCTTCCGACTCACGGAGAGCTAGACTCCCTTCTAGTCGAAGGTGCCAGGGTGCCTTACACGGATGCAAACGACGTGGGAAAGTACGCCGCGGCGGCTCTACAGAACCCGACCAAGTTTGATGGTCAGGAGATTGATCTTGGAAACGAGCTACTCACCATGGAAGATGTACGCGATATCCTCATCAGAGTCAGCGGCAGGGAAGTGCGAGTGGTAAAGCGGACTCTTGAGGAGGTAGAGAAACTGGGCATCAGCGTCTTCGGTCAGAAATTTCACCTTATGGTAAACATCAAGGATCTCAGCTGGACTACAGCCGGAGCCAAAAAGGTTCAGAAAAAGTTCGGGATACCTTTGACTTCAATTGAGGCTGCGTTGCAGAGGGACAGGGCTCTGCTCTTGGAATGTCTGCCAGCCAAATAGGTTTCCCAGCATCAAGGTGGTGGGGAAGGGTCCATCCAACATGAAGACCAGGAACCCCTTTTAGTCAGTATGGTTCAACCCATGCTGAATAGCTCTTACGTTGTCGGTATATCTTCTCTATTGAAATACAAGATCATTCGCTCCCTCAGGCTCTATTAATTTCTATATCTATTTATTACGACTGCATGTACAATGGTTCAAGTCGACATTTGCGAGTATAGTCTCTATAGACGCAGACTAATGGTCCTCGTTCATTTTAATTAAATATAGAAACAATCAGGAAATAACACAAAATTATGATACTGTGTAAAGTATCAATGATGCTGAAGGTCGGTGGGTTGGTCGGGGTTGGGTGGCGAAGCCAGCGGAATTGGGTCGTTAAACAAGGCCAACATTGTTCCCACTTTCCGTCCACACCAAACCCAGCTAGTTTACCCTAGGCTTAGGCTAACTCAGGCTAAAGATGGAAGCGGAAATCCTTGATGTCGGTTTTGGTTCGCGTCCTAGCTGTTCTCCGCTGTTCTTTCAGACTTAAGAGTAAAACGAACGCTTGCGTATTCTTGTGTGGATCATCTCGGCGTACTCATCTATTGAATTTCGTCCCATGCATTGTCGGTATAGCGTTGGTGGTCGAACTAATTACCTGACTGTAACCCTTCATGGTTGACCCAAGAGTTCTGACTATGCTTTGAGGTCTGCGGCTAGATTGCGGGAGGCAAAGGTGAGATGTTCTGCGACGCAACCGTGATCCCGACGCCTTCGCCTATCGCGGCTGGTTTTACCAGTCTGGAACACCATTCCTTCATTTAGACCTGCCCATGGACGAAGTAATGTTGAGAAAACAGACTGTATAGCAGAAGCTGGTCATCTCATTGACTGGAGTCTGCATGCTTTACCTCTAATCGAACCTAAACACCTTCTCGGCAAATTGTTCAGCACATCTCCCTCCCAGCGCGTACATTATAGAACCCAAAGCAAGTACACCTCATGAATTACTGAGAAGTGAATACCCCGGTATGGGAACAGAGGGCGTCAATTTTTCCAGGCCACATGAATAGCTTAGTTCATTTGACTAACATATTATTGATGGTGCCTTTACCAAATTTGGAGCTGTTAGGCAATGGACATGGGACACTTCTGCTGATTTTGGAAGCCAACATCTTGTGCATAAGAAGCATTAAATACGGGAGAAAATTAAATCTGCTGAATTACTTTTAAAGCGGAATTATTATTCACCGTAATATTCTATTTATAGGGATGCAGAGAGTGAGATGCTGAGGCCTAAAATTTGCAACTTCCCCGCTCGTGGTCTTTTGTCCACAACCCAGCCCTTACCTCAAGATCACCCGACAACACCTACCCTTGCACACGATGGACTCCAAGACTTACCGTTACACTGCAATCCAACATGGGCGATGGTTCCGTCTACTGAAAATCCAACCTGGTCAATTCAAAGATGTTATCACTTGTGAACTCTTCGATGCTGAGCTGGATAAAGCCCCTCCTTACACAGCCCTGTCTTACGTCTGGGGCGACCCTGCTAAGCGGGAACCCATCACATGCGCAGGCCACGATTGCGACATCACCCATAGTTTGTGCGAAGGACTTCGCCGTATTAGGAGAGAGACTGAGGTTCAAATCGTTTGGGCCGATGCTATCTGCATCAATCAGGCCGACAATAGTGAAAAGGGTCTGCAAGTTGACCTGATGGGTGCTATCTACGAGAGAGCTAGCAAAGTCTTTGTTTGGCTGGGTGAGGACAGCACTAGTTCATCTGAGATTGCATTTACCTCGCTGGCCTCAGTCAACCGAAAGATCTCCACCGGGACAGATAAAGAAGAGATCCCAAGCACAGAAATCGATATTTCTGTCTCAATCCAAGGAATACCCTCCGGGCCACCAACAGGGACCAGATCATCGCTGTTAGCAGACCTAGGCGCTCCAGAGAAAGAGTGCATCAAAAAACTCTGCCAACTGCCCTGGTTCTCTCGCGTCTGGGTTCTTCAAGAAGTCGGCTTGGCTAAAACGGCGACGGCATTCTGGGGCGATTCGAGCATCGACTTTAGTGAGATAGCGGTGTTCATCCTCTACGCCAACGACCATGAGGATTTGGCATTCATTTTGGGACCAGAAATCTCAAGCCTCCTATCTGGAGCTCTGTATTACGCCCTCTGGAACGTTTGGTCTACCTATGGGAAAGAATCTTGGATACAACGAACGCCAGCCTTGAAAGCGTTTGCTGAGCACCTGGAAGAAGTCACCAACATCGATTATGTGCTCATTCTCGAGGCCTCACGACGCTTTGCCGCGACCAATCCTTTGGACCATGTTTACGCATTCCTTGGTCATCCGAAGGCCTTGATACCGGGTACTGACGAGCCATGGCTTCAGGCAAACTACTCCCTAAGTGTCCAAGAACAGCATCGAATTCTAGCCTCCAGTTTGTGTCGGCACTCTCTGAACTATCTCGTTCAAATACAGCCCACAGTGCAAAGTCTAGAAGCAAGCTTTCAGCACCCTTCGTGGATACCCCAGTGGAACGTCAATCATCCAGACTCACCATCGGCTTTCTGGGAGTGCTGGGACGCCAGCCTTAGGTTATCGGAAAACAGGGTTCACAAAGCTGAAGTTCATGACACAAAACTGAGCGTCTCCGCGATTATCATAGATCGTATAGATAGACAGTCTGAAGTCATGAAGCCAGTGGACTTTGAGCCGTTAGTGGAGGGAGGTGGCCAACTTATCGAACAATGCTGGGACATGGCCATGCATGCGCACAACCCCTATGGAAACGCCAAATATCTCGCTTTTGCATCAACCCTAGCCTGTAACTACAAACCAAAAGGCTCCACTTCACTCTATTATCCGACCGGAGTAGTTCAGCAGCTGGCTTGGTTCTGTATGCAAGCGAACCCTACCTTCTTCAGGAACAAGTTTATGAACCAAGGAGGGCTTTGGGATGTCCAGTGGGATAGCAACAAGAGAGTCAGGTTCGGTCGGTGTTTCAGAAACTACGCGTCACATAGACGGTTCTTCGTTACCCACAGGGGACTATGGGGGCTGGGGCCTGCTGTTGCGGAGGAGGGAGACGTCTGCGCTGTCCTTCTTGGGGCTGACATCCCTTTTATCCTCAGGCCTATGGCGACGGCTGGAGAGTACAAGTTGGTCGGGGAGTGCTACATGTATGGTTTCATGTATGGTGAAGCGGTGACGGCAAGCGAGGCAGGAGTACCAGGATACCTGAAAGAAGATATTCTCTTAGTATAATTTTGTCAACTATAGCTTTGCGGGTGGCCCACGGGGAAATATTAGCTAACTACTTGGAGGTGCCCAGTGCATCACGCATTTCTCAAAACATATGTCACCGGTTGGCTTACATGTTGCGTCGTTATTTCCTCTCGTACTCAAGATATACTGGCGATCTAGTTGGCAAGCGAAGAGGATCATGCAGTCTTGGGTTCTGTTAGGTTACTGTGCTTAATTGAGGCTACTAGAGTACTTAATAAATTATGAGATTGTCAGAGGGTCGCGTGAATATGAAGCGTTAACTAGAGCATGATTGAAAGTAAACGGGTAAGTTGAGGGAATATCGCGACTATATATACGGATCTTAGGACCTCAGACGGCTCGTACTGGGGGGGTAACGGCCATGGTCCAGGCGGCAGTAGCCCTCATGATCTCCTTCTCCTCTTGGTCGCTGTGATCCTTGAAGACCTCGTCCATCTGCTCCAGACTCTTGCCTTTAGTTTCAAGGACGAGCAGGTAGGCCTAGATCGTAGCTATTGTACACCACGCACTAAAGAAGATGTAGGTTCCGAAGCCAGTCTCTTACAACAGGGTTGGGGAGATGATGCCGACTATAAAGTTGAAAAGCCAGCAAGTTGCAGTTGCTAGTGCGACGTCCTTGAATCAGGGGCGCTGGGGAAGACTTCGGAGGGGAGAGCCCAACCGAAAGGGGAGTAAAAAGACTCCGTAAACTAGAACGAACATAAATGCCATAGCAACAGCAGCCCAGCCAGTATCTTTATAGGAGACTCAGCTATCAGAGTATATGCCCACGAGAATGGCCATGATGCCCCAAGAACCAGCACCACCGATAGCGCCCCAGATGGCGAGCCGTCGTCGACCTACGGAGTCAATGATGAAGAAGCAGACGCGGATGGCAACCAGTTGGGGAGTTTTGAGGACTCTAGACATAACTAGGGACATTTCCGAAGACTGGCCGAGGGATTGGAAGAGTTGATGCATAATAAATGAATGCGTCCACGCCTCTCGTGCAGAGTAAGGAGACCTTCAACAGCCAGAACCACCTATACTCCATCACCTATCCCTGCTTGCAAGCCCCTGCAAATATTTCTGTCCTTGAAGAGCCTGTGTCTCGGAACATGGCCGCCTGGCTTCGCTTGACTACGGGCATGGATGGCCTTGGACAATGAGCCCATCTCCTTTATAGTCACCTAGAATGACTTGCCGCCGCCATCATCACCATCTCAGCGCCTCTGCCGTGTCACATGAGCCGGAATCGCGATTCAAGGTCGGCTTGTCGATCGGTACGCCGAACGATACTCATCACATACTGGCCGCTTGTCAACCGAAAACGGCACCGGGAAACGACACCAACCAAGTGCAGGAGAGATGTCAGCGGTATAGACAGAACAAGGTATAGACAAAACAGATGTATGTGGAGACTAGAGACACTGTCGTATCGAGGCTAATTCCCTGTTCAGCTCGGACTTCTCGCCTCGTTGCCCTTGATCTTGGCGGGCAAGGATCCATATCGGACCATGGGGGGCTATGGAGCACATGGTTTTCTATCTCAGTCATCCACATCAATGCATGTCATTACCGAGAGAGGAGATTTCGCTATATTAATGTATTTATAATCCCTGCAAAACACCAACTCCAATACTTACCCGAATCCCGAGATGACCCACTGTGGCAAGTTGATTATTGGTAGGGACGTACCAGGACTCTAGGTCTTCTCGACGTAGACTTGTTTTTACTTTCGCATACCTGCACTTACTTCCTTTCTTAAATACCCCCATTCTCATTTTGGTCAGCCCTGAAGAAACCGTCTTATTCTTCTTATCCACATCCCACTACTAACCATCGGCTGAGGAGATATACCTCTGGCATCATTTCACTCATTTGACTGACTTGAACTTTGTTCATTCACCCTTAAACTGCTCTTCTATAGCATGGGGAGCGTTCATTCATGCTGCGAGTCTTTCCAATAAGTTAGACCATTAAACAAATAGAAATGTTTGGGGACATTGAGCCCTCCTCAACTCAATCAGCTCACAGCAACTCGGGTGATCTTTTAGCTCTTATAAACATTATTAGAGAAGTAGCTGAAGGATTTATAGTCATATTTATCCTTCTTTGCGAAAGCTGAGCCACCATACACCATCACCGCATGCACCCTGATCCACTATCACCAGGAAAGCTTTACTGCCATCTTTTGCGGCCTTAACAACACCTAAACAACACCTAAACAACACCCTAAGACATCATAATAGCGTCATTTACTGTAGAAGGTCACTTGAACATGGCATCAGATGGATGTTGAAGCTTAATAGAGTAATTCCCAAGCAAGCTTGCACCTTTTCAAGACCGCATATTTGGAGTACGCTTCCAGCTCCAGTGTCCATCTCTCAGATTCACCTCAAAGATATCGAGAAGGCTTGTCATCAAAGACCTGCCACTGAAAGATGCTCCCAGGATGTGATACAACCTACTAGCTTAGAGGAAGACATGCATCTTGGCAATTGAGATCGTAAAGCCGCTGACATAATGCAGGTTCGGGCATTTCTACCTCGCCAAATAGTGGCCTTCGGGATCTGTCCGCATCCTCAGCATGTTCGCTAATGACCACCAGTAGAGAGGGCAGCGAAACTAACGTTCGACGTTAAATGAAGCCACGTCCTTTATATACGGGTAATTCGGTTTCTTCCTTCAATCATCATCGCCAAAGATACACCATTACCATTAGTTACACAGCTATTGTTGCTACAGGCTCAGTTTGTTGTGTATTCACTGTATCCCGTTATTCATCATCTTACTCCATCTTCAAATAAGGTGAATACTGCGAGAATCAAGAGCCCGAGCAAAAGAGAAGAGGCTAGCGCCAGAAACATTTGCCACATGCTGGGCCATCTGTCCCTGGCAATCATCATGACTGGGCCGTACGTCGGTCGTCGGTCAAACGGCGAGACGGTCACCAAACCTCCTCTTATGCCATTGATTCTTTTTTAAACCATTTCCAGAGCTATTGGCGCTAGGTGTTGCTGATAGATGTAATTTACTACATTGCGATGACAGCGTGTGTGGGAGGCATCGTACTCAGCCGTATACGACCACTAGCCATAGTATGCAATATTCTAAGTCTACTTACCGTTCTCAACAGCGAACACATCTATATGGATCTGTTAGTTGATTATTCCGATGAAAAGTCCATCGAGGGAAACTCATGGGCGTCGGTGATTGACGTGCACGAGATATCAGAGTTCGGGACATCAAGCAATGCTAGGCGACCCTAGAAAGGCATTCCATAATCCAGTGCAAATACGACCACAGACTGTTACAGTATGCACATCCCTAGTGAATTAACTTAGCCTGGTGCGTGACTGATGACGAAGCGAGATAGAGATATTGACCAGGTTGTTATTATGGTGGCTCTCCAGGTTGTATTCAACGTCAGCCAGAACCTACCTCAAGCATGGTCGACTTTTGAACCAGTGAGTCAGACGACAGGTCGTTTCACAGTCGCTTTCTCTTATAAGATAGATTAGATTATCTAGGCTTTCAATCAATTACAATCAAATCTAAGCGAAAATTGACAGGGTTTGGGAAAGCTTCAAGTTATGGAATCACGTTAGGACGATGTCTACCGCCCCGATGATTCAATCACAGTGTGACAGATGGCTGTTCGAGAAACCAGAGGACAATTTGAGTATTAGTCTCTTCGCGAAAGCGGAACTGGGGGTTCAGCTAGCCTGCAACCTCGGATTCAAGTTCGAACACGGCGAAGCAGCCAGGGTCATAACCAAGGCAACCGATCATCTAATGCAAGCGAAATTACCACGAGGCGATATATTCCGATATAAGATGAGTCTGAGAGTGAGTTGGTACCATAATTATTATCTTAGTCTACTTATAAAATGCTTTTATATCGGCCAGACTCCTGCGTTTCAAAATATCTCACCATTGTCTTAGACACTTAGTTGGAGGAACCACTAAAGGACTTGGACACGACCAGGTCGTTAGCCGAGAAATGGAAAGGAGGCATTTATCAGCATCCTTCCAGAGTTTTTAATGACCAACGACGTGTTGGCATATTAAGTGCCATCGAAATCGAAGTTCAGCCACAGAGTTGGGACTTTCAATGGCTTAACCTAGGTATGTGCCACTCTGTTTAATAAGTAGAGTTTTAATCTGCTGATTTGTTAGGCTCAGAAATAGGAATAGGATGCACAGGTAGCTATTTATTTCCCTGTTTACTACATGAGTACAGGAATTGTATCAGAACTTTGTGTGTAAAGCATGCGTTTTATGTATACTATTTTTATTCAAAGTTGAAATGGAATTTAGACCAACAGTTATTCTTAGATGCTTCAAGTATGAACCCTGTCAGGAACAGCTCTTCTCAAGGAGAAACCTTAATTCCGGGTGTGTCTGAGTCTATCCGTTTCGTGATAGCTTGGAACAAGGGGGCAACTGGAAATGCTCAGCGCCGGAAAGTGAGCTTGTCTCCCAAGCTAAACTTGGCTTGGCTGAAATGGGCCCATTAAAATAGGTGAGACATTTACCTCGGTCCGGAAAGCTGTTGAAAGAGGATGCCTTCTCCATGAAGGACTCGTGGAAATATCAAAGAGCCATCGGGTGAGCCTAAAAATGTTTAATCCAGCATTGGTGCGTGCAAAGGTGTCAATTTCAGAAAGCTAAACGCTCGATACGGGATACCAAACCCCAACGTCTCTGACTTCGTGTTTCAGTCATCGCAAGCGCCCATATTCCGAATTCTTTGTTTAATTCCGCTCGCAGGGAATATGAAGCTGGTATCTGAGATACCGGGGTGGTATGTTATGTTTTAATCAAATTTATTAGTCTAATGGCTGGTCTGTACGCGCCAACGGATTATTCAATTAAATGAGTTGACGTGATAGGAATGTAGTCCGAGGTCGATCCTTGAATTCTTGCGTACGACGCAATGACTTAGTGGGACAGTTTTACGAGGTTAAACCCCAATCGCCGAGTCAGGGGGGCTGCATTCGTACTACGTACGTCGCCGCCACTGACCTGCGTCTCGTCTCCTGAACATCCGGTTTCTCCTCGTGTCTCTGGATTTCTCATCGACCAGGGTGGCATCAGCGAGGTCAATGCGGTCGGTGTTCGAGAAGACTCCGACGATGCTTCATCCGAGACTTCCCAACTGGACTGTCACATGTGACAATAGGCAATGCTACTCCAAAACGCTCGACCCATTCCCGGTTCAACTCCTGAAACTAAACTCTCGTCGGTTTAAGGCTGGCACCCTGCTAGGCAAAAAGTAGTTAAGCAAAGCTCAGGCCAATGATAAGCCTGCCCTGAAGCCTGAGTTACCGGAGGACCTCGGCTTTGAAATCATGGAGCACCCCTGCTAGATTGGTTTACGGCGTTCAAGTTATTCATGATCGGCATAGAGAAGAGAAATAGGGACGATCACCACGTGTGGCTTGGGCCATTCTGGAAGCTAACGCTATTTGGAACTCTCTGATCATTCCAGTTGGGATTCATGCTAGACTAGCTTTGTGTGGTTACATCGCACTTTACAGTAGCGCGCCGTTGAGAGCCGAGGATGCCGACGCAGGGGGTGCGCAGATCTCTCCCGGTGCCCGCCTAAGAGAGCCCGTACTCGGCAATGAGCTTCTCCGCGCAAGTCATTCCCGTGACATAGGCAACGGATTGGACGTGGCAGCTGGGCAAGATGGGGACGACGCTCATATCTGCCACACGCAGGTTGTCGATGCCAATCAAGTGGAAGTCGCTGTCCACAACAGCATCAGCATCTTCGGGTTTGCCCATCTTGACCGTGCCGCTCATATGCCAGCTCGAGGAGATTGTCTGCCTCCAGTAGGCAAGCAAGTCCTCGTCCGAGTCGCTCTGGGGCCCTGCAATCATCGCCTCGCTGTTATCGGCATAGCCCTTGTGCTTAGCGATGCGGAAGGCGTCGCGTAGCGCTTCGACGGCGGCACGACGGTCGAAAGGCGAGGACAGAAACTTCGGGTCGAACTTGAGTGGCGTATTTGGATCGGCAGACTGCAGCGTAACCTCACCACGGCTCTGGGCGTTGTAGTAGAAGACCAGGATGCACGAGTAGTTGAGGCTGTCCTGGGGAAATCCTGGGATGAACCAGTGAATGGGGAAGTGCGTGAGGACTTCGTAGTGCGGCACCGTCGGCTTGGTCAGGTAGGCTCGTTCTTCGGCTGCAAGTGCCTGGAACTCCTCTGATGCCACCAGCTTGTCTAGCTTGAACCAGCCGATGCCTAGCTCGCACGCGAACTTGCTCCACGGCCCAGTCCCGTCAAGCTTCCACTGCTCCAGCGCCTCGTCCATGACTTTCTGGTCCCCGTAAAACGGCGCCCGTGCCGTGTCGCCGTCCTTGCGCTTGTAGACGAGCGGGCAGAACATGTGGTCGCGCAGACCCTGTCCGATGGCCGGGACGTCTTTGACGACGGGAAGCCCAAACTCCTCCATTTGCTTCCGGGGACCGATGCCGGAATGCATGAGGATCTTGGGGTTCTCCAGAGAGCCAGCCGAGAGAATGACTTCTTTGGAAGCCAGATCTGTGGGGTTGCGTTAGCTAGCAGTTCCACTGCACGCAGTCTGGAGGAAAAACTAACACTTCTTGCCGTTAGACTCGACGCCAACGGCCTTGTTGCCGTCCAAGATCACCCGCTGCACCGGGGATGAGGTAATAATGGTCAGATTCTCCGGCAGGGGCGTCAGTAAGTCGCTAGCCGTCGAGCGGAGACCCTTGTTGCTCGAGTTGACGAGGACTGACATGCCAATTGGGTCGCCAGAGTTGTGGTCCTGGTTCAGAGGGAAGCCAGCTTCCTCGAAGAGATCGAGTATGGGCGGCAGGTCCTTCTCCCACTCGGCCGCAAACCCGACTTTGAGGGGTCCGGACGTGCCGTGGTTTTCGGCCTTGGGCGCGGCGTACTTGGAGTCGATGCCGGACGGGAGCTCGCTGTGGAACTTCTCCAGACTCTTGTACCGAGGCTGGATCTTGTCCCAGCGGTAGGTGTCATCGCCAACGACGCGTGCCCATTCCTCGTAGTCGTCCCGCGCGCCTACAGTGTAGACGCCGAAGTTGATGGCGCTGGAGCCGCCCAATCCCTTTCCCCGCGAGTAATCCAGCTCACGGTTGTCACAGTGCTCCTGTGGCGTGGTCTTGTATCCCCAGTTCAAGTCCTTGTTCATAAAGGTCAGCCATCGCTGTCCATCGACGCGGAGATTCCGATCGTCGTTGTTCCCTCCCGCCTCAAGCAGGAGGACACTGGGCTTCTTCGCTGAGCGTGCAAGGCCAGTGGCGACGGCACTGCCAGCGGGGCCACCTGGAAGGGAAGACGTTGTTAACTAAGACATGGACGTTTGAGACTGTCACAGATCAAGCAGTAACGGGACTTACCTCCGACAATTACGAAATCGAAAGTCGACGATGTCATGATGAATGGATGTGTACAAGACGCTTAATCAGAAGGAATTTCAGTTGGAAGGACAAATCAGTTGCTCTGGTTGCAGGATAAAAGGCCGCGGAACAGTGCCCTCCCGTAGAATCGAGTAATGTATCGCAGGAAGAGGAGGAGGAAGACGGACAAAGCGGAACGTCACATTCAGGCACCGGTCCCTTTGTAAGAACCAACTGACGCCTTTAGAATGCGGAGCCAGTGTTACGGGGGCCTTCCTTAGCAAAGCATGGAAGCCCAATATCTGCAACCAACAACGGGTTTCATTCGGCCTCCACGATTCAGGGATCTAAGTCATGCTCGGCTCGCACTGACCTCGCAACGTCCATCGAGGGGTAGATCTTTAACCTCTCTCGAGTCCCGCTACAAGCATTTGGGGGTACCCGGCCCCACTATCCGGGTGATCTCTCCTCGTTCTAGATCGGGTGGTGATAAGCCCGCAGGAACCGGCCCATTCTGTCCAGGTCAAGCATTTTAGTGATGGAACATGGCCATGTTCTACATATTGCGGATCCGCATGAGTCTGCGTAGCCGTGGTACGCAATTCACCATGTAATAGTCGGGGACGATGGGATGCCAGGGTAGAGCAGGCCAAAGCTTCGTCTTCATTCCATATAACCCATCTGAACCAACACACTTGACTAGGCCAACACCGTATTACTTCCCTTCCCCCCCACACGCTCCTTCAGTTCGCTTCTCTCGAATTCCTCTTCTCGGCCTCCCACGTCTCTCGCCATGGCTATTGAAGAGCAGTTCATCCTCCTTTCGCTTGGCTTAGCGACGATTGCCGTCAGGATCTCGGTGCGATGGCAGCAGGCCGGGCCGTCGAACTGGCAGCTGGACGACTACCTAATGCCGTTGACGGGGGTGAGTGCCAAGAACCAGTTACTCTTCCTCTGTAATCGGGCTGACGTGTTGGGTGTTCGTTGCGGGTTTATTAGCTCGTCTTCACCGCCGAAGTAATAGCTGCATACCTGGTCGGTGCCAGGTTCCAGGGCATGACCAACAGCTACATCGACGATGAGCAACGTGCAGCAATCGACCCAGATTCTAGGGAATACTACAACCGCCAATGGGGGTCCAAGATACAAATCATTGGCTGGTCCTTATATGCATTTATCCTCTGGGCGCTCAAGTTCTGCGTCACATCATTCTACTCGCGACTCACGTACGTAAAGTCATCCGCGCCCGCGTCGATGCGTCGAGACCCTCTAACGAGCATGGTGCTACAGATCTGGCTTGCAACAACTCAAGTTGCGTGTGAGGATCGCCTACATCCTCCTCGCTGTTACCTACACAGTCGTCGCGTTCACCCTCCTGTTCTCGTGTTATCCCACGCGCAAGTTTTGGCAGATTAACCCAGACCCGGGCCGGCTATGCCGCCCGACTAACTCCCCCGCCTACGTGTTGGTCGTTGTGATACCCAACATTTTGACCGATCTATACCTGCTTTCTATTCCATTGCCGGTCAGTAATAAACACGTTCTCCCTTCGCCCCAACTGTGACTAATCAAAGTCTTTCCCGATTCTAGTTACTATGGGGCGTGAACATTAGCTTGCGCAAAAAGCTCACGCTTATGGTCCTTTTCAGCGGCGCCATCTTCGTCATCATGGCCGGCACGATCCGAGCCGTGGTGATCTCAACAGTAAGACTAGCCTCCCAACAAAGACATTTTGTCCTGGCTAATCAGGAGGCATTTTTTTCAGGCTGGGCAAGATGGCGCCATATCAGGCAGCTCCTGGGCATGCCGTGAGACATTTGTCTCAATTATCGTAACGAACCTGCCGATCATCCAGCCGCTAATCCGCCGGGGCGCAAGCAAGATCGGACTAAGCGCACTATTCAGCAGAACGTCACCGACCACCAGAGAAAGCCATCAACTGACGAGCAACCCTACGACCGGTAGCAAGTTCAACACGAGCCGGAAAAGAGGCGCAAGCCGTCACCCCATCTCAGACGCGCATGTCACGGCGTGGGCCAGTGACGAACATATCCTACCCGAGGATGGAGATAGAAAGAGCGCAAGCATGAAAGAGCCTGGTGTCAGTGTTGGCATCCTTGTTGCGCAAGAGGTTCGCGTTCAGTCAGAACCTTTACCTGACGACTCTGGCGCCTCTACCGACCCGAGGCGCGATGATTGGGGATATCAAACATCTCCTACTAGGAACGAGAGGGCGTACAGGCAATGAACTTTGTCATCCTCTCTTTTTGTATAGTTAGGCTTGTAGCATCATCACTAATAAGTGGGAAAGAAACCCCTTTAATGTCATGGCGGTATTCTCTTTTCAAGGGTTACTTTTACGATCTCGAACATGATGAGGTTTGCCGATCAAACTTGATACTTTTCGTTAAATAGTACGTTCCTCGCACCATGTATTCTTACACTAGAGGCGGATGATCGACGTTACATTCAAAATTAAGCATCTCACTCATCTGCGACTAATCACTTCAAGTTAGGTCAATACCCGATCAAGGGACCTCAAAAAGGCGGAAGGTTCGAAAAAGTTCGAGGCGATGATCTGAAGCGAGAGTTGTAATCGAAGAAGGCAAATCATGTCTACATTATTCAATAGAATGATTGCATCAATTGAACTCTTCGGGGAGAGGAGAAATTCTTACATCGAGGGAGGGACAGATGAGCGCATTGAACAAACCACAGCTCAGAAGAACCAACCAGCTTGCCACCTCTGATCTCCCACATCTGGTACACACGAGCTAGGTGATTTCTAACACACTTTTTATTATGGAAATATAGTAAGTAAATAAATTACAAAGCCTAGGTTAATTCTGGCAAGGTTTGTCTATAGACCACTGTTGTTCTTCATATTAGCAATAAAGAGCTTGCAATTTATAGTCTCCAATATAAGCTTCTCATGCCAGGCGTGTAGTTTAACAGTTTGTCCCTTGAAGTACTGGCAAGTTAGAACGAAACAAATGAGTTCCCAAAGAAGAATCTCGAAATGTGCGGCTGTGTTGCGACAGTGCAACCCTCTATCAAGACGCAGCCTTCACGGAAGTTTCTTATTGGACACTCTAAGTGCTCCCATGTGAATGAGACATTGATGCCTACAAGGAAGATATGGCCTTCTTTACGTCTCTTTAGGTGAATAATTCATTCGTGGTTTCTTTCATGTCATATTTATTAGGTACTGTGACCGTCGCTACAGCAATTGACAAGCCATCGTGTCATCATCATTAAATTTTCCAACGAAAACACGTCGTCGGTGAGCGCTCCGGCGTACAAGCATTACCCTCTTCGATGCTCCAGTAGCATTCGCGTTGTCGATGTCAATTTCAGCTACCAGGATGGTGAGGTTTATTGTCGCTTGCTCGAAATAGATCTTGATTCGTCCGACCGACCTCGTTACCACTGCTTGTCCTATACATGGGGGAACCCTTTGTCAGAGACTGGAGCTGATACATCTCCGGACCAAGATCCTTGGGGAAAGGAAAATAGGATCATGGTTGTAGATCCAGCCAATCACTTCGGACAGAGCCCACATGAAACCCATCGACAAAGTCTTTCTGGATACGGCCTTGACGGTACAGCTCGAGGATCTTCTCCACATGGTTGAAAACAAATCCTTGCGTGTAACGTCAAATCTCTCGTCTTGGCTGCCCGACTTTCAGGGCCCCTGCCAGCCAACCAGCTGGCGAGTGCCTGGCGGGGCCAAGGTTTACAATGCTGCGGCAATACAAAACGAAGAGTTTCAGGCGCTCCAGTCCCGCCAGCGCCAGATTCTTGCTTTACCCGGGTTTCAGGTGGACGCAATAGCCAAATCCGGAGCGGCATGTGCCGAGATGATCGCAGAAGACGGCATTCCAGGATCTCTCAAGCTTCTCAATGAGTTAAAAATAACTAAAACAGGGCCATACGGCATAATCGAGACGTTCTGGCGCACTTTGACCGCAAATTTGACTGGAAACGGACCGAGACCTCCAACCTCAGAGTTACACGGGCCTTCATTCCGCAGCATGGCCATGTACCAAATTACCACGGTATTGGTGAGGTCAGACGTCTCATCGAACGATGTAACTATAATCAGAGATCTGCTTGGATCATTCCAAGAAAAAAGTCGGTCCAATTTCCTCTCTGAATGGCCCGAGATTCTTAACCTTGCTACTATGCTTCGCGACGGCCCTTCAATGCGAATTGAGCCTCTCGAAGTAGTAATGGATTCGATGGAGCCATATATCACGGCACTAGATATCATGTTCAACGGACGGAGGTTCTTCGCGACTACGAGGGTTCGGATGGAGATTGGTTCCTCAGATATAGTTCCAGGTGATCAGGCGTTCATCTTCAGAGGCAGCAGGCATCCGTTCTTAACGAAAGAAGAAGAAAACGGCAGGTACATATTGGTTGGATATTATTACGTTCAAGGCATCATACAGGGGGAGACTCTTCCTAGAGCCGAGTTTGAAAGAATTGAGATTGAATAAGGATCACCCTACCTTACTGACAGCAACAAATAATAAAAGCAGAAGAACAGTGACGACGTCGAGCCTTGGTTTGATAGAGCAAGCGGCGCCAGGGGTGTTACTGGGCTTACAAGGCATTGGATACTGCTGGGCGAAGTCTTGGGTAGGGTTATTCAGTTCTCAATTCCTACATGGTAGCATTAGTCATTAAAAGAATTCCGTTTGTCTCATATTGTTGTTACCTTGATTCAAAATTGGAAGTGACATGTTCGAAACGATGGTTAAGGTGTGGTAGCTAACTCAAGACTGAGCTGCCGGATCGCTGTTGGCTGTTAATCAAAGATAGCAAAGACAATGGAACAATATACCGAGTGTGTCCTAGAGTGTCTTGCCCTCCTCGCTCAGCTGTCGAGCAGTTGGTTCTATTAAACAGTCTTTTCTTGTTTTGGGCTTGTTGATCATCCATTCTATCACTTTGCTTTTGATGCATCCTTCCTGGCGATCGGTACATTACGTAGGCGACTTATCAGACTAAGTTACGAAGTACAGAGTGACTAACTTGAGCAGCAAAGGGGAAAATGTCGCAGCGTTTTGTCCGCGCCGAATCCAACATGTCATGCTGATCCTTTTCCTTTTGCGACCTACCTAGCATGAATCAACTTTCAACCCGAGTACAAGTTTGTTAGCATCATCCTTGTTGGCGTGCTCTTTGCGATGCCAATTGAGCTTTGCCTTGCCTGCCGCTTGAAGTTGCGGTCGTCGCGGCCCGCAACATAAAACCCCAGTGTGTCGCTGTTTTTGTCTGCCGCTGAACCAGACCTCGTTGAGATCACGATTTGGGATCTTATCAAAACGCCACAACGGCATGTATGCCATTGGACCTACGATGGTAATGTGCACCGCACACGTGTCAACAATGACATCACGAGAATCGCTGGGCCATCCTGTCGTCCATCGCGATGGCCGTTTCTGATTGTCCCTTTCCATGATGCGCATGCACCAGACAAAGCCTCGGCTGAAGCAGTCGGCCACCCTTACTCACGGATTACGTCGGCGGAGCTGGCACGAGCCGGTGTGTTCGACTACCGAGCCTGAAGGTTGGATGGTTCGCAAAAATGGTTCGCCTTGTTGATTCTCGTGTCGGCGGTTTTCGGAAGTTGGCTCGGAAATACGCAGCCTGGCACACAACGGTGAGACTTTGTCGGCCAAGAATCCAGAGCGGGGCGGGCCGGTGACGGTAGACGGAACGGTCTGGTCCAGTGGGAATCGTCAACAGACAGCTACCCCGGCAGCCTCAGAATGCAAACACAGGGCAAGCAGTGCACTTCATCGACCATTCGCACGTTGATTGAAAACGGACTCAAGTGTCAACGGCGGTGGGATACACAACCTTGGCCTTCGGGGGGCAAAGTCGTGATACTCGCTGACGTGGCTTGTTCGAGGCGGGCCTCACAGTTTGGGAACAAGAGGTGGTGAGTGCATGGAGGCTACTGCAGCAACTGCCATCACAAGACTGGATGGAAGGGTTTTTGGAAGATCCTGGAGCCCGGGTTGCTCACGTCTGGGGGAACACATTCTTGGGCCTCAATCGCGGCTGCCGATCGCAGAAGTCGCAGGGAACAACCTTGCAGAGGGAGGGGATGTTCCTCTTCGGGCAATCGATGGATGCTCGAAGGCGATGGTTCTGGGTCGAGAGTTGGCGGGATGGCCCTGAGAGATGATCCGGGATGATGCTGGACAGCCGTCGGTCTCATGAGCCAACGCCCTTGGTGAGGCGTTGAGAGAGACAGGAAACGAGAGTGACTGACAGAGAGAGCCTCGGGTTAACCTACCTACTGCAGAGCAGCCCAGACGAGCCGCCCTCCCGATCAACCACCAGCCGGCGAGCGATTGGCGGCTCTGCCACTCTGCCTGCAGTCTCCGTGCCCGACGACTCTTGGGTGCTCCGGGGAGGCTTGGAGCTCAGAGGCTCAGAGGTGCGGGGGTGAGTTGAAACTACAATTGCACTTTCAAGCATGTGGATGGACTGGACGCCAATCATGCTGACAAAGGCCCAGAGGATTGGCTCTGCACCGGAGTGCGCACTTGAGTCTGCAGGCCGTCGCTCGTCACTCGTCAGACGCCCAGATGGCTTGCTTAAGGCAAGTTGGGCAGCCAAGTGGAGGACAGCTCTTGCTTGTATAGGCCAAATACTTCCATCATGCCCCTTCTCCGTCTCTGTCTGCGTCTCCGACCGCCTTGTTTCCTCCTCCTCCTCCTCCTCAACAACAACAACAACGCCAACATTGTTGCCTTCTTTGGAACTGATCCATTCCTGGTGCGCACAGTCGCGGGAGACAACTCTATCCTCGAGTTGTCACCCCATCCCATCTCATCCGCCGGCGACGTAGTGCCCTCCAACGATCTCGCGCCAACGACCAACAATAAGCGATAGATAACAAACCTCACAATGACAAATCCCTCATCATCAACGCCCTCCAACCTCAACCCGAAGCGGTCGCCGTCGCCATCCTTCCAACCTGAAGCGCCAGATTTCCAGTCGACGATATGGTATCAACTGAATCTTTCCCATCGTCCTCACGGCGACCGCGGTGACGTCGATCTCTTCGCCCCCGGACCTTCCACATACAGCGCCCACGCCGCCCCCTCCTCAGAACAGCCGACCGATGAGGGCCTCGATTCCCAGGCCGTCGACTCAAGCTTCAACCCGGATTTGATGCGCTGGAATGAGGGCTATGAGGTGTACAACTCGATGGGCTGGTTCAACTACCCAGTCCCCGAAGAGCTCCCCGAGGAGTGCGTTAATGTCCAGAACTGGATGCAAGGATCGCCGAGCTCATCACTCGGTCCCGGCGTCGCTGTTCCGTGGGAACCTGCCCCAAGGAAGCAGAAGCGCGTCCACGAGATCATAGACGTCTTGGGACAGGTCTTGCCAGCGCCATCAACCGCCGCCGAGAATCATGCTTGCACGACCCTTGCATCTGCGCCCGCCAAAACTTCTAGTCAAGCCAAACGATCATGGTCAAAGTGTCGAACACAGTCGGATAGTAACGATGACGAGCAATGCGATCCGAGAAGGAGGAAGATGGCTCCCCCTCCGCTGGGCCAGCAAACCTCGGCCATCCATCCTACATATCCAAAGATGATCACTCAAGTCATCAGAGAACTCAACGACGAGGATTTCGAAAATTCTTGTGAGTACTGCTTCTTCTACCTCCAGGAGCCGTACAAGTACATCAACAAGCCATGGACCTCGTGTGGGAAACCAAGAGCCGAAATCTCCCACATCGTCACCCACGCCATCAGCGACCACGGCCTGATCAGAGGTCGAAACTCACAACGCCAGAACCAGCGGTACTTGACCAGGTGTGCGACTCACCAGTCCGACTCCAAGAGAAAGTCAGAATGCGAGCATTGCAAGGACGTCGAGCACTGGACGGAAGAGGACCTGACAGACGAAGTGCACGAGGGGGAAGCCGTGTGCCTCCGGTGCTACACCCAGCTGCCCACCAAGAAGGATCTCTACGAGCACCTCAAGGAGCTGAGCATATGCACCTACAGGCAGGACTGGCCGATGCGGCGGAAAACAAGGATCCTCTACAGCGTCTTCTGTTCATCAAATGAGGTACCCAAGTTCGCCCCCCCACCCGGCGGGATCAGAGGAGATGGGGCACGGAAACGAAACGAGAAGGTCTGCCGGCGCACTTCGCAAAAGCTTCGAGGGACCAACAACGGCCAAGGACCCTCGCGGGCGAAAATCCTTCCCACACGCACCCAGAAGTTTCCTTCTCATCATCCGGAGTTCGCTGGAGACGTCTCAGGCAACTACTTCCCGGCTCCGCCGCAACATGCGCTTGTGCCGCGACAACCTATGCCGTCGTACATCGACGTTGGACTACCGCAGAACACCCCAGAACCGGCGGACTATACCTCTCCCTTGCATGGCCTCAACTTGACCATGCCGATTACTCAGGCTGAAAATCAGTCTCTATTGTCTAGTCCATCAATGCCGATGAGCCAGGCCGAGACCCGACCGATACTATCAAGCCCGTCAATGTCCATCAACCAGAACGAGAGCCAGTCTATGTTATCGACACCTTCATTAGCGTCTCAGTATCCTCAACATATGGCAGGCTGGCAGATCCGAGTACACCCCATGGGAAAGCATGTTGGATATGGAAGCACCGACTCGGGGTTTGTGTCCCAAGGCAACCAGGATAATGACAACAGGAATACATTTTTCGACGAGAATCTCATGTTCGAATCGGATTACTTCAACGAAGCCTTCTCGGATCTGCCACGAGGTTGAAGAGGGCCACAACCGATATTTTACCTTTAAGGTTTATCGACGACTGGTGAACGCGATGTCGGCCATATTTTGGGTTGAAGAGAGCTTCGTCCCGATGGTCAGGCATGCCACATTGACAGCCTGGGAGTATCAACGCAAGGGTGTCTCACTGCCGCCTCGAGGGAAGCACCCAGAATGCTGTGTCTCTCATTCAAAGGCAGGTGTATTCGGACGAAACAGTCACACCCAGATGTTGCCAGTCGTTTCAGCACACCTCGATGCAACGAGGAGGATCCATCCTCCGTGCCACATGACTCAAAAGGAGACGGCCAAGATTCGCGACGATTTCATCGCGCAACTGAGCGACTCTCAATTGGAGAGATTCATTAAAGTGCAATTCCACCGCCCAGCGGACAGAGCGGCCAAGGGAACTGACCCTGTGAGGAGGAATCACCTTTGTGATTCGACTGTTTGGCTGCGCCCTTTGACTGGACAAGCTAGGCCCGGTGACTTGGAGGCGGCACGGAGATTGAACCAAAGTGCGTCTCAGGCGGTTGTACAATACCTCATACCAGCCCAACCCTATTTTTTATTGTATAGTATGATACCATGTTGTTTAGATCAGCGTAGACCTTGGATAAGGCAACTCACAGTGTTCATGTTGACGTCGGTCAGTTCTGTTAGCTTGCCGCAAAAGTGAAAATGCAACGCGCAGTAACTCGTGTATCACTTACCTCTTTCGATTCCTTGGGAATTCTGCTGCACATGATACGTTCCGTATTGGTGTTGATGGTATTTGATCAGCCGTGGCGATTTTCTGCACTCCCTTGATTGTTCAAATGCTTTGGGGGTGACGTCAGATGGAATGGAATTGAGAATGGATGGCGCATCAATAAGCACGTAAACGACCCCTCCATTATAGGAAATCGCGGTCCAGCAGAACAAAAAGACGTGTCTTTTGTTAATGGTTATAATAAATGTGATCGAGAGATCCTTATAGATCAATAGAGAGACCGATGTTTTCCTTATCTCTCTGATCCACTTCGTAGGACTCAGACAGTTCCAAAACCCAAAACTCTAGGGTACCTCAGTTGGAACTATGCAACTTGGATTGGTTGGACTAGCATCCAATGACAAGGCCATTAGGAGGGCACATGATGACACGCCGATAGCGCATAGCTACGTGGCAGCTACGAAAGAGGTCATTGATGGTCGCCTTGTTTATGCTCGGACAGATGGGTGGTGACGATGGACATTGAGCTGCGGGTTTGTCTCGTGCCCAGAATGAGGCTGCAATCGGAGGCTACGCTGCTGCATTCACTCACTCAACAATACTGTTTTTGGAGACCCTCGACATGCAGGCTATTTCAGGCAAGACAGCAACTGGATCCCATAATGGATCTTGACTTATACGAACACAGTGGCATGACCCTTGAGTGCGCCTTGGACGCTCTCGCTCTAGGCCCTGACGTCAGCTCGCTCGAACATGTCGAGCTTGAGAGCAGGGCTGAGCAACAGCTGGCTCTGAGCACTGGGCAGCGCTCATCATGGATTGCACCCGCCGAGGCGTTCTTCGACATATAAAAACCTAAAGTCGGGGGCCCGCCCTACGCCAGCTCACGCCGACGGAACAATGCCGCTTTCCGAGGGGCGCAAGGTACGCGATGACCTCGTACATGGGTGGTTGTCGCACCAATGCTGCGATAAATGGCGGCCTACAGAGTAGAGGGAAAAAAAAAAAGATGGTAGTGAGGCGGGGATGCGCTGGCGTCGCACAGACTCGGCCACGTCTGAAGGCGAGGAGTTCTCCAACGCATTCATTCGTTCGCACCTGCGACAAGGCACTTTATTTGGCGCTCTTGGTGAAGATAGACGGCCACGGCCATACATTAGTGTAGAAGCACAAGGGAACGCTGTTGTTTACTATGTATAGCACTGCATAAGTGCTCGAGTGAATACGAGATGTGCACAGCAGGTTGAGTGCGTACAGTATTTAGCCGTTTCACAGGCCGTGGCCAGTCAGGCACAAAGCCACGCGAACTCACCTCGCTCAAGCGGCTCGCGTGAGCAGACGCAAATCCGGGGCGGGTATCCGATCAGTGCTTATCCCTTTGAGTGTGTGAAAGCTCCGTACCGTTCACTGTAGGGATGTTTGACCAATCGTCGAAGACGGTACACAAGACCACACCCAAATTTGGGGAGGATCAAAGTATCATGATCCTTGCGCCGGGGTGATGTGGGACTGATCCCTCTGAGGAGCCTCCGCACACTCAAAGGGAGCCATTCATTCTGTGATGATTTAGACTAGAGGCTAGAGCCCGCGAGTCTGGGAAGGCCGAAGAGGGGAGGGAGGGCCTTGACCCTTGCTAGCACGACCTCGACCGTTGTTTTCCCAGGTTGCCAGAGCTTTCCATAGATGGATATTCGTACGTCGTAGTCTAGGTTTGCTGCGCCAGCAGGCGAGTTGCTAGGATTCTCTCACTCCAAGGACCAGCTGCTCGTGGCCCCCCGAGCCCCGTTGCAAGACCAGGATCTGCTATCTGGTGAGGTTTCAGCTTCGACGAGGGGCCACGAATATCAAACAGGAAAAGAAACACCGTGGGGACCAAAAATAACGCAGAGCGGTTGAAGGATCCAGCGTCATCCTCTTGCGCCGCCCACGTCCTCCGTGTACGAAGTAGAGACAGACAGCGCAATGTCGTTAAACGGGGGGAGCGGTCAAGCTTAGATGAGAAAACTCCCCGAAAGAGAAAACGCGGGCAGGTCACATTCGCGCCTGAGCCTAAAGAGGCGGGAGCTCATTTCAGCTCTAAATTGTGCAGTAGCGCGCGACTTCTTCTGCCTTGTCCGCACGCCGATCGACATTTGATGGAGGAGTTGAGAGGGCTTCCCCAGAGTCCACAAGTCCTGTGTGTCAGTGACAAACCCACGACACTGGCCAAACAGAGCTAGAGACGTCAGGCCCGTCTCGTGGCTAGGGCATCGCACGGCCACGAGTGCCCTAATGGGCAAGGCGCCAGGGGACTGAGTCGACTCTAGGCTGGTGGCTATAGCGCTACAGCGCTATAAGGCGACTGGGGGGGAACAAAACCAGCGCCCAGGCGGACGGAGCCAAGCGATGCAGGAACCGGCCAGGGGCACGCGGGCTAGGAACGGGAGTGGCCTGCCAGCTGGAAGGTGGTGTCAGCGGCGGCCAATCACGCACGGCCCGGGAAATTGTGCAAATCTTATTTGGCGCTTTATGAACCTCGTGAGGAGGAATCAGCTGGCGCGAGGATGTAATTAATGACATTATTGTATTACTAGTACATAGTAGCAGTCTCTGTGCCATTCAACCATTGTGTTTGTACGAAGGCGGCAGGTGCACGGAAGACGTGCGACGAGTCACGCCCTGGCACACAATGGATGAGATTGGGAAAGTAGTGGAGATGCAGTGACGAACCCGTTGGATGTGATTGATTGCGCCGAGCTTGTCTTGTGGAGGTTTCATCGACTCCATCGTCCAAGTGGGCGAGTGGTGGCGAGTGATGGTCAAAGGCAGCTTTAAAAACGCCACGTTCTGCAAGCTGGGCCGGATTTCTTTGATGAAATTCACTCATCTCTGAACGAACGACCGGCGAGGGCTAGAAGTTTCCACAGGCTAATGAGGCAATGAGGGTGTTGACAGGTCGTCCGTCGATCTCCCTTGGCAACCCGTGGAATGGACGCAGAACCTGCATTGTGCATGATGATGATGGCCCCTCCCCTCCCTTTACTGTACCATGTACCAAGTTTGCTCTGCCCTCGCCTCCACTTACACTGACTGATGATGAAGACTATCTGGCCGCGGCCATGGTGACTAGTCGACCACCGCGGGTCATTAAACTGACACGCCGAAGAAACACCCGTGGACACCTCCAACGGGGTCGAGACGACGAGGAAAGGCCTGAGGCGACTCGTCTTAGCGTCGCATCGTCCTGGCGTCTCCTCCGCAGACCGTCAGTAGTAGACGATAGTTGCTCGTAGATCGTGGCAGTCTGAAGCAGCAAGACTCTTTCTTAGAGGCCAGGCCATAAGTTTACCAGGCCCGGCGGACAGGCCCCCGTCGCGTCGGAAGTGTGCCTGAAGTTGGGCGAGTGGCAATTTCCGCGCGACGTCTGGTGCAGAGCCCTGTGGTCTGGTGTCCTAGGCCCTTCTCGCTCGTTGGTAGGTCACCGGTACCCAGGACATAGCTGACTAGATGCGCGCATTCCAAGTCTCAGCTACGGCCTCCCATGCGGTTCTCAGATCGCCCCCCGCCGCTGGTTGTCCCGTTGGCGGTTGCGCTTTGTGCCTGGCGGTAGTTGGGCAATTGGGGCCGCGCCCTGGAAGGGGGTGCCGCACTGGGTCCTTTTGGGGGGGCTCCCTGGTCAATCTCGGCCTGTCTTCTCTTGGCGCCAGTAAAAACTCGTGCCTGGCGTTGAGTGGTTTGGCGCGCGTGCGGTCGGATGCGCTGGTGCTGGTGCTGGTTGTTTGCGCTGCGCTGCCCTCCATGGGTTTATTAGCCTGTCGCACAAGTACTTCATGGATCCCCTCCCCCCCCGACTCAGCCACGTCTTCCTGCGATCCTTCTGCGCTTCACCTTCACCTTCAACCAGACCAGACTTCGTTGGCAAAGTCTACCCACTCGTACATTCAGCTTCTCCACACATACTTACACAGTCGCCTGTTGCATTTGCATCTCGCTGCTCTTGGATACCGAGTATCCTCACCCCTGCACTCTTTAAACTGTCGCCGTCTCTCCCGCTTGGCCTCTTACACGAGCCACACCAGCAACCACCACCACAACACTCACTCGTCTGCGACCTGTATACACTCTGCGCGCGATATACCGCTGCCTGCTTTGAAAGCACCATCAACACCATCACCGACACCGTGGATCTCTCGATACCGACCTAGACAAGATGCACTTCTCTAAGTTAGTCCTGGCCGTCCTCCCGGCGCTTGCGGTCGCGAACGAAGGCACCACCACCAAGACCTCCACCGCCACCCTCACCAAGACGTATACCCTGTCTGAGGTTCACACTGTCACCTCGATCTGGACCGGCGGTTCCAGCTCCAACACCACCACCCCCATCTCCCCCACCTCCACTCCTGCCGTGAAGACCACCACCCCCGGCGCCTCATCCTCCGACGTTACCAGCTTCGCCAGCGCCGCTTCCACCGCCGCCGATGACTCCACGCCCACCGCTGTCACCACCACCGGCGCTGGCTCTGCTCTGAATGCTGGCAACGTTGTTCTGGCTGGTATTGCCGGCATGGTCGTCGTTGCCCTGATGTAAGGCGTCATGGAAACGCGACTAGGAGGAGGAGGGAGGTTTACTCTGGAGACGAGTAACCTTGTCACTGTCACCATTCCGAGCTCGTCGATGCGATCATCTTCTCACCCTTTTCCTTTGTCATTTACGCACTTTTTCGCCTTTATGGCTTGGCCAACAGCGTGGCCCAAACTTCTGGCATAACGATGAAACGACGTCAATAGCGCCACGATACCGACTGCAGAACGGCTTCTCGCCGTCTAGCACACACTCTGCTTCTGCCTCAAACTGACGAGTTCAATCTTTTTGTTGACTCTGCCCCTCGTGGAGAGCTTCGACTGTTCCCTTGCGTTTCATCGCGAGCACACACAAACACACCCGCTCCTTGTCGACACACTTCGCGGGTTTTCAACATTTTAATGTTTCATTTCATCCCCAGCGGCACGGCACCTGCGCGCGTTGACTGCGCAGCGCAAAAGGAGCCTCGACTTTTACCTTTTTGAAAACGGTCACCTTGGCTTTCGTCGTCCTGGCGCATCTGGAGGGTAGCCGCCATGCTGGCGGCTTTGAGATGACAAGAAATCCCCACATTCCAGATGGCCAGGGCGGAACCACACGGTTGCCTGCTCGCTGGCTGGAGACCTATTACCATTGTTATTCCGTCAACATCTCTTCACCGGGGCTCTGCTGCTTCTCAGGGAGCCCAGGACCGAGGAGACGGGGACGAACGTCGGGGACGCACGGAAACAATATTATCTATATTCACTTCACCATATCTCTGCTTCTTGGATGACTTGGCCTTTTATTTCATTTCTGTCTGGCGATACCCCCTTTGGAAGGATGGAGGTCCGAGGCATGGGTATTCACATCTCACACTCCACTTCCGCCTCGCGGTTGGAATGGCGTGCTGGACGATGGTCTCCCATGAGTTCTGGGCGGAAGGATTGCGGTTTTGGAGTATGACCCTTTGTTTTATTCGGTGGGGTGGGATTTGGTTTACAGAAAAGGAGGATTGATGTCTTGAGCGTCCTGGTGAAGCGGATCACGATTTGATGAGCCGTGATGAGACGGCGAGCGTAGATAGGGGAGCAATAGTACTTTACTACGCTTTGCTCGAAACTACCTGACCCTGCGCGCCTTTGTTCTGTTCCTCGTGCCTTGACGATGATGTGCCTAAGCCCAGTAACTGACGTTATTCCTCCGCAGTTCACATCGCTTCGGCACCTTGCTCCGGCCTCGGGCATCTCTGTCGCGGACCGATGACTAATTGCCTATTCGGTCTGGCGTTCCGAACCAGACAACCGCCATGGTGGTTTGTCGTTGGGGTGGTGGATCGGGGAATGGGGCTGATTAAGGATATTGCGCCACATTTTGATTGGACGGCAGCCGTGGCAAACGTCCGCTTGAAGCCGGCGGGCGGGTCGCATCGGCCTCGCTCCCCAACTTTTCTGCATTGGATGCTGCAGCCATCTTTCGCTCACCTCCATCCCTGTCCGAACATCCCACCATCTCCTACGTCCACCAATTCCTCCCCGTTTGTCGAGCGACCTTTCGTCCTCGACCGCTCGGCGACAGCATCATGGCCACGATAGCCCCCTCGCTCAAGCGAGCTCACGTCCCTCTACGACGAGCCCTGCGCGCAACTTCGACGCCAGCTGTTCGGTCTTTCGCCACCGTTCCCTCCGAGACAAACGAGCCCGGCAAGACCCCGAAGCGAAAGACGTACTTCAAGGACACATCCGTTGCGCCCTTTTCCGACTTCGTGGCTACGTCTTCAGCTGCGCAGCCCCTGTCGCCCACTGAGGCCTTTACTCTGAGAACCGCCGAGGTCGGCCCCGAGGGCAAGAAGAGGACGATTACACGACTGCCAGAGTGGCTCAAGACGCCGATCCCTGCGGGAAATGACAACTTCAAGAGCATCAAGAAGGATCTGCGAGGACTGGGACTGCATACTGTCTGTGAGGAGGCACGATGTCCCAATATTTCCGAATGCTGGGGTGGCTCCGATAAGAGTGCCGCGACGGCAACCATCATGCTGATGGGCGATACGTGTACCCGAGGATGCCGCTTCTGCAGCGTCAAAACCAACCGAGCCCCGGCGGCGTTGGATCCCCACGAACCCGAGAACACCGCTGAAGCCCTGGCTCGATGGGGACTGGGCTACGTGGTCCTGACTAGCGTGGACCGAGACGATCTCGCTGACGGCGGTTCGAGGCATTTCGCCGAGACCATTAGAAGGATCAAGCAGAAGAAGCCCACTTTGCTGGTTGAAGCATTGACCGGTGACTTCCGCGGCGATCTGGACCAGGTGGCGATAGTGGCCGACAGCGGACTCGATGTTTATGCGCATAACGTTGAGACGGTCGAGGACTTGACTCCGTATGTGCGAGACCGAAGAGCCACCTTCAGACAGAGTTTGGCCGTTCTGAAGCACGTCAAGGACGTGAAGGGCAAGGAGGGAATTATTACCAAGACGAGCATTATGCTTGGTCTTGGTGAGCAGGAGCATGAGCTCCAAGCTGCACTTGAAGGTACGGGAACTAAGATCTAGGATCCACTTTTGTTTGAGAAACCAAGCTAACAAAACGACAGAGCTCAGGAAAGTCGATGTTGATGTCGTCACCTTTGGTCAGTACATGCGGCCGACCAAGCGTCACCTTAAGGTCGAGAAGTACGTTACTCCTGACGAGTTCGAGATGTGGCGCAAGCGAGCCCTGGACATGGGCTTCTTGTACTGCGCTAGCGGACCTCTTGTGCGCTCGTCGTACAAGGCCGGCGAGTCCTTCATCGAGAACGTCCTGCGGAAGCGCTCGGGCGAGAAGGGCATGGCGCGGGGGACTCTGGGCCAGGCGGTTGCCCTCGACTCGGAGGCCCGGTCGACGATCTGAACTGTAAACGGTTCTTCTTTCTCGCACACATTCTCTGGAAGCTCGAGCACCAGTAATCGTTGTTATAATAGGGTGGTTGGTTATGATCATGGCGATGGCCGCATGGGATGGCGTTGAAAATTGGATACGAACTGGTTGATGCATTCTCAACAATAGAAGTAATGGTCTTCAACAAGGACCTTGCACAAGCTTACAACTCACTACAAATTATATCAATCGAACAAATTGAGTTCGTGTCTCATGAGATCTCCGACAGCTCGACATATCTCCCGCTTCTGCCACGACTCGTTGATCACAGTCTCGCTGACGGAGGTCACAACCTTCGACCCTTTGCCTTCTCCGCACTCGCTCTGACATTGAGACTGCACTGATTTACAGCATTGCGGGGTTGGCCTTTCGTTGGCACTCCGTCACTGCTTCGTGGGACGAACAAGGTGTTGAGCATGCCGGGTTGGGCGTTGAGCGGGAGTTGTACCACTGCAAAGGCAAGTACCTCGTCGTCCAGGGAATGATGACCACGTTGTTGATCCGTTCCATCTCGAGGGTGGTGTGTCTAGGACTCTCGGGCCTTTTGCTGGAAGGAAACCGGTTGCAGAATTCCCCAAGTCATGCTTCGCTGGGTGTGATAGCTGGGAAGGAAGGAGCTTCATCTGTCGCCCTCTCTTAGTTGCCTTTACATTGAGCAGGTGCCGTACACTTACGGCAAGAACCGCAACAACCCTAAATCCTAACAATTTGCTACCTGTCTGAATTCTCACAACCTTCACCAGTTTCTTTGAAGTCATCTTCCGTCAGATCCTTCAACTTCTTCACTAACCTTCCCACCGGCACCATGAAGCTGGCCGCCTTCATCGCCCTCGCCCTTGGGGGTGCAGCACAGGCAAAGTACTGGATGGAGGACATCGGCCACTTTGGACGGTCTCCGTACTTCCCCGACAGCCACTACCGCGTCTTTCGAGACGTCAAAGACTATGGCGCCGTGGGGGATGGAGGTTAGTGCATCCTGCAAGTTGGGGTTCTCAGTGCGCCGCTTACGAAGAGTTAGTCACCGACGACACGGCCGCCATCAACGCCGCCATCAGTGCCGGAAGTCGATGTGCCCCCGGGGTTTGCAAGGGGAGCACCATTTCTCCTGCGACTGTCTACTTCCCATCTGGGTATGCCACGATCTGACCTCGTTGTTGCTGGGAGTTGTGAGAATTGGCTCTGACGATTGCGCAGAACCTACCTCATCAGCAGCTCTATCATTGATTTCTACTACACCCAGCTCATCGGAGACCCCAACGACATGCCGATCATCAAAGCATCGGGATCATTTTCGAAGGAAAGCTTTAGCCTCATAGATGCTAATCCGTATCTCTTCAACGGTGCGCTTGCTTGGAACTCGACCAATACGTTCTTCCGCCAGATCCGCAACCTGGTCATCGACACCACGGCTCTTCCCCCAGACTATCCGGTTGTTGGCATTCATTGGCCTTGCTCACAAGCGTCAGCCATCTCCAACTGCATGTTCAAAATGTCGAGCGTGCCTGGAAACCGTCATACCGGGCTTTTTATCGAGGAAGGTTCCGGTGGTTTGCTGAATGATCTGTTCTTCTACGGAGGCGGCAATGCGACCGTTCTGGGGAACCAGCAGTATACTGCGCGGAATCTCTGGTTCTCCAATGCGGATGTTGCCATCTGGATGACATGGAATTGGGGATGGACGTTCAAGAGCATAGTCTTCAAGGACTGTCGAGTCGGTATCAAGATGGATGACGTCTCGCATGGTGTGGGGTCTATCACCATCATTGACAGCGAGTTCCAGAGTGTGGGCACTGCGATCTCCACGACTCGGATGAGTAGCGGCTCGCTAGGGAGCGGTGGCTCATTTACCATGGAGAATGTTCACTTTGAGAACGTTAACGCCGTGCTTATGGGCCCAAATGGAGTCGACCTTGCGGGAAATATCGTGACAGCGGGCAATGATGTATTCGTTATGGTAAGTACAACACGAGATGTGGGAGACCTCCTTGGCTAACGGCTGCCAGGGCCACCTTGCGGATCCCAGAGGCTTGTCCGACAAAACAGGGTACTACAACATCACGACAGGTCGCAGTGCCAACCTTCTCTTAGACACTAAGTACTACGAAAAGTCAAAGGTTAGTAGTGTGGGGACATGCTTGATTTGTCGCTAATTAATTGAAGCCTCAATATGAGCAAGTCACCAGTCAATACTTCTCATCGGCCAGAGTCAACGGGGTCGCAGGTGATGCCTCTCGTGATGACACCCAGGCACTCAACAGGCTTTTTAAGTATACCGCTGCGAACGGACTCATCGCTTACTTAGACGCCGGGATTTACATCGTCACAGACACAATATTCATCCCGCCTAACGCCAAGATCGTGGGGGAAGCTCAGGCTTCTATCATCATGGCTACCGGACCGAAGTTTCAAGACATGCGGAACCCCCGTCCTGTCGTTCAGGTCGGCCGCCCTGGAGACGTCGGTCGCATCGAATGGTCTGACACCATCGTATCGACTCGTGGGCCTGCAGCTGGTGCCATTTTGATCGAGTACAACCTGTTCTCCCCTGAGATGCCCTCGGGCATGTGGGATGTCCATACTCGTGTGGGTGGTTTCGCGGGAACATACTTGCAAGTATCTGAATGCCCTGCTATCAAAGGAAGTAATGTGGTAAACCCTAACTGCATCGCTGCATACATGAGCATGCACATCACAGCGTCTGCTGGCGGCCTTCTCACGGAGAACTGTTGGCTCTGGGTCGCGGATCATGATCTTGAAGATCAGGTGTATCATCGCGTTGCTATTTTTGCGGGACGAGGCCTGCTTATTGAGTCGCAGAGGGGCCGCATCTGGCTCAGCGCTACCGGCTCGGAGCACCATGTTCTATACCAGTATCAGCTGGTCAACACTCGAGACGTGTACATCGGCCACGCTCAGACGGAACAGGCATACTCTCAACCACTTCCTCCTGCGTCGTACCCTTTTCCTCCAGTACCTCTTCTGAACGACCCGGATTTCCAGAAGACCTGCCAGAACAACCCTGTGGCAGGTTGCAACATGGGATGGGGCATGAGAGTCGTCAACTCGAGCAATGTGGTCGTGTACGGGGCGGGATTATACTCATTCTTCAATAACTACAACGACTCGTGTGCGAGTAACAAGTCTCCGGAATATTGCCAAGAGAGAGTCCTAAGCGTCGAGGGCCAGGCCGATGGAACTCGGTTCCTGGGTTTGAGCACAGTGGGGACGAGGTTCATGGTGCAGAGGGACGGCATGGACTGGGTCGGGGCGATCGAGAACAACAGCACCTTTGCAGATACCTTGGCTTTGTACGTGCCATGAAGTGCAAATGCACTACAGCGATGCCTCCTTGAAGCGAGAGACGATCAGCGAAAAGATCAGATATTTTGATGAGTTGTAATAAAGAAAGGTCGTACCATTGCCCCTAAAAGTTATTGTTTAGACTCCTAGACCCGCACGATGCCACTAATAATGTAACGAACCATTGTTAGTTCAAGTTGTGTCTTACCAATTCGATTCTGTCGTTTGTCGATCCGATGCTTCCAAGGCCTTTTGTTATGGAAACCTAGAAGCATATGTGGCCCCCAGCTCGTTGGTGACCATTACTGCATATTCTAGGACCGGACTTGGGAAAGATGATGGGCCCATTGCTCGAAATGAAGTGTATGCTTGGTGCAATGGCTGGAGGTTGCGATTGATACGATGCGCAAAGGCGAGATTTGAGACAGTAGAGAATGACTTAATATCGTGGCTTTGAGTCATGGACATATTTATACAACCTTTTATAAAGAGATTGGTTCATTGCCTTGCATTTTTGTAGGCATTCGGGCTTATTACTTGGGCTCATTGCGGGACATGACAGCATCACGCCGATTAAGCTCTGAAACTGGATTGTGGGGTAGACTAGCTCTGGCAGAAACGGCCGCTTTAGGCCACCGCCTGCTAGATCCGGCTGTCACGCCTTAGCTTGGTCAGCACGTCCGTTCGATACGGCCATCGAGGCAACCAACCTGATCTGGCTTCTTCCCACGTTCAAGACACAACAACTCCTCTCTATACCGTCGCTAACGATAAATAACGATTTCGAAATCATGAGCGTCAACATCGGCTCCGAAGCCGAATGGCAGAGCCTGCTGTCCGGTACCAATGTGGTTATCGCAGATTGTACGTCCGGTCGCTCTGCTCTCACTCTCTCCCAGCGCAACTAACACCAGCTCGATAGTCTACGCCGACTGGTGCGGTCCCTGCAAGATGATCGCCCCGCACTACGAGAAACTCGCAAACGAACATTCGAGCCCCAAGAAAGTTGCCTTCGCTAAGGTCAACGTCGATTCGCAGTCCGGCATTGCGCGCGCAAACGCCGTCTCCGCCATGCCCACCTTCAAGATCTTCCACGGCGGCAACTGCGTCGAGACCATCAAGGGCGCGAACCCGGCTGCCCTGACGCAGGCCATCACCAACGCCGTTAAGCTTGGCGGCGCAGGCAAGGCGACCGGCAATGTCTTTCAGACACCTGGCCGGAAGCTCGGTGGCGTGGCCCTCGGCGGGAAGGCAGCCCCCGGCGCTGCCCGCGCTCCCGCGGCGTCATTTTCGTGGCGCTTCGGCTGGCTTCTCAACGCGTTGGTTGTCTTCGTGGGACTGTACCTCGTATCATTGTTTTCGGTACGTAACTTAAAGGAAGATTAAGAAGAGAGCGAGACTAACTGATTGCCAGTTCGATCCATACAAGGCAGCGGAGAAGTCCTCGTTTAACACCCATCGACCGGCACAGGCAGCTGGCAGCAACGGTGGGAAACCCGGCGTGAAGGCCCAGGTGCAGAAACCCGTGTTCAAGACACTGGCGGACTTGGGTGGTGACTGAGTGGAAGTGTGAACACTGGAGGATTGGAGATGTGATTGATATCGGGCGTTGGGAGGATTGAATTCTATGAGCGCAGGATTTGTACTGGGCATAGCTGCATTTGGCGTTCTAGTATCTATGCAATTTATTTTTATCGACCATGCTTGTCTATCTATGGGCTGTTCGCAGCATGCGTCGGACCAACTCGAATGACGGGAAAGTGGTATTGGGAGCTGGTCACGTGAAAGCGCGACAGCGTCGAATGGCCTAAAAAAAGTTCCAGAGGCGAACTACATCTTGAACCAGCCAACATCAAAAGCCTGTACAATACCAAGATGCTGTCGGCGCGAGGCATCCGGAATGCCTGTCCCGGGCGCAATTTGTCTTCTTCATTAATTCCACCTCGTTTTTCCAGCCTGCATACTCCCTTGGTACGATCGCAGGCCTTTCCTTCCTCCCGTTTCGTTCAGGCCAATAGGAACACCGCAATTACACAAGCCTTTTCAACTTCGAGATGTTTGCGACAGGATGCTGCCGCCGCCACGCCCGCCACACTCGCCCCGAGTGCATCGCCTGAGGAGATCGAGCAAGTCGTGCGAGATGCTAAGCAGCGGTTTCGAGATACTCTGCCGAAGAATTACTTGAACCAGGAGGAATACGCCCTATATGAGCGACTGTACGGACCGCCGCTGCGAGAGACCCTGCCCGAGGATGTCGGCATCGATACACATGCCGATATGGGGCCGCAACCACCACGACCGGATAACGAGGGGACCGCAATCCGACAGCTTGAGGATGGCGAGTTTGAGGAGGTCACATATGAGATTCTCCGCGAAGAGGGAGAGGTTGCGGAAAATGAGGCTCTCGAGGAACAAGTCGACGAAACAGACTCGATGAATTTGGCCCAGCATGCTCCGGGATACGTTGACTTGGTCGCAAGGAATCAGAGGGAATACGATGCCATGCAAAAGCTTTCAAAAGACTTCGAGGATAGCCAGAAAAAACAACGTGAAGCAGAAGAGAAGGCGGCAGCAAAGGATGAAGAAGAGCTGCAACGACAAGCCGAGGAATCCAGGACTTGGCCGGAGGAAGAAGAGTACAGTCAAAAAGAGTTGGCCGATACCCGCCGATTCCACCCTCTATCTGTCGAGGGCCGCTTCTACGACGAATTGGTCGAACTTGCTCTCCCTCGAGACCAGCTGATTACCCCTATTCGCGAGCTTCTAGACAGAACCCATATCGACCATGTCAAAAAGGCAGCTGAAGAAGCCTTTGGCGGCGCAGGCCTACCCAATTCGCCTGCAACCCCGTCCTGGAACAAGACCGGTCCGATGCAAGGAGTTGGTCTCCCAGCGGATCAGCGACACATGACCGAGATCGAGGCGGACGCTTTTATCGCGGGATCTCTGCCTCCAGCCTACGCTTCCACCATGTCAATTTTGAAGGAGGTGAGGAAGAGGATTGGAACTGAATGGTTGCAGAAGCGGCTGAAAGCGGGCGGACTCAATATTCTGGATGCGGGATCAGGTGGCGCTGGCTTGATTGCTTGGGACGAGATCATTCGCGCCGAGTGGGATTTGCTGAAGGAAAAGGGAGAAGTGCGTGGTCTTGAGCCCCCTGGCAAGAAAACCGTTGTGGTGGGATCAGACCGGTTGCGGCAGCGGGTCAAGACTTTCTTGGAAAACACGACATTCCTACCGAGACTTCCCGATTACGAGCACTCCGGAGAGATGCGTGGTGGGCATCTCGATGCTGGAGACAAGCCGCAGGTTCGAAAGAGCTACGACATCATCATCGCATCGCACCTTTTCCTCAATGAGGAACAGGACCATTACCGACAAGCGATTCTCAACAATCTTTGGAGTCTGCTGAACAAAGATGGCGGGATTCTCATTGTGGTGGAGAAGGCCCATCCCCGTGGCTTCGAGGCTGTAGCTCATGCCAGAGATACCATTTTGAAGCAGTTTCTCCTGCCACAGGCGGGGCAGCCTGACAGCCTTCCTGAGAACCCCAACCCAGCTTACCAGCGCGAGCGAGAGCCCGGCCATGTCGTTGCACCATGCACCAACCAAGGTGTTTGCCCGATGTATCAGATACCTGGAAAGAGCCGCGGACGCAAGGACTTTTGCTCCTTCAACCAGCGATTTGTGCGGCCCAACTTCTACAGCCGAGTGCTGGGCTCAGGTCAACACAACCAAGGCGACGTTGACTTTAGCTACGTGGCTATACGTCGAGGAGTAGAGAAGAAGAGCCCATTGACGGGTAAGGAGGCCACAAACATAGCCTTTAAGGGGTTCGAGAACACGGAGGAGAAGCCGGACATGCAGACTCTTCCTCGAACGATTATGCGCCCTCTGAAGCGCAAAGGACACGTCACATTGGATCTTTGCACGCCGGAGGGAAGGCTTGAGCGGTGGACGGTACCAAAGAGCTTCAGCAAGTTAGCATACCACGACGCCCGCAAATCGCGATGGGGAGACCTGTGGGCTCTAGGTGCCAAGACGCGAGTGCCACGGGAAGCTCGTGCTGGCCGAGGACCAGACGACGGTGGCAAGAGAGCCGGCCAGGGGTCAAAGCCGCGCCGGGTGGAGATCACCATGGGGCCTGGCGGTATCAGTGCTGGCGAGAAGAATGCGCCCCGGGAGAGGCGAGCGAAGAACAAGAAGAACCAGAAGAAGGATCTTATGAAGGAGCTGATGGAGGCAGAAGAGGAGGAGGAACGCATAATCTCGAAGCAAATGGACGAGGAGGTTGAAGCTCAGCTGGCTCTCGAAGATAAGAAACGGGGCAGATCATGAGTTACACGATGTAATTAACTGTAAATGGATGTATAAAAGTAAGGACAATGACGTCTGGGTACGGAGGCACTGGGAGGGGCGGCGTTCAGCTTGGAAACAGGAAAGGATGTACAATATATCTCAACATCTTCAATCATCAACTCTCGGTCATAGGTTTTGACTGTCAAGGACAACTTTCCAAGCCCACACAAATTATTAATGAGATGTCAAGGTAATCACAACCCATCTCAATGGTATAAGTTAGGCCCCCTTGTTGGTGGAGACTACCCACCTGGGCCGACAAAACTTTCACTCTTTGCCCACGCGGGTCCGTGTAAGTTGATCAGGCGATTGTGCATCGCTGAGTTCTCATCAAACAAGAGCCACGCCCGGTTAGCTCAATCGGTAGAGCGTGAGACTCTTACGAGTACGCAATCTCAAGGTTGCGGGTTCGACCCCCGCATCGGGCTTTTCCTATAATTCGATTGCAAGCATCTGCGCGGCTTTCTCTTTTTGCCATTCTGGTGAAGGATGAGGTTGGACCCTGAATATTTTTGCTTGGTGGGGTGGTTTTCCGATAAGGGGCCGATAAGGAACCGAGGGGATGGTTCGCTGAGGAAGCAGGTCACGTGGTTCTGTACTCATTGATTGGGTCACTGGTATTCTAGGACGCCGAAGCCCGGCATAATGCCTGGATTTCACATCTCCTATCTCATGACATAGCGGGATTTCGACATCTCCGGTCGCGGTGCCGCGGAAGTCGGTGGCGGGCGCAGTGAGATGTGACTGCCGCTCGCGGGCGGGACGCCGACAGGCCGAAGGTGTTGATAGGGCGCCAGACCCACGCGGGCAGAATGGCGTCAGCTTGGGCCAATATGAGGAAGCGGAAATTTCGGCGGGCGAACGAGGGGCGAAGATTTGGACCCCAGTTGAACGGAGAAGTTCCCCTCGAGTGAAGCACGATTAGTGGGGGGCGCGGGCTATTTTCTGGCGGGGTCCCATTGTTTTTGGTAATGCGGCGCCGTTTATAAGCCAGCGCGAAGTCTGGTTGCGAGGTGTAAATGAGTCGGAACTTGGAGAGACTGATTTGACCCATTGACTTGTTTCTACGCCGCGGTCTCGTGTTCTGATCGGTGTCTGAGTACTGAGTGCCGAAGAAGAGGACGGGTTTTCCGTTATTTGGAGTATTCGCGAGTCAGGACTTGCGCCGAGCCGTCTTTGGAGCACGAAGCACAAAGCGGGACAGAGACGTCAGAAAGGAAGGGGGAAAGGGAACAAAGTTGTTCTCAGTTCGCACGCACAAACAGAACCAAGATATTTTCTCACCATGGCGGCTTCACCACCAACCGCCCCGACGACTCCGGTGCCAACGTCTCTCCTCGCCGCCCTCAACTGTAGGGACAGCATCCACCTCGTCGTCGGCACCAACCCGCTGGCCGCCTCGCGCTGCGGCCAGTCCGTCAACGCCGGCGCCCGTCCCATCCTCATCGCCCCCGAGGGCGCTGAGCTTCACTACAGCCTCCAGAAGCGCATCGACGAGGGCCAGGTCCAGTGGTGCAAGAAGGCCTTTGAGGACGATGATCTGCTGCGGCTTGGGCGTGACGAGGTTGACGGCGTGGTCGATGCTGTCTTCGTCACCTCCGGGCCCCGGGATCCTATAAGTGCGTCTAAGTCGTCTCTGTGAAGTCGACCCACGAACAAGTTTATACTGACCGTCTGCCTCCAGGCCAACACATCGCAAAGCTGTGCAAGCGCCATCGCATCCCCGTCAACGTCGTCGACGCCCCCCAGCTCTGCACCTTCTCGCTGCTCTCCACGCACACCGACGGCCCGCTGCAGATCGGCGTCACCACCAACGGCCGCGGCTGCAAGCTGGCGTCGCGCATCCGTCGCGAGATCGCCGCCTCGTTGCCCGCCAACCTCGGGTCCGCCTGCGCGCGCCTGGGCGATGTCCGTCGCCGCATCCTGAGCGAGGACTGCCTCGCCCAGGACGAGGCCTCGCTGGAGGACTCGGTCGACCAGGCCGCCCACTTCAACCGCCTCGTCACCGACGAGGATGCCAAGAATCGCCGCATGCGCTGGCTCGGTCAGGTGTGCGAGTACTGGCCCCTGAAGCGCCTCGCCGCCATCAACGACGACGATGTCGAAGCTGTCCTCAAGTCGTATCCCGGCACTTCGGGCCCCGACGTAAAGCGCAGCGATCCCTCGGAGAAGCGAGTCGGCAGCCTCATCCTCGCCGGCAGCGGACCGGGCCACCCAGACCTCCTCACCCAGGCCACCCACAAAGCCATCGAGGCAGCCGACCTCATCCTGGCCGACAAGCTTGTCCCGGCCGGCGTTCTCGACCTGATCCCGCGCCGCACGCCCGTTGAGATCGCGCGCAAGTTCCCGGGAAACGCCGAACGCGCCCAGGAGGAGCTGCTGGAGATGGCGCTGGCTGGCGTCCGGGCGGGCAAGACGGTGCTCCGTCTGAAGCAGGGAGACCCGTTCATCTACGGCCGCGGCGGCGAGGAGGTGGCCTTCTTCCGCGAACACGGCCTCGGCGACCGCGTCTCCGTGCTGCCCGGCATCACCAGCGCTCTCAGCGCGCCCCTATTCGCCGCCATTCCGCCTACCCAACGCGACGTCGCCGACCAGGTCCTCATCTGTACTGGTACCGGAAAGAAGGGCAAGCCGCCCAGTCCGCCTGAGTACGTGCCAAGCCGCACCGTCGTCTTCCTCATGGCCCTGCATCGCATCGCTGGCCTCGTTCACGAGCTCACCACGCCCATTGAGCTGGAGCTCGCCAAAGAGGAAGCCGCAGCAGCCCAGTCGCCATCAGCCGAAGTTGCTTCTCCCCTGATGAAGCGCACGCTATGGCCGCGCAACACACCCTGTGCCGTTATCGAGCGCGCCAGCTGTCCAGACCAGCGGGTCATCCGCACGACGCTCGAGCACGTCGCCGAAGCCATCGAGGCCGAGGGCAGCCGGCCGCCGGGTCTGTTGGTCGTGGGACGGGCCTGCGAGTTTCTTCATGCTAGAGAGAAGGGTCGGGCCTGGGTTGTCGAGGAGGGGTTCCGAGGCTTGGAGGTCGAAGACTTTACGTTGGGCTTAGAGAAATTGCGCGAGTAAGCACGGGGGTCAAGGCTTTAGACATAGACTGGGCTGGTCCGGAAAAAAAAAGGGGGGGTTTGGTATCATCATAGCGGGTCTGTAGCATTTTTTGGAGTTGGATCTTGAATACCAGATGAATAGTTATCTCTAACGCGAAACCTCGGAGTGTGTTTGCAATTTCACAACACCCACTCGAATAGATGAGTTAGCCTTAAAGTGAGGATGGCGGTTAATGAGCAAGAACCACTCATCACGATATGCAAGGCTCTTTTCAAGCAAATGTACTAAGGGTCACCCGCCACTCACTCAACCTGACGTGTTGTCCCTAAGCCCAGGCTCCGGCGCACACAATTTTGAATGAACGATAAAAACGCATTCGACTTTATGCCAGCGAAGCTGTTAGTTCCCTACCTTCAAACGATTCTTTTACGACTATCCTGAGGTGGACCTTTTATGGTTTCAAAGAGCCAGAATTGGATCTGTCTTGCATCCATCTAAAATACGCCAAATTGGAATATGATGCAATTTCTTACACATGGGGTGATCCGGCAAAATCAAATACAATTATGTTAATACAGCCGTCCAGACATAACTTGGAACCTCTACCTAGTGCTGATAAACCCGAACCCAACCGAAGAACGACGCTTGTGGATCGACGCCATTTGCATTGACCAGGGAAATGTTCAAGAGAGGAACTATCAGGTGCAACTGATGAGACGAATGTACTGGACCGCCTCGTCTGCGATAGTGTGGCTCGGCCGCGCCTCAGGCGACATGGGGTTCAGCTCTGCACATGATATAAGATTACATTGACACTCGACAAAAAACAAATATCTTTAGATATAGGCATAATTCGTTTAATGGCTTTTCAGTCGACCTTGGTGGAGGCGTATCTGGATAGTGCAAGAGATCTTTGGGACTAGAGAACCGGCCGTCCTTCCTGGGGATACCATTTTTCCGTGATGGTTCTTGGCACAACTTTGCGAAACGATTCAGCTGAATATGTTCTGCCAACAGCCTCTGGCAAAGCTCTTTTGAGCCCTGCCCAAGAATTTTCAGATGCCGTCACAAGAGCCGTCGTGTGTCGGCGATTCTTCATTACTAAAACGGAGAAGTCAGGCTTGGCGCCTTCTGAAATTCAGCTCAAGAACAAGATTTTTGTCATAGAAGGATGTTGTGTGCCCGTAATTCTACGGGCTATTGGAAACCATTGGGTTCTTATTGGCGAAGCATACGTTTCAGGGATAATGTATGGCGAAGTAATGTCAGGGCGTGAGGCAGGACGGTATGAGGCCAGAATGCTTCATTTGAAGTGAAGATTGACGAGCAGAGTCGTTGTTTGGGGGACAATCAGGCGGTCAGCTATAATAAATTCTTTGCTACGTACTTCTAGCTTTAAAGACTGATCCGTTCGACGGGCCTTCTCATCATGTCAGCCATCGAGGTTCTGAGGTCACATTACTGCCCCTCCAGCCAAAAGAGACTTTTACCTACGACAACACCAAGACGGAAGACTAGACGGGAAAGAGTTTGCAAGGCACAACACCTATCGATAGCAGCACTAGATAATAAGGCGGAATTTTCCTAAAAAGGTCTTGAGGCAGTATGAGCGAATATTCTGGTGCATCTAGATGACTCATCAACCCCTCTTAGACGTGAAGAGGTTTAATTGACTCCAGAACCGTAATACATCCTGTTTATGTTGAAGATCTCGCGAACAAAGCAATAGTAAACATCTTTTGAAAGCAAACATGACTACCGCGCATCTCTCTAAAAGAGCAACGGAGACAGTGGACACTTTGGACGTCCCTTGGAGGTTCGCTCCTCGAGGGCAGTATGATGGAGAGAACAACCCTTCGGGATTGATATCATTCGCAACCGCCGAGAATGTAAGTTGCTGTGTGCCGAAGGGCACTTATAAGAGGCTAAATTGCTCTAGGCGCTGGTAACCGACGAAGTGGTAGACTTCGCCAACAAGCATGTAAGCTACCCAACACCTCCTACTGAACATAGTTCCATGGCGCCTCCCACTTACACGACTGCAACCCAAAGACCACGCTATCACCAGAATCCCTCCTCTACCGCGGCTCCATCGCCGGCGGCTCGCGATTCCCAGCCGCCCTGGCCGCGCACCTGAACGAGTATCTCGCGCCTCACACGCCCATCGCCGCCTCCTCGGTCCAGTGCGTCGGCGCCGCCACGGCCATGCACGACGTGCTGGCCTGGGCCGTGGCGGACCCCGGCGACGGCGTGCTGACCAGCCGGCCCGTGTACGGCCGCTTCGAGCTCGACTTTGGGAATAAGTCGCAGGTCCGTGTCGTGTATGCGGACACGGATGCCGAGGACTGCTTTGACGAGAGCGTCGTGGGTCGGTTCGAGGAGGCGTTGGGGAGGTCTCGTGCGGAGGGCGTCGAGGTGAAGATGGTCTTGATAGTCAACCCGAACAATCCCTTAGGTTAGATCTACCTCACATCCCCGGGGTCTATTGGTTTCGATACAACGGATACAATGAACTGACAAGGATATCCAGGCAAATGCTACCCAAGAAACACCCTTATCAAGATCATGCAATTCTGCCAAAAGCACCAACTACACCTACTGAGCGACGAAATCTACGCCTGCTCCGTCTTCACAACCGACAGCCCCAACACCACCCCGTTCACCTCCATCCTCTCCATCAACACCACGGCCTTCATCGACCCAGAGCTCCTACACGTCACCTACGGCCTCAGCAAGGACTTCGGCGCCGCAGGCCTCCGCCTCGGCGCCATCATCACCCGCAGCCGCCCCGTCCTCGCCGCCGTCGCCGCCGCCATGCGCTTCCACAACCCGTCGGGCGCCAGCCTCGCCATCGGCACAGCCATGCTGGAGGACCGGCAGTGGTGCCGCGCCTTCATCGCCTCCTCGCGGGAGAAGCTCGCGGCCGCACACGCCCACGTCACTCGGGGGCTGCGCGACATGGGCGTGCGGTACTTAGCCGGGAGCAACGCCGGGTTCTTCGTCTGGGTCGACCTGTCGCCGTATCTGCCTGCTGAACTGGACGGGGAGGTCAACGCCGAGTTTGCGTTGGCGAGCAAGTTGATGGATGCAGGCGTGTTCTTGCATCCGAGAGAGGAACATTCTTCGAGGCCGGGGTGGTTCCGGCTCGTGTACACGCAGGATTCGAGGACGGTGACTGAGGGATTGAGGAGGTGAGTGAACAGAAACCAAAGATCGATGATCGATGAACTGACAAGTTGCAGGATTAAAGTAGCCATATCTTGAATGCCTCAGGGGTGAGCCAGTTACGGACCGTCAGCTTTCCTGGTCATGAACTGACCACATGATTAATTGCAATGTAATCTCAATTTCGGTTCTAGAGAGTCTCGCCCAGCTTGCCATTTCCGAAACAAATGTTCTTCCCGCGTAACAGAGATCCAAACAATAAACAGGACTAGGAATGCCCAAGAGTTCTATGTCAAATTGCAACCGTAACAATCTATAGCGCCTGTTGTATGAACCATAAACATATAACCTCCAGACCTGCCAGTCTTCTTCCCCATAACATGCAGTTGACCTCCTTGTATTGACCCAGACAGGTATCCATTCCATCATTCGTAAAAGTCCAGAAAACGTCCTAAAGAGCGAAACAAATCAAAATCCACCCGTGTAAACAAAACAACGACTCTTCCACAGCAGCTCACATCCTCAACCCTCCACGGATTCATTCTGCATCCAGCCCTGTTGATGAAGTTGCCTCGCAATGTAAAATCCAAGTTCCATGGGCTCGCAGTGATGCTGAATGCCCTTCCAGCAGGCCGGCTCAGGGCGGTAAAGGGTTCGCAGAATATCCTCCCAGCGATTCTCATCCCACAGCGCCGCGCTCCAAAGGTCAAGACGGCCTTCCAAGCGCGCCAGGTCGTAATCAAACATGTCGGTCCACTGAGGGTCGTCCGTGAACATCTCCAGCTGCTTAGCCTCAATCTTCTTCCACATCTGGATGCCGCTCGTGTCCTCGGGCCCGAATCGCTTGTATGTTGCGTGAGGTCTAGGTTGCTTTCGTGTCCAAGTGCTCCTAGCTCCCCGAGAGAGAACCATGCCGAGGGCGTGGATTGGCTTCATTAGGACTTCCTCCTCGTAAGGGCGGAGGAACTCGTCGCGCTCCGAAGGCTTCATCGTGTGTAGAGCTTTGTGGAGAAAGGGAATTCCGAGGCTGAGTAGGCCTGGCATGACGCGCTCGCTGAGGGTCTCATCTCGTTCTGCAAAATGCTGGGTCAGCAACAAAATCATCAAAGCGAAATAGGACAGTGGACTTACCAAATCCATGCAATGCCCGCCTAAAGAAGGCCTGGATTGCAATCACTTGGTGCATCTCCCATGGCGCCAACAAGTCGTCCGTCAAAGAGAGTTGGAGTTCTCCGAGCTTGTCGTAGAATTCGAGATAATAGTCGCGCGTCTTGTCCATACCGACGTGCATTTCCTGGCAGGTTTTTCGAATGATCTCAAAGAGGTATATAGACTGTTGGATTCGGGTTCTTTCGCTCTCAGAGGGGTTCCGCTTCGTTAGGGAGAGTCGAAGAGGGGCGAAATCCTGGTTTCGGCATCCGAAGCATTCACCAAGGTAGACCTCGGTGAGATCTACCACCTGGCGATGCAGTCGGGAAATCTCCATGGCATCGGATATGTTGGACTTGAGAGAAGGGAGAGAATTCTCTTTGAAGTTCACAACTGTCCCGACCGCATTGGTGATGTTGTTCTCGACGAGGTTGTCGGGGTTTCCGAGGCCGGTGGGAATGCGTTGAAGGGCGAGATTGGCATGGGTATATACCGCTTCCGGAAGCTCGTTCTTCAAGACCTGGGTTGCCAGAATCTTTTGGTGTCCGTGAACCACGTAGTATAGGTTCGGGTGGATATGCGCGGCCTTCATCAAAGTCGCCATGTCGGGACAGAACTCTAGAATGTCCAGGAGGAGCTCGTTAGGTAGGTCCGTCAGGTTGAATTGACCGTGAGCGGGGGCCATCGTCGAAACAGAATGCGAAGCTGGTGTAATAGCTGCCATGACTGGTAAAACAAAAGTGTATCTAATATGGTAATGAAATGTTGGTGTTGGTGAGCAATGACGGACGAGAAGACGGTGGTCGAAAGGACAATTAATGAAGCGATATGAAAGAAGATGAAGAATGAAGAGAGATGAGATGATTCGAACAAAGAGAGAAAGTAGAGGAAGGAGCGTCTTTTATACGCAAAGGAAGGCGAGCCTTTGATTGTAATCTCCGGAATGTCAAACTCTGGAGTGGAAGGGCCAGAGAGTCATCAATGCGAAAGCTACAAAGGGAGCAAACACGATCATGCTGACCATCAGCGGTTACGCGCAAACATATTGGCAAACTTATAGGCATTTGGCAAACTTACAAGCATTGAGTCATTCCGGAGATTGACTGTGAGTCGGAGAAAGGTTCAGATCGCGTGCGAACAGTGACGGTGAATTGATGGCAATTCAGCACCACAAGATGATTGTCGGACGAGTGGCGCGTGAGTCTGGTCTTTGCCAGTGAGTAAGAAGGCTAGCCATAGCTCATCTAGATTCTTTGTTCAAAGGCATCCGCGTCTCTGAGGATATAACCGTGCGTCACATCAAGGGTCAGAGGAGGGCCCAGACGGGTTGCAAAAACAGGCTTAAGGTGTGACATCGATGCGAATCATGTTGCTGGCAAAGCTTGTTGTATTTGAGTTATTGGGATTGCTGATGCTGGACATAGAACCTTGGTGTGCTTTCTCCTATATGTCATCTGCTGCTTTGCCTTGGACCGCGCGTCACAGGTCCGCGATACTGAACAGGAAAGCGACTGATGGTCTTGCTCTGAGTCAACGACAGACAGTTCTTCCGGGCCAGTTGGGCTTCTCTCAGTTTCATCACAAGGGTAGTAGTTTAGGGTTAGCCAAGGTCAGATAGTGTTCGCTTTAGGAATAGGATTGGCCTTAGTATCTCTTCTCATGTTCATAGAGTGACCCTTTTTACCCAGAGTGAATGCTGGGAATTCCGGGCGTGATCCAATATCAGGGTATTCGGCCGACGCCGGGTTCACACAGCACACTGCCCCATAGATGTTAGCTGCATCATCACCTGCAGGTAGTCTTGGCTTGCTTATCTGAGGAGAGGAAGCCCCAGCAAGCAAGCACCAACTGAGCAGAATGACATGCCACCCTGACAAAGGCGTTTCTGATAAAGACAAACAAACACGTAGGCACATACGTACGACGCACAATCACTCTGCCACTTTGCAGACCCAACTTTGAGTGAGTCCGGCGGCCGTGACATCTCCGTAAAGTACGTTACCGACGGCGGCCCGAAGCGCGATGGAGTGCCTTAGTAGTCTAGTTAGTCCAGTAGCCGCTGCATTCCTTGGACAGGGACTTGCGGTTGCAGATCCGGCCGACCGCTTCCGCAATTGGCGTATTGGGCGAACTGCTGCGAGCACAGTGTCCGCATTCCTCCCTTCGCTCACCTCGCTCACCACCAACGCACCCAACGCAACAGACCCAGCATTCAGGTTAAACACACGACGACCCTAGTTCAGACCTTCAGCCCCCGGTCACCACGCGGCCAAACGGCCCACGCCGAATCCAAGCAGACTATTGATGCTCATCGGAAGCCTCATTGGGTGCTGCCAAACGGCTTGGACTATCTCGTCAGACCTGTCAAGGCCTGTCGAGGCTTGTCGACAGCACGATGGCGCCTTGGCTTCCCCCCATCTCCTCCGTCCCCTCCACCCCTCCCGTTGCTGGCGCTTCCGTGGCCCGGTCGTTCTGAACCATCTAATGGCCCTGCCTGATCCCTCTCCACTTGGGCTATATCGGGATAGATAGACAACTCATGTCACATATCTTCCTCCTCTTCGTGGCTTCCAGCTGAACTGACCAACGTTGAGCAATTGTTGTCCAAGCCATGTGTCCCAAAATGGCAATGCGAGAAGGCAAAGACAAACACGGCTGGCTGCCCCTCCCTTAAGAGAATTTCCTCCAGCCTCACCATTCTTCGACCTGCTTCCCCCTCTACCTCTTGCTTCGTTGAGAGATCCATCTATTCACCGGCTCCCTTCGTATCCGTGTTTACCCCCTTTAGCTGAGCATCAGAAGACCTTCAACACTGATCCACAGTCATGGCTGGCCACAACGGCGCCTTCACCTTGATCCGCGAGTCCAGCACGTCCACCTCCCCCACTTGAGCTCCTCCGCCGGGATGACCATGGCTAATAGAAGCATTCACAGGCTTCTATGATCGCATGTTCTTCATGTTGCATCGACTCGGGATCCAGTCGAACATCCTTGTATCGGCCACTTATGCTCCCACGGGCCGAGACCACGGCTCACGGCTCTCTCGCCCGGCAGTCACGGCCGCCCTTCGGACTGTCGTCGAGGTTCATTCGGCCCTCCGCATTGTAGGCATCGTGAAACCGTCGACCGATGACAACAAGCACCACTTGCACATTGCTATGTTGCACACCATTGACCTAGACCAGTGTATCGAGTTCGTTGACCATATCGATAACGTGGGAGCCGAGTTCTTTGAGCAGTTGCACAATAAATGGGAGTGGTTCGAGGAGGAGCCTGATCGTCCGTGGTGGAGAGTATACGTGGTAGGGGGTCGTGACGTTGTCTTTGTTTTGCACCATCTTGTGGCCGACGCCAATTCGGGCATGGTCTTCCACCGGACCTTTCTTCGAGGTCTCAACGCGCTCCCGCCTGGAGAGATGACATCTGTTAACCCCATTGTCACCGTTGACTCCAATACGCCTGCGTTGTTCCCAGAACCCATGACCCTCTCCAACCATAAGCCATCCATTCCAGAGATGCTATGGGCGCAACTCAAGCGTTCGGTCTTTCGCCTCGTGTTCGGATTCGCCCTCCTCTTCAGTAGCTTGCCGCCAGCGAAGCCATATTTCACATCGGTCACGGAAATAGCACCGCCCGAGATGCGTACCGTCACGCATGTATCTTCCCTTCGAATTCCGGTGCGTAAGATGAACGCCATTCTCGCGGCTTGCAAAACTAATGGGACCACGTTTACGGCACTCCTCATGGTGGTTCTGCTGGCAACATTCTCCATTGACCTCTTCCCCTCCGAAAAGTTCGGTTGCTCTCGATATGCTTTTGATATTCGGCCTTATATCCGGATGCCCAAGCTTTGCGGCACACCTGCAAACGATGGAATCATGATGAATGGCGTTTCCGGGGGCTTCCACACCCACTGGCTGAGGAATTACCGAAGCATAATGGCCGGAAAGCGTGACAAGAGTAGGAAGCTGGACGATGTCTCATCCGTTGATGCTGAGGCGACCTGGAAGCTGGCCCGTTGGTACCGACAGTCCATGCAGAAATGTATCCCCAATAGGTTTATGAGGTCGTGGATCGCTGGGATTTTGCTTGGTTCAGATCTTGAAGGCTTTGTGAACCGGGTACTTGGTGAGCTTGGGCGAGTGACCAGTAAGTCGTTTCTGGTGTCGAATTTGGGGGCTTTCACCACCCAAACAAGGGAGCCAAAAGACGAGGAGAACCCGCAACAGCGCTGGAGAATTGAGGACATGCAATTCTCGGCAGGGTCCGTCAATGGCAACGCGGGGAGTCGTGGTTTCGTATTCAACGTGGTAGGGACCAAGGGGGGCGACACAGTAGTCAATATCTCCTACGAGGAGGGCGTCGTGAGCCGGGGAATGGCAGAAGACTTGCTGAGGATAACCATGGATAAGATCGAGTCGTTGTTGGAGTCGGAAGCTAAATGCAAAACTGGTGAGTTGAGGTGAGGCCGTGCTTGGGGAATCTCGGTATGCTAACGCGCGGCATAAGCCGACGATAGCATCTGTTCAGGAGCATCTGTTCAGGGGCAGCTGTAGGTGCACGATGGTGGCCTACAGTACCACAGTAGCGGAGGGCCGCTATCTGGTGAGATACAGATTCGAGGCCTCAAGGACCCAGGAGCCTGGGCCAAGAGGGGCGAACTCTTGGATGGTGGCCAGGGGCTTGCTCGGCAACGGACGTGTCGGATCCGGAGAGTGGGGAGTGAACGGTTGTAATGTGATGGGTTTGCAGCTGTTCCAATCACGGCGGCACTGGCGAGGGTAGAGTTTGTGGGATGTGACAGGTCGGGGCTTGGGTGATGGGATAAATGACGAGGCGAGACTACCAAAGGCAGGGAGGAATGCGAGAAGCTGAGGCGAGGCGTGGTGAAGCGGCGCTGTCATGCGCCGTATTGATTTCGTGTGGGTGATGTGGTGCGGCGTGGCAGTGCGGCGCAGAATCGTAGGCGCTTGGCAGTCGGAACATGACGAGGCCGGCTTTTTGGACAGGCCTCTCTCCTTGGTTGCGGATGGACATGGAGCCTGAGCGAGGCGAGTGAGTTAGGAAGATGGGGAGACGGGGTAGCATGGCATGGTGTGATAGGGCTACGGTGATGGAGGAGCCCGTGTGAAGCAGGAGGAAGACGAGGAGAAGGAGGGGACTGACGATGAATGGAAGCCTCGGTCTGGACTTGGTGGGGAAGGTCACATTCCCGACACTGTCGGCGCTCAGCACGTAGTTAGCAGGTTTCTCTTTGCCTTCCAAGTCGTCGTCTGTCTACTTCATTTCTCCGTCTGTCGTGTTCATGACATGATGAGGGTGATCTGATAACAGTGGTATGAGATGACGATGAATGGCTCACACGCCCGTAACAAGCTAGAAAAAGTAGCAAGACTTGGCGTCCAAGTCGAGGAATTACTAGCCGTAGCGAGATCAAGCCTGATTCCGACGGCGCGGATACGCGGATCGCGGAGGACACGGAGACACCCGTCGAGAACCAGACGGCGAGACACAACACATCGGAGACCTACCCACGGAATCATCGTGGGCGGTCCTGAGCGGCTGAGCCTGATTGATTGCTTGCTGTTTCCCACTCCGGTTCCCCCGTTCCTCGTTCATCGTTCCCACTGCAACTCACGGATCGCGGTGGACTCATCTGATGAAGCCGCGAGACGGGGACAGCGACAAAATGGAGGACCCGGCCCCTCAACTAACGAGCTCCTTGCCCCTTGCATCTTGTCACCACTAGAGTGTTTAGCGGCCCCCCCAGCCAATAACGCCAGGTTGAATTGCCTTGCAACTGGCCATCGAGTCCTTTTTTTTTCTTTTTTTTCAACCCCAGTTCGTCGTTGTGCATTGCGCCGCGTTTCTGTGCCTCTCTTCGCTGTTGGGTGCGTTGCTTTTGCGTGCGTTGCTTACTATGTGCGGTACCTGGTTCGTTGCTTGCTTTTTTTTCTTTCTTGTTTTGCTCTGCTGTGCCGTCTCTTACCTTGATTCAGCAGCCGAGTGACGCAGTCTTTGCTTTTCCTGAGTGATGTTGTTGTTCTTGATGTTTTGTTTATGCTTCCAAACAAGCAAGCTGCTGCTCCTAGGTAGGGAGGATGAAGAAGGAACGAGAAGAAAGGCAGCAATAAGCAGTAACAAGCGGTTACTACAGCACGACAAGAATGGACCGACTCCAAACCATCCCCTCGGGTAAGACAGCGGCATCGGCAGCTTACCATGTAGTTCTTAGCCGGTGGTTTTAGTGCTGGCAAGTGAGAAGTGTCTTTGGCATGGCATTCCCGTTTCTCGTGCCCTCTCTTATCGATGACACCCTTCGGCTTCGGGCCTTTCCATGCCCGGGATCTGGCCGCCGTCACTCGGCACACTCCGCACTCGTCGGCCCGTCCTGACGAAAGTCCTTGCTCTTTTTGTCTCTCGGGGTCGTCTGTGCTTGCCCCTCTTTGACCACAATTAGGCTTGTTTGCCGCACCTGCCTGCTTTCTACAGATTGCCAATTTTCCCTTGGATACGGAGCAAGCACTTACTTGCCTGTTATAGCAAGCACTTAAGCAAGTACCTGCCTTACCACGTACCTCGACGTTGGAGAGAAGGTGGTTGGGGGTAGTAGAAGGCACTCTACTTAGGCACCTACTAGGTAGGTGCGCAAGGAAGGCAAGGCCAGGAGACAGACGCCCAACACCTTCCTTTCTCACGCCATGCGACTCTCTCATGCGGCTTCTCCGATGAAGGTTTTCCCACTCTCTCAACACTGTCATCCACGGATTTCTCCTCTCACACCTCCGTCCACCATCTATCTAGGCCAAACCACCACTGTTTCTGTTTCCCACTCCGCTAACTCCCAAGGAGACAAGGTTAGTAGCTACCCTTACCTGCCACATGCCTGGGATCCTTCCAACTGCCTACCTTACCTCCTACTTAGTAGGTAGGTATGGTGTGCAGGCTTGGAGCAGTGGACTCTGGGTATTCGTAGGCAAGGTAGGTACTCCTCTTTGGCTCCACCCCGGCAGCTAATATACCCAGCTAGCTAAGTACCTACCTGACGCTGACGCGCTCTCGCACAATACCACAATACCCAGGTAGCTCATGGCTGCTGCATCGTGCATTTGCTAGATGCATCCTCCCAAAGGCTCAGCTCGCTTCACCTGGCATGTCCCCGACGTCACCAACCAGTACTATTCTTACTGCGCCGAGGCTATCATATGCCTCCCATTCGCTAGCATTCCCTCATTTGGTCTCGTAGCCCGCGGTTCGAGGGCGGTTCTGAGGCGGCTTTCTGAGGGGCACCTGTTCTCGCCTCTTTTCTCTCTCTCTTGCACTTAGAGTCTCCTACGCCTACCTCCTCTCCAAGGAATCGAGCATCTTGCGGACACGGACCTTGCTACCCCAACCCCGTGACGATCTCAAACTCCCGCCCGCTGTTGGGATCGCGGGCACGTTGGGTTTTCTTTTTCGGACCTTCGGCAGGCAATCGCACGACCCTGCAGACAACCTGCGCATTGCCCGTATCGCCAGGGCCTAGACCTTCAGCTGCCTGACCTTGACCTGCCGTCTGTTTTGGTCTGTCGGTCTGTCGGTCTGTTGGTCTGGCTGCACTATCAAGGTTGTTGGTCTTGTTGGTCTGACCCGCAGGGAGCTGGCGTCAAAGTTCGATTCGCTTCGCGCTCCCGCCCGCTGTGCCGCTCCTCCCCGCGCTGGCGCTCCCGCTACTGCTGGGGCCTAAAGCCCAACAGCCACCCCCATCGACTTGATCTAGAGGCTAGAGTCGAGTTTAATTTTCGCGGTCCCCGTCCTAAGTCCCAAGCGTACATCAGTTCCAAGGTCCACCCGCCAAGTCGCAGTCGTCACACGATCAAGGACACGGTCACGGCCACGGCCACGGTCGCCGTCCCAGCTTTAACTTGTCATCTGTTGCCGCTGCCGCTGCCGCTGCCGCTGCCGCTACTGCTGCCGTTGCCGGTGACAACACCTGCCGGGACACGCTGCCGCTACCGCTACCGCTACCGCTACCGCTACCGCTGCCGTAGAGGCAAACCATGGACAGTGCCTCCGCGATGGCTATTCCTGCAACCATGTCAACCGTCACCGAGACCTCCAATGCCCCCGATCGTACCACCTCTCAGGGCAGCACTGCCGCTGGCACCGCCTCTTCCGCCGGAGGGGACGCGGACGTGGACGCCGCTGGTGGGAGCATCAAGCGCCGGGCCCCGATTGCTTGCCGAAGGTGGGTTCCTTCGCCGTTGCGGCTCCGATCCCTTGACGGCTTCCTTGCGGATGCGTTCCGCGCCCTTGCCGAGTCCCTTTGTTGCTGTTACCCGTGACATTTAGCTAATCGCTCTCGCGGCCGTATAGATGTCGTCGGATGAGGAGCAAATGCATCCATGATAAGGCACAGCCGCCCTGCAAAGCATGTAACGAAGCTGGGCTCAGTGCTCAGGATTGGTGAGTTATCCCTGGCCTTTCCTTTCGAAATCAGCAGTCCCGCTGAAACCTTCATCTTCAAGTATCTTTCCCGTCCGAGGTCAACCTGACAACGACCGTGAGTTCCGCCACCCGCGCATGAGAGCCGACAAGGCGGCTAGACGCGACCCCGCCAAGGTCCGGAGGGACATTCTGGAAGCTCCTGTTGTGCGACCTCCCAGCCACAAGGTTTCTGACGAATGGGACCGACTACCTCCCTTGCCAGACCTCATTGATGGTATCAACCGCTTCACTCACCACTACTTCCAACACGGCTTCATTCCAAAGCAGGAGTTTCCTCAACGGCTCCATAACGACCCGCGCTCTGTGAGCGTCTTCCTTGTCGTCAGTATTCTCAGCATCTCGGCCCGCCTGAGTCCTGCCCTCGCTGCTCGCTATGGCTCTGGTCTCAAGGCAGCCGAGTTCTTCATGGAGCGTGCATCTCAACTCGCCTACGGCGAGCTCTACCGAGAACCTACCCTCGAGAGATGTCAGGGATTCTATTTGCTGAGTATAGCTCAGCAGGGCAGTGGATTAAGGAACATGAGCTACGTGGGTTTAACTATTCAAAGAGAATGTGTGCTCTCAATCCAGCCAGCTAACAGCATAGATCAATATGGGAGTCTCGATGCGAATGGCTTCTCTAATGCGACTTCACCGAGAGGAGACATACCAGGTTCAAAATTCTAGCCCCGATGTCATCATGCGAGCTGAATCTGCTCGGAGAACTTTGGTATGTCAAGTCTCTCCTTAAGAGCGTCTAAAACATCGCACTAAATTTGTATCCCAGTGGATGCTTCACAGCCAAGACCAGCTGCACTCCAGCCCCTATTCTCCCGTTTCCCTCGCCGCATCCGACATCACTGCTCTCCTCCCTTGCGATGAACAAGACTATGCCGCCGGTCGTCAACCTCGCTCCCGAGCTGCCCTCGAGGGCACACCCCCAGCCATCGATAACCCTGCACTCGTCTTCGACCCAGGACGTTCTCTGTTTGCGTCACTGATTCAGGCTCATCACTTCTGGGGTACTGTCAGCCGTCGTGCCGTTAACTTTGCTAGGAGCGCCAGCCCATGGGACCCCACGAGCGAGTTTGCCGTGCTCACCAATAAACTACGTGAGTGGGAGCATAGCTTACCACAGGAGCACCAATGGAGTCCTTACATTTTCAAGGAATACAAAGCTGATAGCCAAGACTTGGTACATTCTTTGACACCTACAGCCTTTTCCAGTACTAACACAGTCAGGCATATCTTGGTGTAACCATGGTTCCACGGCTCTGCAATATCGTCTCACGTCGACCCTACTTAATAGAGTAAGCTCATCCATAGCACTCTACAATAACCCCTTCGCTAACTCCTCTCTAGTTTCTTAACCATTGGCTCCAAAGATGAGCAGAGACAGGCCTACTTCTCCAACCTTTCCCTGGAGCTCTTCCACAACGTTCGGCGCCTATTCGATCAAATCGATGCCCAGTTCACCGGTCGCACTCCAGATGAGAGCGTCGGCGCCCAGATGGCCGCCTTCTGTGTCTACAGCTGCGGCCTTTTCTCTACCTACCTCTGCCGTTACCCTAACAGTCAGTCCCTGTCTCTCCACGTTTAACTTTCGAGTGCCATCAAACTATGGACATATATACTAAGCTCGGTTATTAGTCTGTCCTGACCCCATGATTACTCGCGATGGACCCATGATGCTTCATCGAACTCTCACCATCCTCATGGAGTGTAAGGAGGTCTGGCCGCTAGCCTCACGCTGGGTCGACGCCCTGGAACAATTCGCTCGCGACCCCAGTGACTCCCTAACAGCTGAGGATAGCATGGCTGATGGCAGGGACCCTTTCCCCAACCCTGTTGTCCTTATCAACGCCTCTGTCCTCCATGCAACTTCTTCGGTTGCATCACCTTCTTCCTCTTCTATGTATGGTCGGGCTCACGGCTCCTTCGATGCAACCCAATCCTCTTCTACCTTCCATTCACCCTCCTCGCATGAACTCATGACGCCCCTCACAACGCCGACTGCTCATATCATACCCTCACAATTCGCCCAGCAACAGCAGCATCAACAACATCAACAGCAGCAGCAACATCCCCTCGCCATTCCGGATGCCCAGACTTTCCCGCAACAACAGATCCCTGCTCACCTCTACATGACCTCCGACAACCCCAACTCTGGGAACCCCAACCCTCTCGGCATGCTCATCGATGCCTTTGACCCCCCACAAAATGCGTACACCCTTTCCAGTAGCAACCCTATTGATGCTTCTGCATCAACCACTGCTAGCGTATACCCCTCCGCCGACGGTTTCGAGGGCGAATTGCAGTTCTACATCAACGGGCCCCAAGATTGGTTGCCTCCCAATGGGGTTTTCGAGGGCTATAGCTAGCAACTACTCTTGCGCTGTCACCTGAAAAAAGCTTATGTATCTATAATCACGTTGATGCTCTATGCCCTTGCTATTTTGCGACTTATTATCACTGTCTTGTCACGACTGGCGGCGTTGGGTCATTTATTGTCCTACTTTCCTTATACTCCTATTGGCTTTTATTTGCTTTCTTCATTTTCAAGGTCCTGCTTCGAGCAATATGGCATGGCGAGTTTGGAGGCAAAAACAAAAAATGGGTTGGAATGCAACGCTTGTGGGTTTCGCCATCTAATGCGGACAGTTAAAACCCTTTGATTTTTTTTGAATTGATTTTTTGTACAGATACGATACCTAGACGTGGATAACAAATGGCTTGGGGGAGATACCATGAATAGAAGAAGCTTGGTCTGGAAAATTTGTTTTGACAAAACATCCTAGGAAAATAACACTTTTATCATGCTTCACTGTCATCATGGTTATGTCACAACATATGGAACTGCACGGGAAAGGATTTGTAGTGGTCAACTGGTTCTTGCGCCACTGACTACCGCTCTCTATCGCGACTTGAACGAGTTCACTTGATACTCTAGTTCGACGCGCATCGTCCACATTCTCTCGTTTCTCTCCCTCACTCTGAGTCTCTAAATAAAATCCCCTACACGCTCCTGGATATGGTATTCTTCTCGTTTCCACTTCTCTCTCTCGTCTGTGCGACCGAATTCCTCACACGCGGGGGAATATCCGAGCATGCCGTCCAGATTTTCCCAATCACTTGAAAGGGAATCCAAGAACGACTCCTAATGGGGCGCAAGGCGACAAAAAAGCCAAGACAAAAATGAACCGACCGCCTTGACTCCCCGAGCCTCTACATGAATTTTGAATCGCCGCCGCTGTTCATCCGCGCGGGGCATACATGACTTCTCTATTCCTTCGTTGCGTCTCTGACAAATAGTAGAAAAGGGGACCGTGTTGTGATGTGATGTGACGTGGTGTGAAGTGATGGAGGGGGATTGGGAGGGGAAGTGAATACATATATGATTGGGATAGGGGTAATGTTGATGAATGATGATGTGAAGGGTCGTGAGAGGGGTATTTCAATTACTGTAGTGTCGTATGGGGATCTATGTACATGGAAGCGTCGTGGGGATCGTGTTATGTTGTGGCAGGGGACGGGGACGGGGGAGGGGACGGGATCCTTTTGCTAGGGCATGCCACAGACTTGACACTTCCGCTGTGTCAGTGGTCCGGGTTCCCAGCTTTCTTCATGACTCATTTGGTCATATCGCGACGGTACGTGGGGGGCTTCAACGCGCTTCGACCACGCTCAATTCTGGGCCATGACGGCCTGGCTGCCGCCCAGCTGGCGCTTGACTTGCTCGCGAGCCCAGCGAGCCGTGTCGACGGTTCGGGGCTGGAACTCTCGGTTGGTCTTCGTCTCCTTGATCATGGCGGTGAGCCATTCCTGGCGGAAAGCCTCGATGAGCTCGCCATTGGGATAAGCATCGGCAAGGTCACTAATAGTACATTAGCATAGGGGTCTGCGTAGTTCCATTTCTTCAACTTACCCGATAACACCCATGGAAGCGCGCATGAGAGACTCGCTACGGTTCAGGTCGTTGGCAATAAGGCCAAGGAGCTGGAAAACGGCAGGCACATAAGGCTGGAGAGCTTGAGCTGCATAATCATTAGCACAAAATCGTTAGGGCGTGGATCGATGAACTCACTCTTCGAGCTAGCCTTCATGGCACCGATAATGCCACCCCAGGCATCCATAATACCCTCGCGCAGGGAGACGACGTAGTCGTACATCTCATAAGGACCTTCAGGAGTGGCAGTGACAATGGAAGCCTGCTCCAGAACCTGAGCCACAACAGACAGGTACGTCTCAAAGTGGCCACCAATGGCACCAGCGATATCGCCGAAGCACTGCAGGATAGCAGGCTTAAATTGGTTAGCCAGGGCAGTGCTCTGTTAAAAGTTAGCAATCGAGTCTTGAAACTGGGTGTTATGACGAAACAAGGGTTTGGGGACGTACCCTGAGGTTGTTCAGGAGGTAGTTCATGAAGTTATCGCAGTAAGGCTGGCTTCGCTCGCCCAGGGACCTGGTGATGTCGCTGACCAGGCCAATAGCCATGGAGCAGAGACTTGGCTCCTCCTGGTTTCCAAGGGCGTTGTACAGGAATGGCGCAAAGGCATCCATATACTTGACAAAGTCCTCCTCCATTGAGGTAGACAGGCTGCTGATGGTAGCAAAGACTGCATCGGGAACGCTGGACTTGCCGCCCACACTGTTGAGAATCTGAAGAAGAATCTGCATGATTCTGTCGCCCTGCGGAATAATCTCCTTGTCTAGGCGAGAGATGATGGCCTGCAAAACAGTGCACAGGCTGTTCTGCATCTCCTCGAGGGTGATCTTATCCTCAACGCTGACAACCTGGCTCTGCATAGGCACGGTCTCCTCCAGACGCTTGATGATAACATCTGAGAGCGAAGCGATGGGCTGCAGGCTCTCCGAAGCAGCATTCTGGACGAAGACGTTGAGAACCTCGTAAGAGGCAGTTCGAACCGAGGTGTCGGCATCAGTTCGGGCAGTAACATCGAGCAGAGAGCTGACAGCTTGGTTGAAGTGGGGAGTAATGGGGTTGGTGGGTGCACCGAAGTCGCCAGCGAAACGCTCAGCCAGGTTCATCAGGGCCCAGCAGCAAGAAGGAGCCATCTTGGCGTTGCTGAGAAGACCCTTGAAGAGAGATTCAATGAGGGTAGGGAGGTGGGTCTCCGGGTCGATAGCCTCAGAGCAAGCCTCGGTGATGCGGCCCAGAGCATAGGCGGTCGAATCCCGGACATGGAGGGACTCGTCGTCCATCATAGTAATGAGAATAGGGAGAGCTTGCTTGACGATGGGGTCCAGAACCTTCTCGTCAGGACCCTCCATGATGGCACCAAAGGCAGACACGGCGGCATCTCGGTTGTGCCAGTCCTCAGAGCGTAGGTTGCCTTCGACAAACTGTAGAACAGGAGTGATGATGGTAGCACCAACTGCCTGGGCGTACAGCTGTAGGCACTGGTAGGAGGCGCGGGAGAGGTTGTACTCGTCATCCGTGGCGTCCTCGTCCTGCTTGGTCAAGAGTAGCAACAACACGGGCACCACCTCGTTAGCAGCGACACGGGCGAAGTTGTAAAACGGCCGCATCTGGTCTGAGCTTTCGACCTGAGCGTTGTCGTCCTCGATGGAGATCTCCTCCTCGCAGACAGAGCTCCAGAATTCGACAGCCAGCTTGGCAACATCCTCATCTGAAGACTTCATGCCGAGGATAGTAAGACCGAACAGAGCCTTCTCCATATAGAATCGCATGTTCTCGTAGTAGAGAGCCATAATTCGGTTAAGGCAACCGAAGGCACCCTGTTGTATCCTGGAGTCATCGGCCTGGGTGGCCTCGCAGACGACCTGCATGATGTAGTTGCGCTCGCCCTCATGCTTAAAGTTGTTGCCGACAAACTCGAGCGAGTCACCGAGGGCGGTAATGGCGGCGAGGCGAACCTCGAGGTTGGTCTCCTCTTTTCGGGCACCCTGGACAACGGCGGTCAGGATAGCGTTCGAGTGTGCAACAAGAGCCTGGCGAAGCTCCGCGTCTGAGCTCTCGCAGATGTAGCCGATGGCGGTCAAGGACGACTGCTTCTGGTGATCGGCACCCTCGCTGACGTTTTTCACAAGGAAGGGTAGCAAATCGGACCACTGGTTACGGGGCAACTCGATGATGGCGATGGAAGAGATGACCTGGGCAGCAGCAGTGCCGGCCTGGGTGTTGGTGGAGCTTAGGGTCTGCAGGGTGAGCTGCTTGACCTGGGTCTTGGTCTCGTCGTCTGTTTGTTGCAACCATTTTGACTGGAGCTCTTGCTGGCGAGCGGCGTCTCGGGCTGTGAAGGCGTTCTTGAGGGCAATACCGGCGGCGGCTCGGATGGAACCATCAGCAGAGTCGTTTGCCAGTTCTTGGACGAGAGTTGCGAGGTATAGGGGCTAGACGAGGTGAGGGTTAGCCAAATTTACTTTGGGCTCAGGGGCGGCGGGCGAAGGGGGGGAAGATGAAGGGCACTAAGGGTGGCCTACAAAGTTGCTCTCGGCGGCTTGGTTGAGTTGCTGCTCGGCAGCGTTTCGCAGGTTCGCGTCTGGGCGGGAAAAGTCAGCACAAGGCGTCTCTCGATCCCCAGAGGAAGGGCGGCCGGTTGAACGAGGGGGTCAGAATCGTCAATGGGCGGGAGACGAGGGAGGGGGGGGGCGGAGGAGTTTTGGCAGAGGCGCTTGGGGGGGAAAACTCACCGGGCGACAGCGAATTCGCAAGCACCTGGTTTATCTCGGAGCTCGACATGGTGGCAGTTATTAGAGGGGAGTCGTCATGCGGCTGTAGCAAAAAGGCAGGTCGAGGGCGACGATGAAGGTCGTTGGAAAGGCGCACGTGTCGACAAGTAAAACTGGTTTGGCGGAGACGCGGGGGATTTTTTTTCCAACGACGGGGAGGTGCGCAGTTGAGGGAAGGGACCGTGGGAAGTTAGGGAGGGGAGGGGCCCAGCAGGTTGGTGGGTTGGTATAAAAAAGGGCCAAAAACGAGAGAGGAAGCAGAAGGGGGGCGTGTGTGTGATTCTGAGCTGCCGGAGTCTGTGACGCCTCGAGGAGTCAAGTTATGTTTTGAGGCCCGATCGGTAAGGGCGAGTGGTGCAGAGAAGAGGCAAGGAAGGGTCGGTTGCACACAGGTACGAGAAGACGGCGGGTTGGAAGAGAAGATGGATGAGAGGAAGATGATGGTTGTTGTGGGAGGAGGAGCTTTTGGTCGCTGGGAGGATGGACGAGGTGGGCGGCGGCGGGAGCGCAACTGGTTTGGTTGGTACCTCAGCCTGCAAACAACACCGCCGACCGCCTACAGGTTCACTGCCCGCTACTGCGACCCGACTGCTACCGCTACCGCTACCGCTACCGACCCCCACTGTCAGCGTCTACTGTCCGCTACAAGCTGGCCGGCAGTACTAATGTATATGGATGGGCCTCAGCCAATCTGGCACTGTGCCGCACGGAGCCCACGCCTGGCAGGTGCTTGAAGCCCCTCTCAGCCTGGTTTATGGTGCATGACTCTCTCTCCCCCGGTTTTGCTATTCATTGTTACAGATTCCCAAGCGCGTGACTCGCCTGTGCTTGGTAAAAGGAACCTCGGCCGAGACAAAGAAAAGCCACTTCAACACCCATTCTTCAGGAAAAATGGCGTCGGAGTTTCGGAGGCGGGGGGGGAAGAACCTCGAAGTCGACCGCCATTCTCAACCCGCAGGCAGCGAAGGGATAAACGCACAAAGACGCAACGACAACGATTCGTTCGCTGGGACTGGTTCCCCACACCCGTCACAATTCAGGTGTGCTGTGCAGCGCTGCTCATCGAGTTGCAGGGCGGTGCAGCACACTGCATTACAGGCAGCCTCACATCCGTTTCGCCTCTGCAGAGTCCGCTAGGCATACGGACGACGGTTTTTTCCCCTCCCACAACTCCACACATATGCCTCTGTCGAATCAGAGACTTGGGAAATGCCCCGGCCGAACCTCGCTTAACGCCTCCACTCTGTGCCTCCCCCTTGCAAACAGAAGGCAAAAACCCCCAAGCAAGCCTCTGCACATCGTGCGCGTACAGTACCGTGCATAAACCGTGACCACCGAGGGAGGCCGTGGATTTGGGCCGTCCACCGCATGTCACAATGCAAGCGTATACAGTGCGAATGCCGCTGGACCCCTCCATAGCCATCTTCGTCCATCCCATTCCATTCCAGCGTCCGCGTCCCCTGATTTCCCGTCGACGGGCGCACGTTCTTCACAGGCACAGCATCTAGAAACATGGAACAGGAATGCGATAACTAACAAGGTTTCCCCCTCCGATACTCTATCTGAAGCGTACTTGCGACGGATGAACTTGTTCCAGCTTATTTATTACTCTACCATTGCTTTAACTTTCAGAACAGTATTTTCCCTTCTCGCGAACAGCAACTCGCTTTAACTCTACCCTCACCTCTGCGTTCGTCGACTGCATGACCCCCTCTTTGACTCACAACCGCCCGGCCGACCTTCCACCGCCTTTGCTCCCAACTAAACCCGTTCTCGTTGTTTTGTATCTAATATTGACTCCTCCAAAAGTAAACAGTCTCCCAGGGGCAATCATCCCCGCGCCCCCACCCTTCCCTAGCAACCGCCGCATCATTGCCCGCCGACCTTTCCATGCTGGGCCACGCGCTCGTAGCCCTCATTAAAAGAAGCCCGCGATCAAGACGATGCCTGTTGGGCTGCGAGGTGCAGGTGGAGGTGGAGATGCCAATTTTCTCAAGTGACAGGTGGCGTCCCACAACTCTACTCACACGTTACAGCTTGTTCGAATTGGGTCCATGATATTCCGTCTTGTTCATCGGGCTTCATCCGTTCTTTCATACGGACTTGAGATTCTTGATGTCCATCTACGGGATTTCCCGCAGCCCTCGCTTCCAACAACATGCCAAACATAAGCGTGCCAGTTTCCCCACTAATAAGCCAGATGTGAAACTACGTAATTTTTCCCATTTCCCTGCAATGCACAATCCCTCGAAGGCATGGCCAACAAGTGACTCGACAACGTTAACCAAAATTTCCTTCTGCGATCCCCGCATGTTCATCTTGAACAGGAGTAGCTTTTGGTGTGTCTCGGCCCTTGGACACTTTTTGTTCCCTATCAAGCCATCTACCAACCGCCCCCACCCACTGTTACTCTGTACACTGGCCTTTCACATGCCAATCGCCTTCTCCTCCAAGATGCTCACCACAGTCGAAGGTCCGGTTCCGTTGGTCCCGTTGGTCCCGTTCAGGTCCAGGTGCTGATCCACGATCTCTGCCGGCGCCTTGGGAGTGAAGGGGCTGCCGGGACGGCTGGTGGCAAACTGGGATTCCGTGTCAGCATATCATGTCAGGAAACTGAGAAGAGAATAGAGAATACGAACGTTGGTAGCAGCACTCAAGAGAGCAACCAGAGAGCTCTGGACCACATCCTCGTGGATGCCCACGCCCCAAACTCGCTGCTTGCCTTCGTTGGTGGTGCATTCGATGTATGTCGCGGCCTTGACGTCTCGGCCCTCGCCGATGGCATGCTCCTTATAATCTCGCACATCCAGATTCACGCCCACGTTTCGGAGGGCGTTGGCCAGACTGGAGATGGGACCGTTGCCACGGCCATGTAGCTTGTACTCCTTGCCGTCAATCGACAAGACTCCGTCAAAAACCCGCTTGAGGTTCTTGGTGTCTTGGGTCTTGCCCGGAACCGGGGGAGCGGGCGACCTCGCACGATCAGGGGTGATGCTGTAGTCAACGAGGGTGAAGCGAGGGTTCTCCTGGACGAAGTAGGTCTGCTGGAAGAGGTCTGTGATTTCATTTGACAAGAGCTCTCGGCCAAGCTCGTCGGCCTTGTTCTGAACAACGCTCGAGAAGGCAACCTGGAGGCCACGGGGGAGATCCAGAGCGAGCTTGCGGAGAATGATCCAGGCGGCACCGCCCTTGCCACTCTGGGAGTTGACGCGGATAACGGCCTCGTATGTACGACCAATATCTGCAGGGTCCAAGGGGAGGTAAGGGACCCGCCACTTGTCCTCGTACTTGAGGCCACTCGCCTCCCGTTGCTGGAAGCCCTTCTTGATGGCGTCCTGGTGAGAGCCGCTGAAGGCGCAAACAACCAGAGAGCCACCATAGGGGGCACGGGGGTGAATGGGGATCTTGTTGCACACCTCGACGGTGTCAATGATGCGCTCCAAGTCGGAGAAGTCAATGTTGGGGTGGATGCCTTGGGTGTACAAGTTGAGACCCAGGGTCACTAGGTCGACGTTGCCAGTACGCTCGCCGTTTCCGAAGAGACAGCCCTCGACTCGGTCAGCGCCGGCCATCTGAGCCAGCTCGGCGGCAGCGACAGCGCAACCTCGGTCATTGTGCGGGTGCAGGGAGACGGCAATCTTCTCGCGCTCGGTGATGTTGCGGCAGAAGTACTCGATCTGGTCGGCGTAGACGTTGGGGGTGGACATCTCGACGGTGGCGGGCAGGTTGAAGATGATGGGGTTCTCGACGCTGGGCTCCCAGGCGGCCTTGACGGCCTCGCAGACCTTGATGACGAAGTCGGGCTCCGAGTCGGAGAAGGTCTCGGGGCTGAACTCGAAGGCCCATTCGGTGCCCTGCTGCTCGGGGTCGTCCTTGGTCAGGGAGCGGACCAGCTTGGCGCAGCGGGCGGCCAGCTCGAGGGTCTGGTCCTCGGTAAAGTTGAAGACTACTTGTCGGAAGCATTCGCTCGTGGCGAGGTAGATGTGGATAATAGCCTTCTTGGCGCCCTTCATAGACTCGACAGTGCGCTTGATGAGGTCCTCGCGGCAGGGCGAGAGGACCTGCAGCCAGACATCGTCGGGGACAACGCCGGGGGTCTCGATCAGGCGGCGTGTGAAGTCAAAGTCGGTCTGGGAGGCGGAGGGGAAGGAGACCTCGATCTCCTTGTATCCAAGCTCGGTGAGCATCTTGAAGTATCGCCATTTCTCCTCGCCGTTCTAGGAAAACCACAAATATTAGAGTACGTTGACAAGCAAAGACAGCAACGTGTGACATGCCATGGGATCAACCAAACTCTGGTTTCCGTCGCGGAGATCGGTCGACAGCCATCGCGGGGCCTTGTCGACGGTCTTTGAGGGCCATTGTCGATCCGGCAGGTTCAGAGTCGGATACGGCTTGTATTTAGTCGACGGATCCTTGAGCCTGGCGCAATGACGTTGTGTTAGTCAAGCGTTGGCTTTCCACGAGAGAAGGTGAGGAAAGGAGCCTATGTTCGCGCGCGCCCAACTTCCGCAGACAACAGTCTCAAGGGCAGATTCAGAGCACGTCGAAGGCATGTGCAGAACATTCATTTACTCACATCACCATCTTGACAGAATGCGGGGCAGACACACGATGGAGTCTGGGGTGGTTTGAGGAAAGGAGGGGTGATGTTTTTTTTTTAGGAGGGGAAGATGTCAAAGAGGAAGCGAATTGGAAGATCGGGGAAGTATACGGGAGAAGGGCCAAAGAAGAGCCGCGTCTTGGTCTTGATATATGAATGGAAAAAGAAGGGTTCTTGGCGAGAACGAGTTCCCTGCAAACGACGATACAGAGGGTTTCAAGAGTCACAATTCGCGGCACGACATTGAGTCACACGAATGGATGGGCTTTCGCCCTTTCAACCCGAGCCTACCCAGCACCAGCCGATGGACGCAGAAGAAGCCCCGAAACCCGCAGCCCGCAGCCCGCCACCAGTGGCTCCAGTACCCGCCCGCTTTCATAGGATTTTTTTTTTTCTCACTCCCCTTCCATTCCCGGACCGGCACTTCGCAGGCACAAGAGCAACTGGCGAGTGGGGCACGAACCCATTGCCATTGGAGGATTGGCTTCGTCGCGCAGTAGGGAGATCCAGCTGCCAGAGGGCGTAATGGCAACTGGGCACGCCCTACGCCTTGCTTCAATTGTTTCCTCCACCTCTGTCACGTCACTATACGATTCGCATCAATAGTCTCTCGTCCAGTGTCAGTGTCAGTGTCAGTGTCAGTGTCCGTCTCGGTTCCGTGATTCATAGGGCGAAAACCCCATCCATTCAACCTCCGCTCTGTCCATGGGAGGGCGCGGGGTCGGCGGGGTGGGGCGCGCTAGCCGCTCTTCTCCGAACTGCAGAGTCCTCGGCGAATACGGCGTCCGGACTACCGAGTATGAGGTCACCGATCGTTCACAACACCCAATCGCGAGCTCTCTTTACATCAGGCTTCACGTTCGTCTTCTCGTCATAACTCGTGATTCATTGTCCTCATCCGTCCGTACAACGAATTTAGTCCAAAGCATCTACATACATCCAAACCAATCCCATCCATCCAAGTTGATTTCCACGCCATATGTTGACTGATTTCATTATTCATACTCCGTGCATCCTGATTCCTCCTGTAACGCAAAGGAAGGGAGGGACCTTGATTCCAATCCCAAATCGCCAAATTGGTCTCCCAAAGTCCAGAACGCTCACCGCCTCATCCCCAAACAACAGCAACATCAAATACATGGTGTAACCCAAGAACTTCCCTCGAGGTGTCCGTAATCCGACAAAGCCGTTGTCCTCTCTCTAGCTCGCAACGTATAATGGTATGGTCTTCATGCCTAACAACGCCAAATAAAAGGGGGCAAGCAACGGAAACCGACACAAACGACCTTCCGTAGTCGTTCATCGGAGATAGCCTCGAGGCGGCGCGCGGCCCTCAAACATAAGATCGCGCTCCGTCATTTCGTCCCACCGAGACGAAGGATGTCTGTGGCGGCTGCGTTCCCAATCTTCCTGGTATTCTCGCTCCCACTCAAGATCACGAGTGCGTTGCTTACGGGCTCGGCGGATCTCGTCCGAAATGTCAACCAGGTGAAGAACGTCATCCTATGCAAGAGTTAGAACTCGTCCTACTGCATGCTGTTGAGGGCAAACTTACATATTTCAGGTAGTCCATAATGTAGAAGAACTGGTTAGTCTCTTCGTAGTCATAGCCCAGCTCCTCAATCGCCTCCCGCAGGACTAGATCCTTGGTGATCTCAGTCCACATGTCCTTAGGCGGTGGGGGAGGTCGCGAAACCCGTCGATCCGTAATCTTTTCGATATCAATCTCCCTCTCGCGATCGTACACCGAGACGTTGACACGGTCACGGCTTGGTGGGGGGGACGGCTCCCTTGGGGCCGGAGCGGGGGTAGGAGCGCCGTCTCTCTCAGGGATGAACTGAGTTCTGCGGACACCGCTATACTTAGTCCAGGTGGTATCGGTGGCTCCACCGCCAATACCGTCCATGCGAATGCGCTCAGTGCCAGGCGGGACGTCCACGATGGCCCAGTCCTTGGTGGCACCTCCCCAGGCTTCGCCCATGCGGCCACGCGAGTCGACCTTGGATGTGAGATAATCGCCTTCCTCGCTAGCCGCATTGGGAGTGGGAATCGGGGCTGCTGAGTGTGCACGGCGTCGACCCTGGTGGTCATCCATCCTCAGACGTTCGGTGTCTCGTCGAATCACCAGGTCGTCATCGTGGTAGTGGGAGCGTCGCTCGCGGCTCCTAGATCGAGTACGCGTCGTCCGCTGGATATCCACCTCGGTCTTGTTCTTAGACAAGGAAATGTCGATGTCTGTCTCACGCTCTCTCACCCGGGAAGGTGCACGGGGAGCTGGAGGCGGAGGCGGAGGCGGAGTGGGAGGCCTGGCCCTGACGACTCCTGTTTAAGTTATTAGCTTCTGGTTCTATGAGCAGGATTGTGATTGTTCTTACCGTGATCGACATCTCGCCAGTGCGTGATGACTTCTCTTTCAATAGTGGGCCCGCGAATAACCTGTGGGGGAGGAGGAGGAGGGGGGGTAGGCTCAGGCCTGGGTGGAGGTGAAGGGACATTCTCACGCTCCACGATACGAGTGCGGATGCGTTCACGCTCGTGATCGTGCTCGACTGGAGAGGGCGATCGTCGAGGTCTCTCGACGTATCTCACAACGCGGGGAGAGGGAGATCGCTTGCGAGAGGGCTCCCTGATACGCTCGCGCTCAACGACCCTTGTGCGGGAACGCTCGTGCTCATGATCATGGATGGTAGGGGAGACGCTCCGGGGCCTCCGAATAATACGCTCTTCTCGCACCCGTACAGGACTGGGACTTCTTGGGTGGTGTCGGTCGACAATTTCAACCTGTCTCTGACGAAGGACCATAGGGCCTGCTTCACTGCGACGACCATCGTCTCGTAGGAAAGCAGGGGGAGCACGTTCTTCTCTGGCGGGGGGGCTGATGGTGACAGTGCGGCGACGAACGTCGACCTCGTCAAGCTCGGGCGCTGAGCGACGAGGAGGAGCAGAGTAGTAATCCCGCTCCTCGAAGTCGGTGGTTCTGATGCCGCGAGAGGACATGGCGGATGGCTGGAAAGAATCCGGGTTTCAGTTGTGATGTTTGGTGGCCGCGATAGCGATAGAAGCGATAGAGGGGAAGGGAACCAGCAATCAGTCCGGTTTTTGGTGACGTAACTGGGAGTGCTGGGTGGTCGAGCGAAGCGGGGTCCGTGGCTCGGCGGGTGAGCTTCAGCCTCAGTGGGAGGGGCAGCGATCAAGAGGGTTGAGGGCGCTGGCAAACCCGAAAATGCGATGCGGTGCGATGGTGTTGAGGGGAAAAGCGAAGAAGTGTGCAGATCAAGAAGGAGCCAAGATTGACAATGGTTTTGAGGGCTGGGTGGATTTAATGGCGCGCGAGATGGCCGCCGCAAGAATCAGGGTGGGCAAAGGTCGGGCAAGGACAAGCAAAACGTCGTCATCCGACAGCAATGATGAAAGGACCCCCCGGCCAGGAATAGAGTCAGCCGCGCCTAGAGGAGGGGCTGGGCAACTGGGCCAGCAGCAGGTGGGCTGGAGCGGGGAATGGAGGGTTGGTGGTCTAGTGACGACTTGACGACGGGAGGGAGGGAAGTGTGGGAGCGGACCGCTGGGCGGGAAGCGAATGGACGGATGGAAGGGATGGCTGGTTGAGAATAGAGGAAAGTTTTTCCTTGGCCTTTTCTCGAAGAAGAGATCGACGGCAGTTCTTAGAGCAAGAGAGAGGAGAGAGAGAGGGATAGAGAGAGAGGGGTAGAGAGAGGTGAGAGGAGGAGCCTGGAGGAAGAGAAGAAGATGGAGGCGGCACCTGGACCGGGAGGGTCAGAGGGTTTTTGATGGACAGAGACAGGGAAGGCTTTCGGGGGCTGCATGGATGGATGGATGGCATCGCATTGCCGCCGTAGTAAAAAAAGCCCAGTACCAACTACCAACTACCAACTACCAACTAACGTTACCAACTGCCATCTGCAACTGCTGGGCTGCCTGCCCTGCCTTGCCTGAAGGCAGATAGCCTCTAGCCATCCATCAATCAACCCGTCTCACCAGCGACTTGCAAGGGTGCCATGGCGGCCCAATGAGCCGACCCCATCGCCCACGCGAACGCCGTGATGGAGGGTCAGTCGCGCATCCCGGCAGAACATGCGACCATCCAACCTGACGACGCCCGTTGCGACCAGTCCCGTCGATGCCCACTGCCGCTGCTCGGTCTCTGCCTGGGTCTCTCCAGGAGGCTTGTCGAAACCAAGCGAGCAAGCAGTGAGGAGATGGACTGCCGTTTCTGCCCCTGCTCTCTTCTTCTCGATCCCCTCGGCGGACGCACCGGCACTCCATGATTCGCTGCATGGATGGATGTCTGCCAACTCTTGGTTGAAAAAAGCCCGGCTTTTGGCTGGGACCCCGCGACTGCAATCCCAGCTTCGAGATCCAGCTGTGGATATCCGTTGACGCAATGGTGCAGCAGCTCACACAGCCCATCGCCCACACCACAAGGACCATCCCACAGCCCACCAACCCACCTCTGCTCGGTTGCTTGGTTGCTTGGGTCTCTGATTGACTGACTCCCTTGTCTTGCTCGGTCTTTCGCCATGGTCTCTTGTCCTGGCCCATCCTAGCTTGCCTTGTCATGGCTTTTCCTGTCATGGCTTTTCCTGTCATGGCTTGCTTGTCCTTCCCTGTCCTGTCCCGTTCTCTCTTGTTGCTGGTCTCCTCTCTGGTCTTCAAGTCCCTGGTCTTGACCCTCTTGGGTCAGTTTGTCGAGTGACAGGCAGAAAGCCACCCCTGCTCACGCCACGGCACCTCAGCGTCTCGCTCGCCCATGGCATGGCCCCAATCCCGTGGCGCATAGCAGGCTCCGCTAGGCTGCTTGCCCTCGACTGGCAAACTTTGGCTCTCGGTGTGAGCATGAGGAGCCGCCTGCATAGCGTCTGCCAGGACTTTCTTTCATGGCAGCGTCATGGAGACTGACTGGCTGGCCGTCAAAATCTCTTCGCGGCAACAATATGCAAAACATCGTCCATCAACTTCCCCGAGCAGTTAGTTTGTCGGGCATTGAACGGCGCCGACTGGGCATTCAGAGCAACTGTCGATCGCTTTGGGTACCGTCCGCCAGTTCGGGAAGTGGACGGGAGACGGGGATGTTGCTAGTATCGAGGCAGCCCGACCGTGGGGTTCGAGGAGCCACTATTACCACTATGAGAGCCCGATGAGTCGGGTTCGCAGTGTTCCTGCCTGTAATTTGCATTCAGCAGGTCATCTCCGTTGTTCCATTCATACCTTCCATCATTTCCGTCGTCGTCCAAGGCCGCCTCCGTCCTCCAGCTTCATCATCTCCAACTCCACAAAACTAGTCTTCTGTCACATGCAACCAGGGTTGGGTGGTCTGCATTGCTGACCTGCTGTAGCGCAGCCTAACAGAGGCAACATTCGGATAGGGCTGTGCATCCTCGGCGGCCCACGGTATTTTCCGTGACTCAGCGTGGGTTCCTTCTAGTGTCTTCTCTTTCGACCAAAATCCTGTAACTTGCCATCCGTTATGATGAGGAAGATGTGCAAGAAACAGGGTTTTTTACAGTTCCATTAGGACCCAACGGGACGGGACGAAGCCGAAGGAGTGCAGTGGTGCACCCCTAAACTTGGAAGCCGCTGTCCAGGCTGCCGCTTCGGGTACCATGTTCCTGTCCACAACAGAACCGTGCAGCCCACCTAGTACTTAAGTGGGGAGGTACCCTACACCATCGTGCCTCGGAAGGAGCTTGCACAACGCATTAGATGTGCGCAGGTTCTAGATGGCCTGAGGATATCTGGTCATTCGTTCAACGGCTTATTGCATATTATCTTCCCCAAGCCGTCATGGTTTTCTGTCTTGAATACTTGAGGCATTCGTAGAACCGCATTAAAGGTTAATACTTACCCAGGGTTCTCTACTTAACCTCATCGTGATGACCGGAGTTGGCACATAAACACCCCTTTCCTCTTTCATTTTGCCTATGCAAACTAGGGAACACATCGAACAGAATCGTTCAGAATAATCAGCTCGAGGCGTCTCTATGTATGGTAGATACAAAGGGACAGGAGCAGCAGATATCCGTCAGATGCTATGGAAAGTAAGCCCCAGGGGAACGAGCATAGCTCACCAAATGGCAAGACGTCATTCTTACACTCGGTTCCTGAATTCGTATCCTAGAATCTTCAGAACCTGAATTTGACGCAATCGAGGGGAAGAATGCAAAAAAAGAAAATCAGGGATACTGATTTGGTCTTGATCGTTGCACAAATATAGACCAGGGCAAGAATATTACGATACGCAGATGTTGCTAAAAAAAAGGAATACTAACCACCAAACGCCATTTCACGTCATCGCGGGGTACTCATCGCGGGATGCCTATATTGCAGCGAAATATATCTAAAACATTTGTCTTTCCGCAAGCTGTCTACGCAGTCTCCCACATTCCATCCACAATAATAGTGAATGCAGAACCTGTAAGAGAAAAGGCAGACATTGCTTTAGCAGTAGAAGTAACAACGTTTTTACTACTTGGCCGGTGGTATTGGACGTTACTGTACTGCGGTTAAACCAGAATCCTGCCTGGGGCGTTTAATGCCGCTCAAGTCTCCCCATGTGTGATTGAGATAGCATCCTGGAGAGGAGGCAGATAACATAGCATGCCACGATGTTATAAAGTCGGTATATACTGAGAAATATCAGGTTATATCCTCAATTGCGTTGAATGTGGACGTTGTATCTGTCCCTTGGGGATTCAGCATATTGTTGTTAAAATGCGACAAGGTACGCTCTACATAGATTGTTACAATAATAAAGCTTTCAGAATTTGATGCTGGTACATTGCTCCAGTCGTTTTAGGAAACCTATGTCACTGTCTGATAACCCAGTGGAATGACAAGGAAGTTGAGTTCATATCAGTGACTGGTTGAATCGAATACGGCAGCCCCCCAGCACTAGCTTCCACGTTGTCGTCGAGCCTCTCTCTGTGTAGGCCTTAGCAAACATCCTTTGCTCAATTTCGAGTACTTAAGCTTGTCTAGTCCTCTGTGGAACATGCTTGTGTACTAGTTTCTCTTGTTCACCGATGAAGTTTGTTACTAAAACTCCCGACTTAAGAGCGAAATGAATACGCCAGTGCTGTACAGTGAGTTGTTCTACGACTTTGCGTACCTAATTATTTGATCATGGGGAATCTTACTGCTTTGAACTGGCGCCTTTGTTTGACTCTTTGCCTACAACATGAACGAAATAGCCCGCAGCTATTGTCTGCTCTCCACAGGCTCGAAAGCCATTATGAGGATGGTTTGTCCACGATTACCCAACCATTTTTGTGTCATGTCTTTTATTGATAATTAATCTCAGAACGAAAGGCCACAATATGCTTGATTGACTGTCTGGGGTCTTGTGTGTACTTGCCCAGCCGATAATCGGTGGAAGCCTCGCTCTTGCCGTGAGAGCTACCCTACAGCACAGCTTCGAAAATCGTCGTCTCCATTTCAACTATGAGTTCTTCTGGTATTAGACTAATACTTCATACACGACAGACGAGATTTACTTAGTTGATATTTGGTAAACTGGACTTTTTGATGCTTGCAATTATAAAAACGAGTAGGAGCGAGAAGCGTCTTGTTTCAAAACCCTCCAGGGCGTCACAATTTAGAAGCGGAACTGGGAATACTGCAAAATCAGACTCGTCACAAACCACGCTTCGTGTCCTTGGCAGCCAGGCCAGTCAAGCTCGATTCCGGCTTGGGATAGTCGGGTCGACCACCCAGAATGTTCACAACCTCAGACAAGCCCATCCAGTGGGCGACCTTGGGCCGTCGGTTGGGCCAGTCGGTGCCCGTTTCCTCCAACTCCTTCATGGGGGTGAAGACAACCTCGGAGCCCTGGATTCCAATGACAGTAGTACTGTTGGGAGCCTTCTTCACATGGTTGTGAGCGTTGGTGCCAAAGGTCTCAAGATGTTGGATACACTTGATGGCCAATCGGACGGCTCGGCAGCGATCCATGGGGGAGGGAACGCCACCCTGTTGGACATGTCCGGGGATGCTCTCTCGGCTCTCAAACCTATCATGAGCCTCCTCACGGATGATGTCGGCAATGAGTTTGGCATTGTAGACCTTGCTCGCCTTCTCGTTGACAAGAATAAGACGACCGGCACGGGACTGGCCCTTGTCCTTCCTGAATACCTCCTTGAGATGGTTCACATCTGCGTTCAACATCTCGAGGCTGATGCCTTCCTCGGGAATGTATACTGCCGAGGCACCAACATCGAGGCCGCTCAGGGTTGCAATGTAACCAGATCTGCCTCCCTGAGTCTCGATGACGAAGACACGGCGACGGGTGGCAGACGCAGACTGCTTGATCTTGTCGCAATAGTTGACCAGCTCATTAAGGCAAGTATCAGAGCCGAGTGAATACTCGGTCCCGGGCACGTTGTTGGAGATGGTGGCTGGAAGTAGGGTCATGGGGATACAGAGTGAAGGATACTGATCCCGGGCCTTGCGCATTTGGGAGACGGCATGGAAGGCCTCGAATCCACCCACCAGGAAGAGAGCATCAAGTCGGTACTCCTCAATAAGGTTAGCTATCGACTCCATACCCGACTCCCCAGGGAGTTCTCGGTTGGTGCCAATCTCGGAACCACCCTTGCTGGCCCAGCCGTCGACCTCAAGCCAGTCAAAGGGACGAACCGATCCCACGGGGTCGTCACCGTGATGTCTAGAAAACCCAGCAAAGCCATTGTGAATGGCAATGGGCTCATGGCCTCGGGATACGCAGTACGCAACGGCCGCGCGGACTGCGGCGTTCATGCCACCAGCAGGGGCACCAACATTGATGAAACCAATCTTCATGCGCTAGGAGAATGTCAGCGACTCGCCAGCGACAGCAAAAGAGAAAAACTCACGTCCTGGTCAGGCAGAATCTTGTCGCCCATCATGACGTTGGTTGTCAGGATATACGAATTCCACTGGTCCTCAAACTCCGAATCTCGGAGGGACATGGCCTTTTCGAAGTCCTTGGAGTCCACAGCCTCGGCAAGCTTCTTGGTTTCGGCAACGGCCTGCATCAAAGGCTTTCGAACAATCTTGTTCTCGTTAATGGCGATAAACGGTGTCTCGGTCTCAGGAGTGGCATCGAGTACAGCCTTAACAGCCTCTACACCCTGTAGGGTGGCCAACATTCGATCATATGCTACGGCGGTGCCACCTCGCTGGACATGACCGAGAGTGGTGATACGGGTATCAAGAGCAAGACCGCCCTCGCTCTTGTCAGCAAGGAGCTTCTTGATTTCTTCGGCGGTGATCTTGGTGCCATTCTTGTCGCGAGCGCCCTCGGCAACGATCACGATGGTCTTGCGCTTGCCGAGTTTCCGGTGCTACACTACGTTAGCGTATAGGCAGGCACGGCGATAAATAAGAGTATTGCTAACCCTCCTAACAACGTCCGCCATGTCTTCCTTCCAGTCGTGCTCTCTAGGCCGTTCGGGGATGAAGACGAAGTCGGCTCCAGTGGCAACGCCAGCCATCAGGGCTAGCCAACCACAATGCCTTCCCATGACTTCGATGACGAAGGCACGGGAGTGTGAAGAGGCAGTAGCCTCGATATAATCGACCATTTCGCAGATGCGGGCCAAAGCCGAGTAGCAGCCGATGGTGGCATCAGTGCCAGTCAAGTCGTTGTCGATGGAGCCGACGAGACCAACGATGTTGAGGTGCTGGTGAGGCTTGACCTGCTCAGCTGTCAACTCGCCCTTGCCGACAAGCTCCTCCAAAAGCGAGGGCCACTCGGAGCGAAACTTGTCGGCACCAGTCAGAGAGCCGTCACCTCCGCAGATGATGAGGGCGTCGATGTCGGAGAGGATCATGTTCTTGGCTGCTGTCAAGCGTCCGGGACGCTCGTAGAAGGCCATACATCTGGCGGTTCCAATGAGAGTGCCGCCCTCAGACAGCCAGCCGCGGACATCGTCCCACTCCATCTTGCGGATGAAGTCGCCGCCTTGGACGAGGCCTTCGTATCCCTCGTAGACACAGTACGCATCGCAGCCCATGTGGATGGTCATACGAACGACGGCGCGGACGGCAGGGTTCATGCCCGGGGAGTCGCCTCCCGAGGTCATGACGGCGATCTTCTTCTTGGGAGCCATCTTTGAAGCCGCGATGGCAGGTCGGAGAGTCGAGGGGAGGAGAATCGGTCGAGCGGGTTGCTGGAGGAAGAGTAAGGCTGGCCAGAGTTTGTGGAGGAGAGTTCGCAACAGCCCGGTTAGGGAATCGAGGGGCCAAGACAGTAGCTGCAGATAAGACACGAAAGGCATTCAGCTACGGGTCATGATCGAAGGATGAGCGGACGGCCCGGGAAACAGGAGAGGGCGAATAAGAGGTTATTCAAGGGAATCAGGAAAAGACGATATCGTCTCACCTGGCCATCTACGGAAAGGGGGGAATTATTATGGCGCCAGCTTTCACGAGCCAACCTGGACCGGGAGGTGACGCAGATGGGCGCATCAGCACACACGACAGGTCAGGGCAAGGTAAGAGAAGCTCAGGGCAGGGCAGGTCAGGTCAGTGGCAGGTCAGTGGCAGGTCAGTGCAGCGCAGGGGAGAAACATGGGCAGGTACGACAGCCTTGACCGAGAAGCAAGCCGCAAAAAGACCCAGAAGACCCAGAAAAGAGGGGAAGCAACTCGGAGCTCTTATCGTTTATCGGCCCGCGCGGGGGAAACCAGACCCGCCAGGAGGGGGATGAATCATGAGGTGAGCCCGGGCAGTGAGGGCCAGGTATTCGTGCTGGACTCACTGGGCCAGACACCCGAAGAGCTTGCCTCCAGCGCGCTTAGGTGCAGCAGCTGCAGCTGTTACTAAAGGGAATTAACCATTCACCACTGGATAACAATCGCAATCCCCATCTTTACCTAACCTTAGCCTTTCAGTTTTGTCAACATCAACTCCATGCGTGCGACAAATAATGGCTCACTCTCGGAGGTTCTTCGAATGCTGGGAAGCCCGCAACAGGCCCGGACCTATAAGAGAGCCACTCGCTGCGGCATAATGTGCAAACCACGGTTTGCAGAAGAGGAGACAAACGCTGGTACGAATACTGGGGGCACGGGGCACAGGCTACGCAGACTCCATCGAAGACGTCTGCCGAGACATCACAAAAAAGCCACTTACGGCTATGGCCAAGCTGTCGAACGAGCACGTCACGAATTCCATACCATTGCCAACCTGTCGTCTCCCTGTGAAGAGATAAGGCCCGAAACCTGGTCTCGAGACGTAGCTATCCAGCTAGCCATCTAGACAGCCATGGCGGAAGGGCGAGAACTTGTAGAATGCTCAAGAGTAGACCCCCCCGTAGTCGAGAAGGGATCCAAGGAAGCCCCATCTGTGCCCTAAGACATGTCATGTTTAGTTCATTGCGGACCCGACCCCATCGCCGAGGCGGCCTCTCTGGGTGTATGTATCCAAGGGAGGACGAGGACGAGGTAGAACGAACGTGGCCTAGATCTTGCGATGTGAGGGCTAATATGCAAGACAAGATCGAGGAACCAAGAATGATCGAGATGCTCGCCCCATCGCCCACGGCCCATCTCGACCGTTCCTGCAAAAGCTGGGCATCCAGCAACGACGCCCTCTACCCCCCACGAGATTGACGCAAAGCCTCATCCACGACGAGGCGGAGGGAACATGGAAGCCGGGAGCCCGCAGTTCGAGGGAAGCAATCACGGCTCATCCGCGCTGGCCGACGTGCCACAGACACCCCAGCACATCCGACCGATGGGCGCGAGGGTGGCCCCGCGGGGGGGTTGAAAGTGCTGAACGCGGCTCGGCCAGCGGCAGGGTAGAAGTGAATGCTTTGAAGCCGCAATCGCGAACTTGCAAGACGGAACTCCGGGAGAGGCTAATGGCATCTCAACATTCCCTGCTGTGCTAGGGATAACTGACCAGTCATTGAGGGAAGTTGATCAATGCGTCGAAAGCCGAGACAGTTTGCGCGGATGATCCCCGCTCCCCCGGTTTGCGTAGGTAGACAAGCCTCAAGGCAAAGAAAAGAAACGCCCCAAATTTGAATTTGGGGATAGAGGAGTCATGCGGCTGGAGAGACACTCTTATTATGCGCTGGCAAGCATTTGGTAAAGGTCGTGATGACAGCCATGGTTTGCAATTGGAATGGGCGTGTCTGCTGACCTGGGCCTTGAGGCGCTCACGGTCCACCCCCACCCCAGGGACCTTGAAATGACGACAGAGACCTGAGGACCCAAGCAACCACTCTCACGGCCACCAAGGCGGCCAGTTGTGCCCTCCAGTTTGTGCGCTGTCAACCCGCTGTGCCGCTGTGAGTGGCCGCCAGAGCCAGGTGACCAGCTGCGCGCGCCAGGCACCACTGTGAAGCTCGCATCTGCTTGGTGAAATGGAGGCGATGATGGGGATGAGGACCGTTGAGTTGGCGGCATCATCGGGTACAATGGCCATCAGGGACGGTAACGGGCACAAACAAGAGGGCATGATGACCCTTTGACCTGGCTGCTACGTAGCATCTCCCTCGTGTCTGCCACGCAAACTCGATTCCTAGATGGCCATCATGGGCCCATCTGCCTGGGCCAGGAGCAGTCTGTGTGCTGGACCAGGCTGGCCTCGTCCGATCTGCGCGGCATCTATGCGCGGTCATGGTCACCCTATCCCATGATCTCGGTCGTGCGCATATCAGGACGCCCAGTTGTCAGACTGGAGACTGGGAAATAGACTCAACTGGTCTGGATTGTTTGACTTGAACTATGCCGCTCCCTCGGGAAGACGCGAGGTCAGGCGCAGCAAACGGCGATCACCCAGCTGTCGGCCTTGTCCAGGGCATTTCAGTGGTAGGTTCTTCGGAGAGGAGGCGAGGTGCAGCGCTGAGGATGACGGGCGAAACCTGGGGGCTCGTCACGGGGGTCATCAGCTGCTGGGCTACTTTCACCGACCACTGACCACGTCTGGCTGGGGGGGGGGGCTATAGAGAAGTCACCTCTAACCCCCGGAACCGTCCAGGTCGTCAACTGGTGAATGTGCGGCATCAATTCGTCCAGAGGGCCTAGCGGGTTGCCGGCATTGGGGGCAGTGAGAAGTGAAGACATGCCCTGGAACTGGACTCGGCGATGAAAGCGGAAAGCCAATTGATTGAAGCCGGCGAGGGATCAAACGATCAGACAAGAACGGGTGACATGACGAAAGTCAAAGCGATTGATTCATCTACTTCGTAATCCCGTCCATCCGCGACATCCATCCATTCCCAGGCTTCCCAGGCTTTCCATGCTTCCCTTCCCTTCCCATCCCACCCGCCTCATTTTTCATCCCCTCCGATGTTCGCCCGTCAACCGCCATCACGAGGTCTGCGGGCCAGATACAGAGTAAACGCGAGGCGAGATTGCCCAAGAGCCTGCTGGTAAGTAGCGGCCAGCGGCCCACTAATCCGCCGGCGTCGGGGCCCTCGGGGACGGTTGGGAGACTCCCCGGGAGATTCCCCGGGTGGCAATGTGGGGGCGCGGGCTTGGGGGTCCTCGTGGTCGCGGTGCTCAGGGCCTCAGGGCTTGAAGGCCGCCCGTGCCTGGTGCCCAATTGTTCGTGGCTCTGAAGCTTGTGAGCCTCTGACGGACAAGGGCCGTGGAGAAAGGTAGCAACGGAACCGTTTTGGAGAGGGACAGCTTGCCAGCCTCGTGATTGACAGGACGTTCCAGAATGGGCTGACGGAGGAACAGTCTTACCCTATTAGGCACAGCGCACTCGGCGACTGGAGGGGCGCCCCGAGGCACGCCAAACCCATTGGGGTAGTAAGCTAAACGGTTCGGATCTTGATAACGGAGTCTCACCGAATGGGCGGATGGGGGTGGGAGCTGCCAGGGGAACTGATCCGCAAGCGTCGCGGGAAATGGGAAACGGACTTGCCAGGAGGGGAACCGCCACATGACAGGTGCAAATCCGTCGCAGGAACTGAGTGGCGGGGTGCTTGACTGTGCCGAAAAGGGCAATTGAAGAATGCCCCATTGAAGCTTAGAGGGGCAGCTGGGATCTAGACCATATGGGGTACCAAGGGTCCCCGCTGGACGTAGAGCACGCGGCCACAGTAACTGCCCTCTTAGGACAAGCGGGAACTGGGCTGGTCAGCAGGCAATGCCAAATTCGCCGCCCCCTCTCTGGTACCTCGGGCCTGTGCTGTCGTCTCCCCCTGGCAGACACCCCGGTCCCTGTCGCAGTGGGCGCCGGTACACGCTGGGTCTTAAAGCTGGGAGCCGAACCCTGGCGCATGCTCCCTGGAATCGCGGGTCTGGCTGGCGTCACAAGGGAGCCCTGAGCGAACGCAGAGCCCAGCGCACAGGGTCAGAGGCCAGAACGAGGAGCAGCCTTCACTCAGAACTGGCCCGCCACGATCAGTTCACGCCCCATCTGAGTGGTGAGGGACAGAGCCTGCACCCCTACTGGTACACCCCACTCGGGCAGTCATTCAGTCACTGAGTGCCTCCGTCCCCTCTGTCACTCTTGTCACTCTCTCCACTGTCACTCACCCACTTAAACACCCCACCCCAGAAGTTGCGCCAGCTGCGCCAGTGTGCTAAGCGTCCTCCAGCACGCACTCCAGCTCACTCCAGCGCCCATCCCAGCTGCTCGCAGCGGTACCTCCGTGGGGTACTTGGTGACCTGCGATCCCCCAGCGAGGTACGTACCGAGTGCCCCCCCCGTGTCGCTGCCACACCCCCATCTCCCAGACCCCCGGCGTGTGCGAGGGCGTGGGCGTGTGCGTGTCCTTGCGCTGGGTAGGTACATTACATCGCACACACCGCGACTCCCTTCCCCCACCCGTCTCTCTCCCGCCTGCTGGCTCTCACCCACAAACCACAAACAAGAATATCTAACAAGTCTCTCCCCCAGACTTTGTCCGCCCTTCTGGTTCCGCTTCCCACAACAACACCAACATTTCCCGCGACTGCGACTACCACCACCAACTCCAAACTCCCACCTCCAACTCCCACCTCCATCTGCACTCCGTCCTCGCATGCATCATACACCACTGTCTCCATGACCGCTACCAGCATCTATCCCGGCATCCTCTCCCGCATCTCTCTCTGCCGCCGTCTACAGTAACACCTTCCACTCCTCGACGACCTCACGACTCTTCACGACTCACTTGACTCAACCCCTTGTCACTTGCGCAATCACTTTCCACTCACCCGAATCTCACACCCTGGCGCCTTGTCAGCCATTACCACGATAAACCTTCGTGCTTGGCGACGACTGGATTCCACATCGAAACTCTATCACCTACTAAGCCCTCCACCCCGCGACGCCTACTCGAGTCCACCTTCACCTCCCTTACTCCACGACACCTGTTCGAGGCAATTGGCAGGCTTACACACACGCAATGCCCTATCGTCTAGATACGCACGTTTTAACTGTGGACGCGAACGTCATCCACAAGGTCGACACTGGCAATCCCGCCAACCTCTATAGCATGTGGACGGGTAAGTGATTCACCCGGCAGCTGTTGCCACCTGCCCTTGACGCTAACCAACACAAACAGTCTTCTCTCGATGCGCAGATTCCGTCGAACAAGGCCGAAGACTGGAGAATCTTAGCTGGCGCCTTTGGCAACGCGAGACCTTTGTTGTGCCCAACGACCGCAAGAACTCCTCCACAAACACCACACCCGCTACTCTTCCCCAGAACATCCCCTCCGACTTCAGGATACCCGATCTTCCCCAGCTGTCTGGCAGTGTCGAGTCTCTCGCCGACGAGGAGGCCGTTGACTTCACTTCCGTCTCAGCACCTCTCGAGATCATCCGCCCTCGGATACGTCGCCAAGATTCGTGCACCAGCAGCCGAAGCAAGCGAGAACGCCATATTAGCTCCGACGACTTCGAGAAGATGATCGTCTCTATTGTCAAGGACAAGGGTCCTTTGTCGGCACCACCCGCCATTTCCCCTGCCGCCGCTCCCCAGAAGGAGTGCCTGCCTGCACCGGCCGCCTTTGAGCGATCCGGTTCTACTACCACCGAGTCACAGTCGCCTACCAAGTCCATCAGCGACCATTCAGAAGCATCCCAAGAGCTTGCTCCCATGACACCTTCGCGCACCACCGTGGTTCGCGGTTTCTCGCCATCCCAGGTGCCCGTTCCCCGAACTATTCCCAGCGCCGCCCAGTGCTCCGCAACCGACATGATCCCCGAGCCTACCTCCTCCCCTGCTCCTAAGCCCGTGCAGTCTAAGAAGCAGCCGGCCAAATTCGCTCTTGGCGCAGCATCTTTCTCTTCGACCGAACAAGATCAAAGTGTCGACAACCGCCAGCCCATCGTTCCCATCATCAAGAAGCCCATGTTCACGATTGGCGGCTCCTCCGAGGAGGATGGCTCCCTCAAGAGCGCCCTCGCCTCTTCACGACCTAGCTCGCTTCTCGCTCACAAGAAGAAGCAAGCTTCTTTTAGCACCAATGTCATGACACGCACCATTGAAGATGAGGCTGCTGTCGACTCCGACACTGACTACATCGACGAGAGTGCCATCGACGACGATGACGACTCTTCGGACTGGGAGGACTCCATCGAGGACAGCGGCAAATCTAGTGTGGATGACAACCTCTTCCAACGAGTCGACTCCAAGGCCAACCTGACGTCGAGGCGGTCTCTCATCACTCTCATGCTAGCGCAGAACGACCGCATTGACCGAGCGCGGAATCTGGGCAATCATGCCTCGCAATCCACCTCGGCCATTCCTCGGTCCCGCATGGCCCCCAACGGCCCCTCCCTTGGAGGCTCTCCCAACGACTCCGACGAGGCGCCGTTGATGATGAAGGGCATGCGCCATCCCACTCTCAAGCCCATCCATGAGATCCCTCGATCAAGTGCCCAGCCCATTATGGGTCATGCCGGCCATGGACAAGGCCAGGCGGCTCTGTCGCCGCGCACAACGCGCCGCAACATGCTCGCAACGGAGCTGACTGAGTCGCTCCGTCGCCACCTACTCTGGGAGCGCCAGCAAAAGTCGTCGACGGCCAATGCGGTCCTTAAGCGACGACACACCTCGCACGATGTGGTCAACCTCAAGCAGTACCCTGAGAAAGCCTGCATCAAGAACAGCGAGGATGTCAACGCCAGCAGCTGGAACCAATACTTCTCCAAGGAGGCCAGCAATGGATATCACTCCAAGGGCTGGTAAAGAACAACAAACACTATTAAATGATGATACCCCCGGACAGCAATCACACGCATATCGACAGCTTATACCCCTTCGCGGAACTCATTTGGCACGGCCTCTGGTGAGGCCTGCCGTGTACATTTGGGCGGCGCACGAGACGGCATCACACGAAGCATTAAGCGTTTTCTTCAGCTGCATTTTGCAGCCCTTTACGAAATTCACATAATCAGACAGGTGGTCTACGAGGCCTCCGTTGTCTGGCATCTGATGCGAGCCGGTTTTCATTTTTTACCGGTCTCTGATTTGTTTTTTGCACTCATGGCGGCGTTACCAACGTATGATACCATGGTCTCATCACTCGGCCTCCACGGGCCCGGATCATTTCACGTGCGATTTGATTTTTCTTTTTCATCAGTTATCACAAGCTCAGGGCAATGGTAGTGTGTACTCTAGTGACGACGAAGATGCGAGGACCGAGGGCAACCTTGGAAGGAGAACACGCAAGGGAGGGGCGGCGGAGCATAGCTCCAATACTATGGGGCTTTTACTGAATTTTTGCACATCGGAGCGAAGATGAAGGAGCAAAGCGGGGAGGACAAAAGTGGAGAGAGGCCGAGAAAAGCACCAAGATGGGAGGACTCGAGGAGGAGGCTGGCACAGGCAGCTTTTCCAAAAGAAACTAAAAACGAGCAGTCGATTAAAAAAATCGCAAAAAGGCGAACGTCCATTAAAAGAGCTTTTTCAAAAACATGAATAAAATTCAACGTTAGAGATTCAAACAACACCATGCCCTTGATGTGAAGTGACTTGTCAGAGCTGTTACTACCTGATACAATGAGCTTGTGATGATGATGACTTTTTGGCAGCAGTACGACTGGGCGATGATGACGTGCATGGAGGGGAGGGCTGGAGGCTACTAAGGTGGGAGTCATGGCCTTGGGTACCTCATAACGCAAGGGTGCCTTGGAAGGCCCGTAATCAGCTTCAAGCGACGAAGTTTACGAATCCAATACTTGCAGTGCGCTTGACAGAGAGTTTTTTGTCATCTGCGGGTTGAGGAATCTTTGACATGTTGGTCTGGATTGTTACATCAACACCGCAAGCCAACTCACGGGCTGCGGAGCCCATCCGTCTTTGTTGTTGAGTCACTGGATTTCTGGTGGGCGATGGGGAATTGTGTGTATTCGTGCCTAATACCGAAAGTATGACTCTACGGATGCGCATGCTGTACAGTAGTCGGGAGGTCACTTGCATTGGCGATGGGGAGACAGGTGCTGCAACGCAACAACGGCGTCGGCGCTGGTTGGTTCGTCGCAGGCAGACCCTGAGGCCCAGAGGCGGCGGTGAAGGGGGGGGGGGGGGGNNGGGGGGGGGGGGGGGGGGGGGGGGGGGGGGGACGAGAGGGATAAATCCACTGGGCCCCCGGTCGCTGTCTGCCTTAGTGGTTGTTGCGCTGTGGAAATAGCTGGGTTTGGGTTGGACATCTGGCGCGTCCTCGTGGAGAAATACCGCGAGCATGTACTACGGTACGGAGTATAGTAGGCCTGGAATGCAGGGCGGGCACCCACCATTCGCGCTGAAGGGACTGCACCGGAGGGGATTTGTCAAGCTGGTAGTCTACCTTAGGTTGGTGTTCGGCATCAATTAGGAGATCTGTAATATGACAGACGGGTTCCACACGGGCATGGGCATCTATCTGATGGAGGCAGTCATGGAGTGTTGACAGAATTGATGATATTATTAATGTTGCTGGCCCGGCGATACTGTGGATCTTATTGGATCGCATCGTCCGTCGCATCGCATGGCCCATCGCATCTCGGCATCGGCATTGCATCCAAGGTGATCCTTCTCCATCCGTCGGCCTAATTAACACTGACTTGTCACGGCAGAGTATCCGCCCGCTTGGTTCGGTGGTTCGGGCAGAAGACTCCTCCTTCACCTCCGGTCCTGTCCTGCTAAGGGGCAACAGGGGTGTCCGGGCAATCCTAGATGCCGAGTCTGCATAGTAACTTGGCCATTGGCACCTGAGTGCGGCGCAGGACGAAACAAAGCCACCGCCGCCTCCGTCGAGCATAGGACTTGGTCATGGGGGGGCTTGACGGGTCCTGTGGCTTGCCCCGTGCCTGGACAGCGAGCGGGCAGCCTCGTCATCCCGGACCGACGGGGGGCCGGCGCGGCGTCGTTGAGGCTTGGGCGGAGACGCCTCGATCGGAGGATCCGTGAGAGCCGCTCTGGATCTGGACGGAGACGCGCAAAAGCACAAACAGTGGATGAGTGCGGCTCTCTCGAGATTGATCTACAAGTCCCTCTGCGGTAATGCCAGAGAAGGATCATCAAAACCGGGGCTGTCCCGTGTGGTTGGTGTCCCGGGCGAGTTTGCGCCATACATTTAGCCCGTTCGCCGTCCGGTGTCTTGCCCACATCCCAAAGCTCGGATCCCTTCCAAAGCCAGACGCGGCGTCGTTTGTCCCGGCACTGACCTTTGCGCCGCATGCCATAGACCACACTCACCCCCTTTCGGGGCAAGGAAAAAACCCACTCTCCTCTCTCACATGCTCCTCCCTCCATGGCAAGGCTGGGCTGAAGAGGAGGCGGCGGTTATGGATCGCAAGACATTGCGGAGCCGCACTGAACCGGGGGCGTGCGGCGCTTCTTTGGTTTGTGCTCGAACCCTTGGCTCGGGTTTCCCCACATGTCCATTCGCCCCCTGTGAAGGAAAGGGAGAGACAGAGTGATAATGGTTGTCGCTTGCGGGCTGAACCACAGTTTGCCGGAGGAGGGGGAGTGCCATAACGAGACGATGGGGCCGAGTAGCCAAGAATGTGAGCAATGACGCTGGAGACCCTGCCTGCCGGGACAGTGGGAATAATTGAGGATTTACCTCCTTCTTTTCTTTTTTTCCTCTCAAATTAATTGAATTCTTTATTGCATTTCGATACTCTAATATCACATTCGTTCGGGCTGCCTAATGGGCCTACCAAGTGGGCTACCTCGAGGTCCGTCTTGTTGTCCCAAAAAGCAGCAACGAGAAAACGGCGCCTTGCCGCTTTGGGCTTGTCTGGGGAAACCTGCATCACCTTGTTCCCTAGACGGGGAGGTCAACCCAGTCCCGCCTGCGCAGGACCCTTTGGGGATGTCGGCAAGGGCGCAGGGTGCATAACGCTCGCATGGGTTTGCAAAGAACGGTCAACGGGCGATTTCAAATGCGTGCGTCTACGGCGTCTACGTCGAAAAATGCGCGGAATTGAAGGCTGAGTGTTATCCTTCTCTTCTTCTTGACCCGTTTCTACCCCCGCAAAATCTCGTCAATGCTGATGATCTTGAATTGTACCCCGTGAGGTGGTGTACGAAGTACTTGCGGAGTGAATCCCGGACATGTCCCCGCGGCGGCGTTTGCGTGTGACCTTTTTCCCGGCGGGGGCGCATCCATCTTTCTTTTTTTGCTTTTCCGACTGCTTTTACCTGGTCCCTCTTCCCTGGCGGCGGGATCGAGGAACAGAAAGGAAAATAAAGGCACATGCCCAGGGGGGGAGGGGGGGTAGAGATAAAGGGGCGTGCGTGTCTGGGATGGCAGTTTTTGGCGCGGTGCACTTATTTTCCCGCACTTGCTTTTTATTTTCATCCAACTGCTCGCTTTCGCATTGATTATTTTATTAATAATTCTCCATTTGAATATTTTCCATTTATCCTAGAGTTTTTCTTTGACTCCGTCAGGGACGCTTAGAGGGGCAGCTAGTTAGGAATCTTGACAACGAAGGGGGGCGTGTGGTCATACTCCGCAGTATTTCGATGCGTGAAAAATGCTGCCTGGACGCCAGCACGCAAGCCATCTAGCCAAGCATCGAGGCTAAACGTCTAGCCGGGTAAATTGAGGCACAAGCTCGGGAGGCGGTGTCTCTCCTCGGCCCCAGGACCCTGAACAGTTGTTAGTCGAACTATGGGCGAGTTTGCAGGAATTTATTACTAGAATAATTAATCAATTCAAATCAATTGGGGTCAATTCGAACCGTGCACGATGGGGACGGAGGCGTCGGCATCAATGGACCCTGCATGCATTGGGGCTGATTGCGTTGGCCATGTGGAGGTGTCAATGGGGTTGGTGGTGAGTTGGTGCACATGGAAGGATCCTAGTTTTCGATGCCTGCAACTCCCGTCATGAGGCATCGTCAGTGTTTTCGACGGGTGTGACCTGTTGAGGGTGAACGGAGGTGGCGAGACAGTAACAGCCGCGATTGACAAGACATTCTTCTCGTTTCTTTGCTTCATTGCGATATCGCAATGTTGCTTCGTACGTCACAGTCACTCGCCATTGAAACGCTCCTGCGTGGGATTGCCTATTCGAGCAGAACCATTCTCAACTGGGCAAATGCCAAACCACCCAGCAGCAGATCCCCTAGCCCTACCATTACGACGCCAGCAACTCCGATGCAACTGCGCTGCATCGACGCCGAAAACCGCTGCGTTTTTGTCGGCCATACCTCATACCTGGGTAAGTAGGTGCACGTCACAAGCACTTTCACCGAAGATTCGGGTCAGTTCGGCTCGGGTCTTGTCGGGGTGGCCGTCCAGCACGTGCGTGGATGGATGACTTTCCACTGACTGCCGTGCTTCCCCAGGTTTCCTGCTCCGCGTCTCCGCGTTTCCGTGCTGGGCCGAGGCTTCGAACAAGGCGCAATTAGATCAAATGATTCATCTTGGTCCAGGCGCGGCAGACAACCCCGTTTTAGGAATTTGGGGACGTGTTGTCGTTCTCGGGGGCGCATGACTACGTCGGGAATGGGCGGCCTTGTACATGTCATCGAGGGTCGAGTCAGAGGTAGTGTGGTGGGTGTGGCAGCCGACAAGGGTTTGCGACGGCATTGACATTGACAGTGGCATTGTTGGTCGCGGCCATGGCAATGTTACCCCATGCTCCGCCCGTTGCTTGAGGGCTTCGGTCATCGAGGTCCCTGGTTTCTGGGCCGTGTTCCTGACTCGAGGATGCAACCTCGCTTTCACCGCCTGACAGATACCAGCTCTCGACTGACAATCGAGTCTAACATGATGCAAGGCGTTCGGAGGAGAAACAGACAAGGAAGAGGAACCGAAAAAAAACATCCGCATACCCGTGTCTGGAAACTCTCCGACGTATATTTCGAAGCTTGTTCGTAGCTCGTCCTGTACCTCACCAGCTAGCCCATGTACCTCTCCTTGAGTCAACCCAAACAAAGTCAACCAAGGCTGAGAAGAGGGAAGCTATATCGCTCACCCACCCTCACGAGTCACAGGGCGTGTCTAAGTTGGCCGTGTGAGTGTCCGATCTTAGCATCATGACTTAGTCCGTTCCTCGCATAACCACCCGGCTAGGAAAGGCCCATGACACAAACACTACAAAAAAAAAACCAATCCCGTTTGCAGGCACGAGATAGGTAGGTCGTGCACGCAATCTTTTGAGCAGAGTAATAGAAAAATACTCCAAGCCGTGTGACTGGGTACTCGAGCTCACGCCCCGAGCTCCCAAGCCGGGAAAAAAGCTTCGCTCTCTTTCCGTCATTGAACCAGGTCACGCTCGCGAGCTACCACACGCCCCCCTCCATTTGGCGTTTTTGAATATCTGGGGAACCGTTTTTTAGACTCTAGGTTTTCTTCGAATCTGGACGGGTAGCAGCTCCCCGCTCGCCCGCGCGGTCTGGGGTAAGAAATGAGGGTACAAAGTAATTTTCTCCCTTTCCTGCTATCCAATTATTTCCGGTTAATGATTGCATTGTCCGACCGCCGGAAACCAGTCCGCGGGCCCGGGGAAGCGTTCAAGGGCTGACGGAGACTTTTGGTGCTCCTGTCGTGCCTGCGGAACCGCATTCGATCCAGGGCTCTCGTTCGGCGTCTGACGTAGCCTGGTTGTGGTAGCCGCGCACGCACGAAGAGATTCCGGGACGGCCAAACCCCAAATGTCAATTGCCTACACACCCAGTCCATACGCTGTTTTCTCGGCATCCGGCCAGGGTCCCTTTAACGATACGTAGGTATAGAACAGAAGAGACTCCTCAGACAGAGGGAGACTCCGTCGGGTGGTGAACAGGGACCCCTTGGAAGTGCGCCAGAGGACGGCAGGGCGCATGTGCGTACATGACACCGCCGTCAAGTACCCTGGTCGGCCCTGCAAGACACGACACATCGAACAACACCATGCTCGGGCAAGACGTCACTGGCCGGGGTGGACAAGTCGGACGGCGTTGATGTCATGCGTGGCGCGGGCATGCGGCTTGGTGGCTGGCCGCCAGCCCGCGGTTTCCACCCTCTAATCTGCGATTTTGTGACGAGAGCACCTCTGCTTCAGTGGCTTTTATGACAGTGACCTTACCGCCTTTTAGACCGACTGTGGTAGTTGATGAAGGGCGGGATACGGACGGAGCGGTGCAGGAAGGGAAGGGGTCGACGTGTTCGCGCAGTAAGGTGAGCGTCACTGCTTATCAGGAATATTGAAGTTTAAAGTCATGACAATTTCGGATATCATCTTCTTGGTGTCTTTCGAAATCAACTCGCTAGCTGCTGGGCGAACTGCCCAAATCGGTCGTGTTTCGTCAAGGCTGGATCAGAGAACGGGTGTGGGGTTAAGCTTCTGCGTCTTAAATGGTTCCCACGAGGGAACAACACTTGCTAGTTCAGGTCAAGAGGATGGACAGATTCACGATAATGATGACGATCAGCGTCAATGGTGCAAGGCTGTCACATTTTCAATTAAGGAAAAAAAGAGTTTTTCATTCGAAATTCGAAATATGCGACGTGCCATCGGGCGACCATCACATCAAATCGGCATCGAGATCCGGGGTTTAACGATGGGCGACCTACGTCATAATCTGGGGCCGCTGATGGCTCGGACCACAGTTGCTTAGGATGTCTAGGATACGAATACCTATCCCTATCCTCCCTGAATCCGCACGGCATTGATGGTTCCGTGCCTTGGGGGCTGTGATTTCGACTTGGAGTTGGCCTGTGGCAAAACAAGCTCATGATCAGGCCGAGATGCCGGGTTTTCTGCGAATGCTACATAAGTATTGACATATCTCGGTGTTATTCAATGGTGGAGAGGGCCGCATTGGTGTTGGTTGGTATCCAAACAGAGTAGAGAAGAGAAGAGAGTTCCTTCTCAGAGCTGCCAGAGGTGACTTCTTCCTGAGTAGTGGGCGCATAACGTGGTTGTGTGTGCGTTGCATTGACTGAGGGGGTGGCATGCCTGTGAGACGAAGCCGGACCGACGGCAGTTTTCATGTTTACTGTACCTTAGAGGGACAGAACTTGGTTCCCTGCGAAACCCCTTTCTTGTGCGTTGACGAACTGGACATGTTGGAAGCCTGGAAGGGCCGAAGGGTAGTGGGGGCGTACCGCTGAACGCACGCTGACGTGCGCTGAGGCAGAACGGCCACGGAAGGGTTGCATTCGCCGATATAGAGGCGACAGCGACTTCAGATCTAGTGTGAGATTTCTCTTCGCTGAGCGGCGACGCCCCAGCGAGTTCGAGTGGGGAGGACACCCACTGCGAAGTCGCAACGGCACAACATGACAGCCCTCAACCCATCCCAGAACGACGACGGCCAATCAGAGACTCCCCCACTGCACACTTTCGAATTCAACGGAGGGGTTGAGTCGCCAACCCTACAAGAGTTTTCTAGAACATTTCTCCCGCATGTGGACCACACAACTCGAAGGATGGGCACGTCATCCAGCATTGGAAACCTGATGCGCCCTATCAAATCATTTCGTGATCACGAGGTGACGGTTATTTTTTTGCTGATGGTGGTGGTGGTGGTGTACCAAGACAGATGAGGGGAGGGGGAGCACCACATCAGCACACCACCAGATAGATAGATACCCAGATACGAATACAACACACACACTCACACACACACACACTCCCACTCCTGCGGTCATTTTGGTTTGTTTTTGTTTTTGTCCGATCCGGTCTCGCTGCAAAATTTTCTTCATCCTCTTGTGACCACCCCAAAACAAGGTGCAATTGGCTTCTCGCTTCTGCTGGCCGTCGCAGCTTGTGATTTCACCATCCGGCAAATTACCCACTGGAAACGCCCATGTCACAGAAACCCAAAACGATGCGTATCCGTATCTTGGTGCGGAGCTCACAGCGTATTAATTCGTATACTTACCGGCGTAATTTTCCATAGACGAATATCGGAAAGCGGGGACCTGAAGAAGATGCTTCAGGCCAACTGTGCGCTATGAAGTACAGTGCTTACATTTTGCGGATACACTTGAGCACGCTTGCGCGCTCATACCGACATTTCGCATCTTGTACTCCCCGATGAAGCCCCCCCCCAACTTGTACGAGGAGATGGGGTTGACGGTGAGGGAGGACTGAGGACAAATGGATGGCCGGTGAGAGAAACTGTAGTATTAGGAGGCGCTGGTTCCATGGATTCTTTAATGCTATTCGCACGTCTATCTACTTAGTACCAACCTTCAGCAAGGCTAAAATGGGGATGTGTTGGGTGCTGGGAAGAAACGCCCCCAACAAAGACCAACCGAAAGCCACCGCAGCGCAACGCAACGAAACGGCCGCTGCCTCCTCGCCCCGACTTCCAGTATTTCCCGTTGGCGCGCCTCGGAGACGCCCCCCTTCGCCCCTTCGACAGGCTCCTAAGCTCCTAGACTGACATCTCTGACCTCGCTAGCTCCAGAGTCCAAGATGAAGCCACGCGAAGGCCAGGTACCGCGAGCATGTACCGCTTGTACCAGCCCTCCGCCCGCACGTGAACCCGTGCTAGGCTCCTCCCTCGCCAATCACAGGCGCTCCTAGCTGGCGTCGGTCCGGCTTGGCTTCCGCGGGTGCTCCGGGGTGGAGGGGCTCCGTCCCTCGGTCGTTGGTCGGTCCGCGGTCGGGTCTACTCGAGCAGTAAACACCAGCATCAATCTCGCCCGCCTTATTAGTAAAGCTGGGCTGGCTAGGCTGGCTGGGTTGGCGTTGAGAGCTAAACATGTTCGGTTGCAAACCCGGGAAACCCGCTGCGTCCCAAGGGTTCGCACTACTCAAACGACACTAAGAGCCCTACTCGAGACGGGGATGTCTGCCGGCAGTGGCAGTGGCAGTCGCATCGACACGTGAAATCCGCATGGTGCGTGGTCCTCTGCGGCAAACTTCTTATGGAGGCTCCTTCGTAGGGCTCTTCCACTCTCTCCAGCGGAGTCATGTCAAGGCGAGAAGATGGGTCCTTTGGGCCCCGACTAGAAGGGCCGAGTTCGCGGTCCATTACAGGGGGGACTCCATTAGACTGCGAACAGAGAGGAGTCGATCCAAACGGCTGGGAGATTCGAGAGCATCTTGACCAGTCTGCCCCAAGAATCACCCGCAGGTGTCGCGCCCTCAGCTGCCTCGAATTACATGCGCGCGCACGTACATTTCACGTAACAACCCGAGGCGAGGGTAATTAAGGCAACCAATTGTCTTGCATCGTTTACCAAACCGGCGGATGACTTTGCATAAACCTTCATCCAACGCGAAGGTGCTGACCGTGCGCGAGTCGGGGCACAAAAAACAAGGCTTTCCGGATTTCCGCGTATAATCCAAGACTTGTGTCAGAGAATCCCAAGGTGAGAGGCCGGGGTTAAACCTTAAGAAAGCTTGGGGAGCGTCAAAACCTGCCGGTTCGGGGAAGATTGACTGGTTTGGGCTCAGGGCGATGAGTCCCGATGACGGTCGGGACGGGCATGTCCTTGCGACCAAGTTAATTGATTTAATTTAGTCCCGGGGCGAAAGGGGAGGTGAGTCCGGCGGCGCTTGACCTCGGGGTCGTCATCAGCATTTTTGCTGGCGCACGGGAAGATGCCACAGCGGCGTCGTCTTTCCCTCCCCCATGACTAGATGAGACGCCCGTACTTCGTAATGATGGCGGTTTCGTCGTGCGCCCTGCGGAGGCCAAAGCTGAGGGGGGGTGTGTATGCGTGTCCGAGTTGACGTCCCAGCGCGTCGGTTTCGGGACTTTGGCGCAAGTTCACTTCCATGACTCTCGTTGTAGACAATGTACCGCTCGTCATCACCAGTGGCCACCACGTGGAAGCTTCTCCACGGATGGAAGCTGGGGAAGAAGCAGTTTAGGCCTTCTCCTCGCCCCCAACGCCTCTTGGCAATGCCCTATTCCAGAATCGCGTGCGATCTGCGGGCAGGTCTTTGGATGGGCTTGCAAACGGCGCCACGTGTGTGTTAGAAGCCTCGTGCAGGAGGAGTTCTCTCTGATGGGGGACCACGTGAGATGGATTCGTGCCGAGGGCAATGGAGATGCCGAGAGCTACTTGACGTGGCGATTATCTACTTGGGGTAGATGATCGCTGGGCCGGGAGTCATGAATGAATATTTCGGGTTAAATTATATTCTAGCTTATTTATTGTGCAGTAGTTTGATTAAATGATGGTGGCGTCATGCTTCTGTCCTTCCATTTCGAACTGATCATTGCTGTGGTGAGTGGGAGTCTTGTAAATGTTTCGTGTCTCAACCGTCAAGAGATGCAGATCACATCGCATGTCGAAGTACATAGATTCACCGAAAGCGAAAGTAGTAATTGACCGGACTTTGTTGTGTACCAAGGAGTAGATAATTGTCTCGGAACTGATGTCTTTGCAAACAACACCAGCATTCCCATCACTCCTTCGGCAAAGCACCTGTATTTTCTCGACGCTGCCATGGACTTTGTAAAGACAAACTATTTTATCTTAGCTTAGAATAATTTGTAGCACACGCAGGGCAGTGCATCATGCTTATATCCATTAACAAGTCCTTGGTGCGACAATGTCGAGTTCCGTATTAGTTAAGATGCCTCTGCAGTAATCGTCGTTGTAACTTCGCGACTATAGACATGCGTATCTGTACGTTATTATTTACGGCTGGTAATAATAAAGATCTATCTTTGTTCCCATCCCCGCCATTTCTGACAAAGTCGGGTTGTTCCTATCAATACTGGAACCGAGTATTCGTTGTTCCCTGCTGATATTCCATCAACTTTTGCCGTCATTCATCCCACTGGTTGAAGGGTCACATGGAAGTAACAGAAAGACAGGGGAAATCCAGTTTCCTAAAAATGCATAAGCGAAGACGAGGCGTTAGGCAGTCCTGGTCGTCGCCGACCCAGGTGGGCTTCGAGGTAATATTGGGTTGAACTTGAAATGTCAGCGTGGTGCGGTTGGGCTGGAGTTGTGAGACTGTTTGCACTTATTTGTTACACAGAACTTCCCTTAACTGTACTAATCCTCATCCCCTGGGAGCAAATCCAGTGGGTTTTCTTGACAGTGCTTCATCTATCTTTGAGCTATACCTATCAAACTGTCAAGCCCGTTGTAGCACAGTCTGACCGTCACAATCTCGAGCATCAATGTCGATGTTTTCTTGTCTGAGGAGGCAGCTTACAATGTTCGAATTTTTCAACATTGCAGCCGCAATAAGCGGTGTTCGATTGTCATAGTCCTTCCAGTTGATATCAACATCTTCATGATCAAGTAGGAGGTTTGTACTTCTCTTGAATCCTTTTTGAACAGCGACTATGAGTGATGTCTAATCATCATCGTCCTGTGAGTTTACATCCATATTTCTCTCGGCTAATAAGCGTTGTACAACCGCTACATGCTCATATTCGGCGTGCGTTCGTTTTCATCATGGTAGTTTGTGTCGAGCAGGAGACGCACTAATTCCTCGTGTCCATTCACCGAGGCGAGTGACAGAGCTACTTGGTGTGCTTAATTGGGTACGTGAGCATTGGTGTTCTGGTATAGTGATCATAGTGCCATAGCCCCTTTGCCGTGTTCTACAGACAATAGCAATGCTGAGCTCTCAGGTCATGTGGTATTATGATGATGTAGATACATGATCAGAAGCTGGTACAGTCTGTGATTTACACGTGAGAAGGCGCTGATATCTCTCTCCGATGGGAAATTCTCCGCTACGGATACTAGGACTTCATTTGCAAAGCTGAGGAGTGGGATAAGTACTGAGCCTTAGCTTGGAAGCTGCACTGGACAAAACAGTCTGAGTCCTGTACAAGCAAATGTCTCTGACTGGGCTTTTGGATCTCAATGCGTTGTTTTGCCTAAGTGGCAAGAGGAAACTAGAAGACAAGGCCAATATAATTCCGCTCTGTAAATAAAAGCTGCCAATAAGGGACAATGCTTTGTCGAGGCTGTGGCGTGAAAAGGGGGATGGAATACTACGAGCTGGTAGTGTTATCATGCTTCACACAGAGGCACGTGTCGGCGGATTTCCATCCTAACCTCCCGCCATTCTATTGTACACATAACAGTCTATCGAAATGATATGTCGGTTGACAGATAATCTTGGAAATATATTGAATTCCACTTCGAACTGCACTGGACCTACAATTTCAACCCTGTAACCGGTGCAAGAAGGAATTCATTTACACGATGGATGAAACCACGTGATACCCAGAAATAACTGTTTCGAAATGCAGACACAACAACCAACCAACCAACCAATCAACTGTTTTTGAAGAGTCCCGTGGACCGGTATTTAGCCGTCTTATCGAAACGCGTGTTGGACGACGCGATGTGTGATTTGTTTACGTAGCACGGCGTCGACAGAAAAGCAGGACAGCATCACCCTCTCGCCCTCTTTGTCTCTCGGATATCCAAGTACATACCAACCCTTCGTGGAGTGGTGCAGATTCGAATCGAAATATCAGGCCTTCTTCTCGAGGACCACAACTTGGGTTTGTGAGAACACTATCCAAAGGGCTTCAACGAAGATGGAACTGGATATGACGGACTCTTCAATCTTCGACGACGACTTTGGAGCCGACGACGACTCCGATGCATTCCAACCCCAGGTATGTATCCCTGCCATTGCTGGCCTTTTAATTTGTGCTCTAAACACAATTGTCCCACATCTCGCTCCCCTATCAACATCTATAATCTGGCCCGGGCAACATCTCGTCTCCACTGATGCTAACTATCAGAAGAAACCGAAACTGAAAGGAGCCACCAGGAAAGCATCTGTCAATCAGAAACCTGCCCAGGGCACGTCATCGAAGTCAAAACTCGGAAAACGATCGAACGCAGAGGAGAACGAGGATTCCGATGTGGACCATGGACTTTCAACCGCCCCGCCGCTCAAGGCCAAGAAGCAGAAGAGTTTATCTACCAAAAAGCCTAGTGGGCAAGTACTGGAAAAAGATGAGAACGATTCCATGGTGGCCGATACTCTTGGTGTTTCTGAGCCCAAGTCTAAAAAGACCGCCGAAGAGAAGTACCAAAAGCTCACTCTGCTTGAGCACATCCTCAAGCGTCCCGATACATATATTGGATCAGTGGTGAGGACGCAACAGGAAATGTGGGTTCTGGACAAAGAAACCAAAGAGATGGAACGTCGCAAAATCACCTATGTTCCTGGCCTCTACAAGATCTTTGACGAAATCTTGGTCAACGCCGCAGACAACAAGCAGGCGGATGACAAGGATCACACTATGACCTACATCAAAGTCACCGTTGATGGATCAACTGGCGAGATCACCGTCGAGAACAATGGGAAGGGAATCCCCGTCTTGATGCATGGGGTAGGTTTCCTACGTGCATTATTTCGGACATCCACTGACTCTTGAACAGAAAGAGGGAATGCCTATTCCTCAGATGATCTTCGGCCACCTACTTACAGGATCCAACTACGATGATGATGAAAAAAAGACTGTCGGCGGCCGGAATGGCTACGGCGCTAAGCTTTGCAATGTCTTTAGTACTCAATTCACCGTCGAAATCCAAGACTCTGAGAATGGCAAGAGATACAAGCAGACATGGACCGACAACATGACCAAGGCAGGGAAGCCTAAAATCACCAGCAGCAAGACTGGCAATTTTGTCAGGATCACTTTCACCCCTGATTTCAAGAAGTTCAACATGCCTGATGGTATTGACGATGATTTGGAATGTCTCCTATATCGCAGAGTCTACGATCTGGCAGGAACAGTCCACGGTATCAAGTTGTTTCTCAACGGCACACACATCAAGCTAGCATTCAAGGGCTATTGCGAAATGTACGCCAAGGCAATCGGCCAGGAGCGAAGCGCTGAAGAGGGTATGCCGACCGCCTGCACAGTGCTTCTCGAGGACAACAAAGCCCATCCGCTCTGGGAGGTTGGCTTTGCAGTGTCAGATGGCACTTTTCAACAGGTCTCCTTCGTGAACTCGATTGCAACGACATCTGGCGGGACCCACGTCAATTACATTGCTGATCAGGTTACGGAAAGCCTGCTTGCTATGCTCACGAAGCGGAAGAAGGGACACGCATTGAAACAGAACCATATTCGGAATCACATCTTCATTTTCATCAACTGCTTCATCAACAACCCAGCTTTTACCTCTCAGACCAAAGAGCAGATGACAACAAAAGTCAGCCAATTTGGAAGCAAATGCACTCTCACCGATGGATTTCTCAAGAAAGTGGCAGCTTCTGATGCTCTCAAAAAGATCATTGATTTCGCTGAGCAGAAGGCAGATAAGCTGATGGCAAAAAGCGATGGAAACAAACGGTCGCGCATTAGCAACGCAAAGCTTGTGGATGCAAACCTAGCTGGTACCAAACACGGTCACGAATGCACCCTCATTCTCACAGAGGGTGATTCTGCGAAAGGCCTTGCTGTTTCTGGGCGTGCTATTCTGGACCCTGATCGCATTGGCGTTTTTCCTCTTCGAGGTAAAATGCTGAACGTTCGTGATGCATCAATCGACCAGATCACCAAGAACCAAGAGATTCAGAACATCAAGCAATTCCTTGGCCTTAAACACAAGCAGGCCTATACTAGCACCAAAGGACTTCGCTACGGTCACCTTATGATTATGGCAGATCAAGACCATGATGGCAGCCATATCAAAGGCTTACTGATCAATTTCCTACAAGTTCAATTTCCTTCCTTGCTTCTGATTCCGAATTTCTTTCGCGAATTCATTACCCCCGTCGTCAAAGTGTGGCAAGGATCAAATCCCAAAAAGCCCCAGAAGCTCAAGGCCTTCTTCAACCTCCCGCAATTTGAAGAATGGAAGGCAGCCCATAGCGCCGAACTATCACGATGGCACTCCAAATACTTCAAGGGACTGGGAACTAGCTCCAACGAAGATGCTCAAGTCTATTTTTCGAATCTTGATGAGCATCTCAAAGAATTTAGTGTGATGCAGCCGCAGGAAGTTCAACTGTTTGACCTAGCTTTCTCAAAGAAGAAGGCAGATGCAAGGAAGGAATGGCTAGGAAACTTCATTCCTGGCACCTATCTTGACCATACCACGAAGTTGATCACATATAATGACTTTGTGAACAAGGAGCTTATTCTGTTTAGTATGGCTGACAACATACGATCTATTCCGTCTATGGTGGACGGACTCAAGCCAGGCCAACGCAAAGTCTTATACGCAAGTTTCAAGCGGAATCTTGTGAAAGACCAAAAGGTCATCGAGCTCGCTGGCTACATCTCAGAGCAGACTGCCTATCATCATGGAGAGGTCTCCCTACAACAGACAATCATTGGCCTAGCCCAAACCTTTGTTGGTTCCAATAACGTCAATTGCTTAGAACCAAGTGGTAATTTCGGCTCTCGACTTGCTGGCGGATCTGACGCTGCGAGTCCTCGATATATCCACACGAGACTTTCGCCCTTTGCCCGGAAAATCTTTTCCACACTCGATGAACCAAATCTGGAACATCAATATGACGATGGGTCAAAGATTGAGCCAAAGACCTTTGCACCAATCATTCCGATGATCCTGGTAAACGGCGCTGATGGGATTGGAACTGGCTGGAGTACATCTATCCCTAACTATAATCCAGTGGAGATTGTTGACAACCTGAAGAGGAGGATGGGCCGTCTGGAGGGTTGTGATGGAGAGACTGAATTCCAGCCGATGCACCCTTGGTTCCGTGGTTGGAAAGGCGTGATGGAACCTGCTGGACCGGACCGATTCAAATTCAACGGCTTAATCGAATGGGATGGCGATGTCCCTAACGAGGTTGTCGTGAGTGAGCTGCCAATCCGTATGTGGACTGACGACTTCAAAGCCAAGCTTGAAGAGATCATCAGTGGTACAAAGGGCCCCGTCTTTATCAAGGACTACAAAGAGTTCAATGACCATCAGACAGTTCACTTTATTGTCCAGCTGGACGAGAAGAACATCGATGTCCAAGATGTCAACATCGAGAGCCTGCGGGAGAAGTTCAAGCTGAACAAGCAAGTGGCAACCTCGAATCTCGTCGCATTTAACACCCGCGGACAGATCTGCAGGTACGAGAAGGTAGAGGATATTTTGGAAGAGTATTACAACTTCCGCCTGGAAATGTACTCAAAGCGCAAGGTATTACCCCTCACTCTCCTTGTTTTTCTTGTCTCATGAAACAAAACTAACCGTTAAGCAGAGCCACTGGTTGAGTGTATACCATGCCGATTACAGGAAGCTTCTAAACCAGACACGCTTCATCCAAGAAATCATTGATGGGACGCTGGTAGTCGCAAGAAAGAAAAAGCAGGTTCTGGTCAACGAGCTTCGCGACAAGAAGTACGAGCCATTTCGGAAAGGGACAGATGCAGAGAAATCCAAGTCTGCGGATGAAGACCTTGATGCATCTGATGGCGAGGGTGAGAATGGAGGCGCTCGTGACTATGACTACCTTCTCTCCGTAAGTCTTTAACTACTATACGCTGTCGTATAGATCTAACAGTATGCAGATGCCTATCTGGTCTTTCACCCAGGAGCGTCTCGACAAACTGAAAGAGCAAATCAGGAAGAAGAAGGGAGAGCATGACGCGCTGGAAGTCCTTAGTGAGAAGGATCTGTGGTGCAGAGACTTGGATGAATTCGTCGCCGAATGGGAAGTTCAATTGAGAATGGACGCCGAGATCCAGACCAAGATCCGCAGGATGGGACGTCGGGCGTCCAAGAAAATCGGAGCAGGGAAATCTCGCCGCGGTCGAGAGGACGAAGAGTTTGAGCCATCGAGCAAAGGCAAGACGACCAAGGCAACCAAGGCGACAAAGACGACAAAGGCTACCAAGGTGACCAAGGCAAAGGCCGGGGCAACAAAGGCAAAGGGTGCACAAGGATTCGCAGACACGTTTAACACGAAGGCAGATCCCAAGGTCAAGGAAGAGAGCGCATACAATGCCGACAGCTTCTCGGACGACGACCTCGCCATTTTGGGAAGAAAAAGGGCCGAGCCCGTTGGATCGGCTGCGGGCAGCAAAGGGGGAAGCAAACGTGCCGCTGCTTCTAAGCCTAAGACATGGGCTCTGGTGAATGAGGAGCTGTCTGAGAGCGACGATGGCAATATGTTGGGTGATGTGGACCAGCTTGTCAAGGGCATTGACGAAGCCGAAGATACCAAGACTGAGGGCCGCCTCGGTCGCTTCGCCATGTCACGACCACAGTCCGGCGGAAGTGCGGCGACTACATTGCCCAAGCCAAGGGCCAAATCAGCTCGGGAATTTATCTTCGACAGCGATGACGAGACCAACTTTGAAGAACTCGCCAAGCCATCCCCAAATAAGACGGCCGCCAAAGCAGAGCACGATGAGGATCTAGACGCTTTCCTTTCTGACGAAGCCCCACTGCCGAAGCCCACGAAGCGGACCATTGCCTCCCAAGCGCTCCCCAAGTCTAAGGTGACGGCGGCCTCGAGCACAACAGCTGTCAAGAAACGTGGTCGACCTGCTGGCACCAAAAATACTACGACAAAGAAGACGCCAGCCTCTCGGCCTTTGACCAACGAGGGTGACGATGACGATGAATCAGACGTGGCTATGAAGTCGACCAGCTCGTCTAGGCCTCATGTTACGGGCCGCAGTCGTCCTGGACGTGCGGCGGCGGCCAGGGCAAGGCCGATTGTTATTGATGATGATGATGATGATGATGATGATGATGATGATGAAGATGATGACGATTTGGAGGAACAGACTAGTGATCCTTTTGAGATGGATGGAAGTGATTAACGTTTAATGATGAATATTATACGGCACGAGAAGAGGTGGGATTAGGAATGGTAAGCCGCACCCTACTTTGCGACTTTGATACGCGCTTTTCCTTTCTATTTTGGGGGTTGTGTCCGGAACCGTTGGTCATGATTATGCACCGGACCACGTTGATCACCCGCTGCAGATGAAATACATGATTAGGTTGTCTTCGCCCTCCGGGTTAATAAGCGCGTCTGAAAATTGGATGGTTCATGACTTCGCTTTTCGATCAGAAGAGTCAACAGATGGTATTTAATAACCCAACCTCGAGAGGGAATCCCGGCATAGGTGAAGAGCGGAATGAGAGGAGATGAGATGAGACTACGCTGTTAGTATGAACCCGTGGTATATAACCTTTCATTCTCTCCGTGCCGCTTCTTGATAGAAGGTTGATCTAGTGAGACCATGTCATAGCCCATGGTGCAATAATGCCAGACCCCGGATCCCAGAGGGATTAGCCAGCCAGTTGTAAGTGGTACTAGGGAGTTCGTCATGGCTAAGAGATCAATAAGAATTAAAGCGAATTGTTGATTTAATCGTGGACCGTTTACTCCGTAATTCGATTTAATATCCCATCTCCGTTATCAGCCTAGTAGTCCTCGGTTCCCCTGCCACCACCCACACGGCAGCACTCAACAGCTTCCCCGCGCCCAGAGCCCTGGGGTAATGGGGTCACATCGCACACACCCCGGAAAACCTCATTCGATTTCCCAGTCCCAAGTCCGCGGTTCTTAAGGCCCCCCTTGCTGGCCGCTGGGCATCTCTCTTTGGGGGGGTGGGGTGTACCGTGTTTCCCATCAGCAGACGCAAACGGGGAAAAATAGCACCCGTTTCAGGGCAAAACTTTCTCCCCCCCCCCACCGGTCCCTAAATGGACAGGGTCGATCTTCGGGTCAAAGGGCCGCGAGCAAAGGGGACATGACCTTGAAGATCCGGGGGGTGGTTCCTGGTAATGAGTCCTGGTAAACGAGTGTGTTCGGGAAAGGAGAGACGGGACGGGACGGGACAAGACGAGGCGGGACGACAACATGTGACGGCGAACATCCGGGACAAGCAAACGGCCCCGGTTTCAAGAGAGGAAATGAGGGAAACAGAACGACCAGGGCGTTTGGCCGAGGCTTCTCTTTTCCCTACCACTTCCAAACTCGGGCCATGTAGTCAGTCTACTTGGTGCTATTGCATCGGAAAACAGGCGGGCCACATGTGCAAAAAGAAGGCCCTGGAGGCGCACCCGCCACGTGAAAGTGTTGATCCGCCCCCCCCCTCCTTTCTGTCCTCTCTCCCACGGCCCGCGTCCCAGGATCAGACGAAGCGGCACATGGTCGTGTGATGGGGTCGTTGAGCTGCCTCTCGCGCGACAGAGACGATGCGTTGGCAGCCACGAGGCGACCATGGCGGCATTCGGGATCAGGCCTCGGGACGTCGAGGGAAGGGACAACGTTAGATAACCAACCCTCCAGCCATTTTCCCCGCGCCCAGCTCCAACATGTGAGGTTCTGTGATGTATCTAGTAGGCTACACGATGCAATTCACCACCTGGAGAAGACGATATTTACAGCGCGGCTACTACCGCTACACGCCGCATCTGTTATAGACTCCAGTGGGGGAAGCTGCGGTGTCGACAGGGGGCGGATAGCGGAAAAGGCTTGCGGCCCGGTGGCCGTTGGAAGCCTGGCACATGGAGTTGATCATGAGGGAGGGCTCGCAGTGTGTCTTCAACCGAGGTGGGTGGCATGGCGCGTCTCAGATGTCGTCAGAATGGGGAACATCTCTGAGGGCCTGAGACATTCCTTGGACTTATCCGGCAGGCTATGACTCCATTGAGGAGCTCTCAGCAATGCCCAGCGGCTGAATTCGTGCTGAGGGCCATCACTACGTCGTACTGTTCCAGGTTGCGGATGATCTTTCTCCATTTTGCCGATACGCGCGGGACATGCAGCGTTCATCATGTGCTGTTAAAAACAGGAAATGAGCAGCGACGACAAGTAAAATGGAAAAAGAAATAAACGGCGAACTAAATCAAATACGACCAGTTAAAAAATGGTCAAATACAGGATTTTAAATTTATGTCTCCAATTCCACCTGTCCAGTCTCCAGTACAGAATCTCCGTAAGCCCTGGCCGACGCGATATCCATAACCTTCAGCAACACCATGGGCATTGAGCCCGCAGCTGCGACGACGGCCCACATCGTCCCGCTGGTAAGAATATCGCGGAAGTTGACGAATCCGACGCCCGGGTCCTTCAACTGCTGCGGTCCAGAGTACCGAAGGACCTCCCTGGCTATGAGACCTTGGGTGAGAGCGACGGAGAAGATGGAGAAAACCATGGGGCTAAAGAACGAACCCTTCTTTTTGCGGTGCACATTAGGTGTTCCGGTTGTCAATGTAGTACTTACCATCTTCGAGTCATCACTGACGGCCTTGGACGTATCACTGGTCGTCTTCGACACATCAGTGGCGGTCTTTGACGCAGTACCAGGGGCCTTCGACGAAGTCCTGGTAGACTTTCGCTGGCGCATAAACAGGAACTCGGAAGCAAAACCGGCTGCCACAACTGCCCCAATGAGAGCGTAGTCGGACACGACGTCCGAGTAGGACGCATCGTCGGCTCGCAGCTGGCGCGCAGCAATCTCATAGACGAGGATAGACAGCTCAAGAACAACACCTACGCTCGTAAGCAGGGCGTGTAAGAAGGTGGCAACGGCCGAGTCGCCCAGAGAATCGTAGATCATACCAGGACTTCGAATCAGTTGGCTCACGAGTGAGGCTCCAACAGCCAAGATTCCCGCTTCGGAAAGGTCCAAGACATCGCAGACCAAGAGACCGACGGTGATGAGGAAGATTGTAAGGTTTGCGCGTGCCATTCCGAGATGCCCCTTAACCACTGTCTTGTCGAGCTTGGCCATCGCCGGTGCAACCGGGATAGGCTTCTCGTCCTCGTCGTCAGAATCAGGAGGGAGGAAATGTGTTGCAGCATCTCTGGCCGAGATGTAGTAAGACACCTTGGCCAACGACTGAAAGAGCGGTACATTGAGGGCCAGAGCACCCAGAATTGTAGAGCGTCCGACGTCTGAGGTCGAGCCGCCGCCGTAGTAAACCCACCAAGCGACGATGAGCATTCCGTAGTGAAGGTACAGATCCCTTCCCCAGGGGTCTGTCTGCGAGGCTTTCACCGGGAACACTATTCTCATACCCATGGCGCTGGTCAGACCCAAGGCCACTCCCAACAGACCGAGGAAACACAGTTTCGTCAGATCCGAAGGAGTAAGAGCCTGTGTGTGATACAGGCCGTACACGAAGAAGGTCGACAGAAGAGTTGTGCTGAAGGCCGCTCCCAGGACGAGATGCGACACGGGCACCGTCACGCGGTGGGCGATGACGATGCTATATGGCCGCAGAGGATTGCCCTTGATAGCCTTGAGCCATTTCAGGTTCCGGTACGAAACGAAGAGCGAGTAGAAGGCCCAGAACAGGAGGCAGAACGTCCACACCCAGTCGCCCATCCGATAGGGAGTCTGCAGGGCGTTTCCAATGGACCAAAGCCCAGTGCCAACTTTGGAGCAGACGACCCACGAAGTCCATCCCAGCACAACACCGTACATGAACGTGGACGAGTGCGGCCGCATGCCCATCATCTTCATCACGGTGATCATCCCCGGTCCCAGATCGCCGAGCTGCGACGCGAAGAAGATGTACAGCGGCTTGATCTGGTGAATCGGCGGGCTCACCACCACGTTGGCCGTAACCAAGAGACAGATGATGTGATGAACAAACAGCTCGTTCGAGTAGCTTATCATGGGGCCAAGCTCGGCCGCCCACACCGTCACCTGAGACCCAACACAGATCTCGCCCGCGGCTGAGAGCGGCTGGCCCAGGCCCCAGGGCGTGGTGAGCGCGGCGTAGGCGCACGAGGGGAAGGTGATGCTGAGCCCGAGAGCGAGACGCATAGACATCATGACCAGGGGGATGAGCTTCTTGTTGCGGTGCTCGCGGTTGAGGTAGTCGTGGAGAGTCGGGTTGACTCTCTGTACGACAGACTCGACGATGGGGAACAGCGCCCACCAGGCGCAGAGAGACAGGACGAGGCCGCAGAAGAGCACCGGCCCTCCGGTGGAGGATTGGATTAGTTCCATGATTGAGAACAAGTGAGCTTTTCTCTGGTTGGAGGGACTCAAATGGGCGCAGGTGCGCAGAAAAAGATAGGACGATTGTCTGCGATCGGACCCGGAGATGGTTGAAAAGAAGAGTCTACCCTTTCATAACTTTCAAGGGGGGAGGGGGATCAAATACTATCCTCCCTCTGCGCTCTCGGAGAGGCCCCTCTGAGGTGTTTATGAACAGGTGGTAAGTTCCGTTTTCGTTGGGGGCATGTTGTTGACTTCGTGATCGCAGATTATCTCGAAGGCTATTCTGCGCGAGCAACCATAAAGACGCACACGCAGCTGCTTCCGCTTGGTGGGTTGCAACGTCACAGAAGAGTGTAGATGCCCTAATCGACAGATCCTTTGGCCTCTTCATCCTTCCATCATCATCAATATCATCCTCATCCTCAAATCTTTCAAGAAAAGTGTCAGTTCCGAGGCGGCTCACCATGGCCTCCGATACCCCTGAGAAACAGTTCGACGACGGACAGACAGGTCAGGGGCACAGTCCTCTGGCCCAAGTCAAGAGCCAGCCTATCGAGGAGAACAGCCAGACGCAGCGATCGAAGCTCTTCATCTTCCTTGTCCTGAGTATCGTCACCCTCACCCAGGCATTCGACGCAACCTGCATCTGTGTGACCCTCCCGGTGAGCTTCGCCCCTTTGCCCCATTCTCACCAAACCGTCTCACCTGCAGATGCTGACCCCTCTTCCAAGACCATCGCTTCAGAGCTTGACGCGACTGTGGCAGAAAGCTTGAGCTTAGGAACAACCTTTCTGCTGGCCACCACCGTCACCCAGCCCATCTTCTCTGAGTTGTCGCACGTCATCGGCCGGAAGCCCGCGTACCTGGCGGCACTGGCCGTCTTCATCGGCGGCACTATCGTGTGTGGCTGTGCTCAGAACAGTCTCGTCCTCTTGATCGGCCGCACGATCCAGGGAGCGGGTGCTGGAGGACCTCAGGCGTTGTCTGCCGTGATACTGACGGACTTGTACCCTCTGCGCCAACGAGCCCGATGGGTGTCGTTTCTGAACATCTCGTGGGCCCTGGGAACCATCGCGGGGCCGATTCTCGGGGGTGCCTTCACTCAAAACGAGGACATAGGATGGGTAAGTTTCCGATCAAATTTTTGGTACTGGTTCCTGACTTGTGTAGAGATGGATATTCTGGATTAACCTCCCAGTGCTTGGGACGAGTGTGATAGGGGCATGGTTCCTGTTCGGTTACGACAAACCTAGGGAGAGTTTCTGGCATCTACTCTCCCAGGTCGACTGGTTTGGTATAGTCCTCTTCATGGTCTCATCTGTGTCGCTCCTCTTGCCTTTGAGCTGGGGCGGTTCGCACTTCCCTTGGAAGTCTCCTCAGGTGGTAACTCCCATGGCTCTCTCAGTCATGGGCTTCATCACGCTAGGGGTCTTCGAGGGATGGTGTGCCAAGAAGCCGATGTTCCGTCCGAGTGTGTTTCGCAGCTACTCAACCAATCTCCAGTTTGTCAACACGACGATACACGGCACTCTCATGTGGATGGTACTCTACTACATGTCCGTGTTCTATCTCGGAGTCAAGAGCTTCACGCCGGTCATAACGGGTGTCTGGGCTCTTCCAGCTACTCTGACGGTGGCTCCTATGGCCATTGTGGTGGGGATCATGGTGTCCCGGACGGGCAACTATCGTTGGTTCCTCTTGAGCGGATGGTGCCTAACCATCGTGGCGTTCGGCGTTATGGTCCTAATCGACGAAGACATGTCCGACGGGGCCTTAATCTCGATCACCATGGTCTTGGGCATCGCGATGGGCGTCTTGATCCCAGCCATGACAGTGGGCGTGCAAGCTACCGTAGAGAAATCCGATGCTAAGCACGCCACGGCGATGGTCTATGTCCTGCGATCAGCAGGCCAGTGCTTAGGCATTGCCATTGGGCTCAGCGTCTTTTCCAGCCGGCTCCAGTTCGAGCTCGAAGAGCTCGGCCAGGGCAAGAATGCGGCTAAGAACACGATGAAGGCGATCCGACACTCCCTCAGAACCGGGGGTTTGAAGGACATCGCGATGCTCGATGCCGTGGTGACGGCCCTAGACGCCGTCTGGGTGACAGGCTGTGCACTGGCGGTTGTGGCAGGTATTTTGGCGCTATGTACGAGATGCCCTCGTCTCCCGAAAGATGAGGAAGATGAGGCTCCGCTCCGAGTCCAAGCAACAACTAGCTCCGCCCCAGACGGAGAACAAACAAAGTAGTTCCCAGGAACGATGCCCGAGAGGCTGGTTAGTTTGAACTAGCAGGAGTGGAGGTGGCGTCGATAAGCATCGACGACATGGCCGGGCATGCAGAGAAGTTCTTTTCCCAGCGGCCCAAGCTTTCCTCGAAGATGGGATGGGAACGCAGCTTTGGTCACCTTCCTCCCAGTGCTTCTAAATGTTCAGATGACACCACGAGCGCAAGCTGAGCGAGATTGCGAGAGGGACATCCCCAATAGGCCCCAACCACCCCAGTATCGAAGTTAGCCGGCGGCGACGGAGAAGGCGAAATTTGATACCGTTGCAATGCCAAAGTTCGGGTCCAAACTTGAGGGCCGGTGGAGCTCGGGTGAATCCCAGTTCAAGGCTCCGTCGCATGCATTTGTCCCGAGTCCTCGGGAGAATTCGTGGGCCCCCCGCCATTGTATTGTTACTCTTGGCATGGCGGCCCAAGGTGGCACGACAAGGAGGTTCGGGGTGCCAGGCTGGCTAGCCTCGCGGTCCTGGGTCCTATCTCATGTCAAGATCGACTACATAGTAAACTGCCGGCTATAGGCGTTTCTCTGGTTGGGTACCACGCCCCCTCGCTTCGACTCAAAGTGTCGGAAAAGTTCCAAGACCCTCTTCTCCATTGTCTCTCCGCCTAAGCAAACACTAGGCCCGTCGGTCAACCTTTGGACAATGGTACGTATCGTGGGCATCACCCTCGTCCGGATCAGCAAGATACCAGCTAGAAAAAGCGCAATCGCGACATCGGTTTTGGGTGTCGGGGAACTCGCCGGGTCGCTACCAGGCAACCGAATAAAACCAGCCCTCCAGGCCTTAGACTCCACGGCGGGTCGGGCGGACTGCCGGGTCTGGCTCCGACGGCGCTAACATACTCCTGGGATGGGCCAAGCAGGCTTCCTGGATGGACGACCAAAGACTCGGAGCTGTCAAGGGCTCTGGGTCTGAGACCAGGGATGCGATGGTGTCAAAGTCAAAGTAGGGGTTTGGATACTAGTAGTTACCAACGCGGTGGAATTGGCGGTGATTTCGGGTTCGTGGAGTTTCCGAGGTGTCATATTCCGGGTTCCCGTCATTTATTTTTCTGTATTTTAATAATGATAATAACAATAATAAATCCAATAGATTTGCGGAATATTGTTGGCAATACGGTGAGAAGCATGCCGCGGAAAGCCGGATGGATAATAGGGCGGATAAAGTAACTCCGTACCGCTCCGTGACCTGTTGTTGCCTCAGTCAGCAGCGCCGCTTGCTTTTCTGACCGCTGCGGGTTGCACAACAGACAGCGCGCCAACAGCAACGCCAGTGACTGCTGTGTGAATAGCCTACAGGTAGTCGTCCACTGCATTCCACCTATCATGCTACTTGTCTCCGTCTTCTCTACGGATGTCTTTTCATTTAATCATGGAGCCTGTGAGGCGCGAACCCAAAAGCAGCCACCGTTTCGTGTCGATTGTATCACCCAGGGGCCACCGTCGGACCAGGTTCGATTAAATCAAATAATGGGAAAATGATTAAAAGGAAATAAATTGGGTGGGGGGGATAAATCAAACCAGGTCCCCACGCACCCCCCCTCTTCCCACCGAGAACCCGGATCGCGGGCAATTACCAATTTCCAGGGCTTCTAGAAGGCTGCTTGCTCCCATGACCACGGCCCCAGATGGACCGGGGGCTGGCCCTGGCGCCGGAAGGCATCCGCGGGGAGAGGTCCGGACGGGCACCGACAGGGTTAGGACGGAGTCTAGCAAAGGGTCTGACTCGCTCGAGGGATTGTTCAGATAGCCGGCGCCAGCGCCGAAAGAAGGCCTTGATACTTGGGCGGCCACGCCGCGGCGAGCAGGGGGGACCAGAAGGGAATCAGATGAATCGCGGCTGGACAAGGATGGGGGCGTCATGAGCACGTGTCGACGTCTATGGGCACCGGGGATGGTTGCATCTCCGGCCAGTTGGGATGGGATGGGAGTCTAAGAGGGGCAGGCAAGGCGTCGCGATGGGTCGAGGAGGGCGATAGAGAGGAGCAGGAGTCTAGACGAGGAGACAGACGAGGAGAGGGCTTAGACGTGATGGTGTGACGGCGCCCGTCTCCAGTTGTCGACACGCTGTGGGACGAGAAAGAGGCGAAGGTGCTCTGGTCTGTAAAGTGTAGAGAGACTGGGTTTCAAGGAACCGTCCACGTCCGAGAGCCTTGCAACAGTGCGCACTTGGCCAATGGCAGAGGGCGGAGGGGCCCTGTGGGAGGATGATTTGGTGGATAATGGATGAGCCGCCTGCCAAGTAGGGAGAGACGCTGCAAGGACAAGGGAAACAAGGGAAACAAGGGAAACAAGGGAATCACGGGTCTCTCTCTTCCCAGCCCGTCTTCCCAGGTCGTCTTCCTAGGATAGCGATAACACGGCGTCCGATATAAGCAGCTGCATGGATGTCACTGTAGGGCAAACCAACGCGACAAGCGCCGGATTACGAATAGCTGTCGACAACTACGCACAGCTGCAACCACTGTAACCTTCCCAAACTTATTACATACTACTAATAACCCCTAGTACCCCCATACATCCACCCAGCAATGTAACAATTTCTACCTGTTTTGCACAACGGACTACTCCGCAAGGCACTTGGCAAAATGGCGGTAAGGCGTGCTACACCAACATTAGCGGTACTCAATAACCATTGCGTAAACTAAAGAACAACTCTTTATCACCCGTCCATCCGTTTCACCTCTTAACAAAAGCCTCAGTCAGGCTTACCAGCTACGCCAATAACGGTATTATGACATTTGCGCTCCCGTGGCGGTCCGTGGCGCGGCCCTCCCGTCCGTCCCAGAGCGCATCCATTGGGATGTCCTCGTTTTAGAGACAAACCAGCCAGACTAGACTATCATGGCCCGTTCTTATCGAGCCATTCAGGCACCGGAGGCGGAAAACGAGGCGGCGCTAAAGGCAAAGCCAGCCAAAGACAATTCGGGGTCACGTTGTCTCGTGGTCCCGCGTGGCGGTCGGGACATGTCTCAAACGGGGGACAGACGACGAGCGAGCTCGGCAAAATAGGCAACGTCGCTTCCTGCATTGCACATGGCAAACCAAAAAGGGGACTTTGCCATTCTGTGTATTCATTACGTGTGTAGACGAAGGCGGCCACTCACAGCAGCGACACAGCTTCGCGGGTCAGGTTTGGGGTACACATCGTCAACGAGGCGCAAGTCATCCGGGCATGTTGCATCTGCCCATTTTCCTACCGCCGTTACTCCATATCGCCAGCCGCAAAGCCTCATGGCCATCATGCACCCCATCTCCAGTGGGACATGATCTCGCCGACGATGACGAAATTGGCCCAATATGGCCTCATAGCGAGCGGGGAAATGAGATCCTTTTCGTGTCTCATGCTCCTGTTTTGTAAAAACCGTCTCTGCCCTTTCCCAAAATACCCTCAAATATGTCCCTTGCCCCTCGAAAAAGGGTCCTGTGACGTCCTGTAAAACAGGGTCCAGCCACGAGACCAAAGCCCTCCTGGAACGTTGTGGGGTAATTTGGTACTGCACCGCATTGGCCTGTGGGATATGAATCAAATCAGGGCCGGTGGCACTCTGTTCGGTCCTTGATGAAGCCCTTTGCAACGTGGGCTGTGGAGCGAACGAACCCCTTGTCGAGCAATAAGACCTGCGCATGAACAGGACGGGTCACGGCGAACGGCGAAGGCGAACGGCGAAGGCGAACGGCGAAGGCGAACGGCGAAGGCGAAGGCCATGGTCTCAGGCTTGTGTCTGCACCCACACTTTGACAGAGCGAAACCGAGTCAAGTCGAGTCTAGAAAGCCCGTGGAACGCAATCGTAAGCCTGGGCCAAGGCCGAACGAGCTACGGCGGATGTGGTGCGCAGGAGAGCTGTGCACATATGCCATTAGTCCAGTACCTTGCATGACGCGAGTTTCTGACTCGACGAACCCAATGTGGTTCCAGTGCGGTTCCCGTCGAGTCAGCCATGGACGGACGGCAACGAGAGACCTGGCCATGATGAGAATCTACATCCGTGACAACCTGGGATACTTGGCTGTCTCAGCACACACAGACTTCAGACGAAACTTCTCTTGACATTCCCTTTCCAGACGAAAGTGCTCGTGCGGGAGGGGTGTTCAAAGATTCCAGAAGGCCTGGGGTCGTCGAGCCCGTTATCTAACAAAACACCACTAACAAACCAACCACCACCATCACCGCCGTCTCTATACTTCACCCCACGCCCCCATCCTCCATCCCATCACCGAGCTACGACACCTAAAACATCCATCCCGCGCGGAATCCCACCACTCGCCCTTCTCCCTCCCTCCAAGCCCCGGCCCGCCAACCCACCATCCCAATGTCAAAATGCCCTGACAGATCCAATCCAATCCAATCCGGCAATGCCAGCGACCGCGGCTAGCCCCCCCCCATCCCTCCCCGTTCCCCGATTCCCCGATTCCCCCTCCTCCAGGCCAGGGTTCAAGCGGCGCCCTGCTTTTTGTTTTTCTCGCAAAAGAGCCCTCTACAAAACTTCCTCTTCTGGAAGCTCGTAGTCAACGGCCGGCCCTGTGGCTGCAACCCCGAGTTCACGCGCACACATGGGAGGAAGACCTAAAATGTACCGCACCGCGCCCGAGGCACTGGGGTCGTTCAGTTCCGCGTTGAGGCCCCCCCCCCGGTTTTGCAGTAGCTGCAGATGCTGTCACGGCTTACTGTATATCATATGTAGTTTCTTTCGGGCTGCTCTGTTTGGAAGATGAGGATGGAGATGTGGACTGGGGCGTGTTGGATGGGTCCCGCGGGTGTGATCCCGTGGCGGGTCGATACACTCGCCCGCCCCCGAGGCTTGAGCGTCAACGTTCATGCTTTGGCTGGTAGAGGGTGATCAGTGATGTGATGAGACGGATCCGCGTCCAGGACCTGCCCTGTAAGCATCAGTATCCGTATCTGTACGGTGCTCCAGACGAGGACTCGGACTCTCTTGTCTCTCTCCCTCTCTCTAGTCAAACCCTCCACTCTCCCACCGACGGTTCCCACTCCCCGATATCTCCATCCCAAGAATCACAAGTCACAACTCCTCCCCTACACCATGTTCACCGTCCCCTCCCCTCCTCTCCCCTCACCGGTCAGCCACTCCCCAAGCCGCCTTATCCCCCATCACGCCAGGCCCCCAGTTCATCCATGCACAATCGGCTCCCCGTCGTTGTTTATCCAACAGACAGTTTGCCACTTCCCTTCCCTTCCCCGCGCGCAACAATACCAACAAAGCCACTTTACCCGGGAAGAGTTCCCAACCTGGCTCCGAACTTCGTTGATCCACTTTCCCCCGGCGTGCCTTCATGCGCATCCTTTCTCCGCATGCAGTGAGATGGATGATCCCCCGATTCGAGGGTTTTCCCGCGATTTTCCGAATCACAGTGGGTTTTCCCTCCTTGAGGTTTCTGGGGTACTTTTATGAATAAGCAATAAACAACATGCATGATACGGGCTATTTTTTTTTTTTGAATAGTAGAGAATTGTCCCGGAAGGGAGCCGATGCGGTGATACCGGAGATGCAGGGTTGGCGGTAGCTTGATATGAAGTACTAGATTTGTCATTTGTTATCTCATAGAATAAAAAGTGATCAATTAATCAATATTATTATTTTCAAGATTAAAACACTCATTCATTTACTTTAATATTATTAATCACTAGGAATAAAATCAATTGCAATGTATCGCGCAAAGATAGCACAGCCCGAAGAGCCATCTGACTTACACCTAACCGCCCGGGCTGCCACTAGGAGAAGCAGATAGTCACCCTCCAGCTAGTCCTTATGGTATCCCGAACACAGCCAGTACGAATCACATCTTGCGGTAGCACAGCGTCGCACTCTTCGAGCACAAGAGCAATAGTCCCTCCCCAAGAATAGACCAAATAGACGATCGGGAGATGGGAGTTACTCTAGACGCCGGCCGCGTAAACCCCCCTTCTCCGCGCGCGTTTCACACGGGGGCTGACGGGTGGTGTGCTTGTGCGAGAGGGAACCGCGAGAAAATGGTATCCCGAGCCTGCCTTTGACTGGCTGGGCCGCTGGTCATGCGGTTGCAGACAACCCACGCTGCCTTGGTGAGCGGCTGCGACCTTCTGGTGGCGCGGCTGCAGCCGCTGCGCGACAGGACTTGTGACGTGACGGTGCGAGGACTGAGGCTGGTGATTGGGGGCCGGATGGAACTCGGATGGGGGGGGGGAGTCGTGATGCGTCGGCTCGGCGGCTCACATCGCCGTGACGATAGCTGGACTTCAGAGTGTGTGGCTTCAGATGTATTCTATCGCTGTTGCAAGTACACCAACGAAAGCCACTGTGGTGACATTTCGCCCACCAGCTATTAGTTTGCTACTACCATAACCTGTGCTATATTTCGTCCAGCATCAGTTTGGATCATTCCTTCTTTGCCGCCTGGCTGCCTCCGATCCTCTTGTGCTTCCTCGGATCCTTGCGACTCATCGTCCTCTGGTCTCGAGTTCCTCTCCCGCCCTCCCAGAAGCCTCTGCCCTTCCTCCCAATGACGCTCCGCCCGCAAAAACCACACGCCTCGACGGCGTAGTTCTGCTCTCGGCTGCACCACCCGCAGATCATGCGGTTCGCCCACTCGTTGACATGGTCCTCGGTGTCATCGTGGCACTTGTCGCACGCGTGCACGCGGCTGCAGCACGAGAAGCGGAACCACCGATACGACTTGCGGTAGTGCTGGCATGCGCCCTTGTTGGGCAGCGGATCGCCCGCGTGTAGCCCGAGCTTGTCCTGCTTGCGCCGTGGGCCCGTCGTCGGCGGCGGGAGCGAGCCCGGCGTGATGAAGAGGAACTTGACTTCGGGGATCTTGAAGGTGAATTTGGCGTGGCAGTCCCGGCAGACGTTGGTTACGGCGTCGCCCCGGACCGAGACGAGTCCAAGACTCGGTGTCGAACACCTTGCGCATGTAGGAACAAAGGTGCTCGGAAGCATGTCTGCCACTTTGCATCCAGATAGATCTAGGAACCCCGCCCTCGACGAATGCTCGTGAATCAGCTGTGCCCTGAAAGTAATAGCCAGCGAGGTCGCGCACTTCTTGCAGCTCAGCGTCTTCTCGATGTCAGGCTTGAGACCACCAACGTCGTTGACGGTTTTGCATCGCTCGCACTTAACACTGAGGCTCAGGATGGAGATTTGGATAAGCTCAATGCCATGGAGCTCGATAGACGGGAACGACATCATGGTCCCTCGTTCAGGGGTATCGGCGACCACAGGCGTCGTCTCAGTGCCTCCGGCATCCAAGGCAGCACCACCCTCGTCCCCATCCTCAGGATCAGTGTCTTCCTCCGATGATTCATCCTCCCCGTAGACCAAACTCCACTCCGGAGGCCGGGAGATGACCTGAACGTGGCTCTTCTCTCCAGAAGCCACTGGATTCCCGGAAGTGTCTCCATCAATTCCTTGGGGTTCGGCGGTAACTCGCAGTGCTTCAGCCTTGGCTGCCTCAGTCTGAGTCTGAGCCTGAACTTGCGCCTCGGCCTGCTTCGCCAGCTTGTGGAGATTTTGGGCTAGGTAGTTCAGATGGCTCATGAGTGTCATCTGCTGTTGCTCTGCTGCTTTTTCGGAAAACAAGTCCTCTAACGGCTCGGCATCCTTCGAATCGACTTCATTCAGTTGGATCCGGAGATTCTGAAGTGGATAGATGAGAGGAATGATGAGGTGAAGACTCTGCACTGTCCGCAAGCCGGGTGGGAGCTCCGATCGCCGTTTCGGTTCAATAGATAGAGTGTACACGATGCCGTCAGGAGACCGACGATACATTGGCATCCTCCCCATCCGTGACTCGAGCTGGCGCACCTCAGTGGCCCTTCTGGCCTTTGCGGCGGCAATCTGCTCCTTCGTGTAGGATGGTTCCGGGACATATGTACGCGGTACAGGTGGTAATTCAGTAGGCTTAGTTGGCTCAGCAGCGGCCTCCTTTGCCTTCGCAGCCTCTGCTTCCACGTGTCTCGTGTCCTTGAAATTCACAAGCTTGACCGTCTCGACCTTTTGTTCGGACAGGAACATTTCCAGGTTCTTGTCCAGTTCGCGAGTGAGGGCCAACAGCGTGGCTCCTGGTCTCTCATTCACCAGATTGTCCCAGCCCCTTTCGATGTTGATGCCGAACCCTCTCGGGATATCTTTGTTCTTCACAAACAGAGCCGGCCTTTCCTCCGGGTACTTGGATGGAACACGGATGTCACATTCAAGATGGTCCAGCTCAAAGGGAAAGTCGGGATCAGAGGGCGCCAGCTTGAAGACCAGCGACGTAGCTCCGTTGGGGGCATTGGACTCCTTGGGCGAATATCGTCGTCGCAACTGCTCGATCTGATAACGCCTCGGGTCCTGGGTCTGCGACTGCGGCACAGGCTTAGGCATGACACGCGAGGACGATGGCTCCGCCACAGCCTGTTCACGGGTCTGTGGGGAGCCATCCGACTGCTTCTTGAGAGAGATCATGGCGATAGATGTCGTTGATGCAAGTGTCTGAAGACGGGGAATAATGGCTGCGGGGTGGTCGTGATTCGAACCGAACGAGGAAAGTTGTTGACACAAAGAAAACCCAAACGCCAGCGCAGATATAATGAGAAGGTGCTGAGGTCTCAGGTACAGTTACTGTCTGATTTGCGATAACTGATCAGACGGGCCAGGTCGACATTTTATCGTCTGGAGCAGCCGTTAAGATGGAGATGGAGGTTGTGGCGAGTTGCGGCTCAATTCGCCCCGCCCCGCCAAAGTGAGCCGCGATGTGGTCAGATGGCAAGCGGGAGCTTAATTGGGGCAATTGCTAGTGCGGTGACTCACGGCGCGTCATTCTCAGTCATTGCACCAGCCAAGTTGAGAGAATTGCCAGCTTACTGAGGACTAGGCTCAGCCGAGAGATTTGCGTCTGTGTCATAACCCAAAAAAGATATCTTAAAATTCGTGTTTGGAGTCATCTATGGGAATTATCGTATTATTTTCTGCTCGTAGCGTCGTTTTTAGTGAGTCAACTTCCTTCCTACTAGTCCACAGGTTGGACAAAGTCTTGCCTTCGGATGAAGTATGTCGAGTATTCGGAGACCTAGGATGAACATCATTAATCGTTGTTCTTGGGAACTCTTCTTTCCATCAATAATCTTGCCCGGTAACTATGTCGGAAATTGTCGAGAGGTTACGCTTGGAGCTAAGTTGTTCAAAGCAAGATAAAGAGATCAATATGGTAACGTTGTGCAACTTGCTCAGAAATTGGTCTTCAAGAGATGTACCCTTGAGATTTGCAGAATAATATTGCCTATGTGAATTTACGCTGCCAAATTCTGGATTACCCGATCCAGCGAAACCGAACGGTTGTTCAATGCTCCTTGACATGTAACCAGAGAACACACTCCAAAGCAGAGTGAAACCATCGGTAGAAAGTACCGCCAGTAAAACTGACACATGACAGGGTGCTTCCAGTTGAAGCTGTCGAAGGACTGATGATCGCAACCGTTTCCATCAAGCTCACATACCGTTTAAGTAACGGTTGGTGTATCAGCTCAATGCGCTCGGCGATCTCCTGCATGAGATCAATCCCGCGTCGCCCCGCAGGTTCGACCCCGAGAATTCACACGTACTTTAAGATGAGATTGAATCGTACGTTGATCAAATATGGGGGAAGCATGTCGTAGCTCCCCTCCTGGGACAGGAATAAGCCACGATAGTAATGACAACGGCATCAAACGCTTCGTGTGCAGCCAGTAACCTCCCGGTGGTGACTATCATCCCGCCGGGACTTGTGATGATTGTTTGACTAATACATAACCTCCTCTTGCATCCCATTAAGGTCAAGTTTGTACAAACACAACGGATACCCGCGACAAGCTTACTTTGTTTCCCTCAGCCATCAGATAACCAGAGCGGCCGCTGCGCAAAGAGACAAGATGTGGATTATTGGTATATACTTCCCCCTCAGCTGCGGACCTCGTGGAGGGAGTCTAGGGTGACATGCGGCGAGAACCTGAACGGCAAGGAAAGGACACGCGGGGATGAAACGAGGGACTCGATGTGTGATGCCGTCTGCAGCCACGGGAACACCAGCAGCACCAAGTCCACAAGTTTGGAAAAACACCGGAGGGTCGAAGAGAGAAGAGGAAAGGAGAGGATCAGAGGATGCCACCAAATGAGGAATGGGCGGTTGTACAGCGGAATAAGAAAGGAAACCATGGGCTAATGAGTCACGGGGGATTACGACCCGTGGGGGACTATCGGTTGTGGCTGACGGATCGTCAAGGCCAAGAGGCGAGATGGCAAACACCAAAGCAAAAGGTTACAGTTATAATAATTGTGGAACCTTGCGGTGAACAAGGAATCCCAGGTTCCCGGATGACCCTGTTGGGGTCGCACAGCTCCACGGCGTCTCCAGATCCATCACAGGTACCGCGAATACTTGACGGTGATACATCAGCTAGAGTACCCAGGGAGCGGTTAGCCAGGCCAGGTTGATGTCCGAGCTGACGAGTCGCAGCCCAAAGGGGACATCTGACCTTGGGATAGGAAGACGAGGGGCCGAAATGTCGACCGAGTGGACCTGTGAGGCCAAATCGTCAAGGCTGGTAAGTCCCAACAGGGCTGAGGAATTATGACATGTTAACTAGAGTATGACGGCCTGAAATGAGACGGCGAGAGGTCGACGGTGAGGGAGAGGCCCAGAGGGGCCGAAGTGTCGGTCGGATGTGATGGGGCGTCAAGTATTGGAGGAGAAATGGTTTATTTGCCGGCTAATACGAGATTCGTGGCGCTGTCGTGGCACCCGAATGAAATGTCAACTTTGGGCAAACATGGCGGGAGGTCTGGTGAGCAAGCAAACGATCCTAGGACTTGGAAGTTGGAGTCTGAACAGAGCCAACCAAGAGGGAGAGCTAACACTTGATAGATCAAAAAACGAAAGGGAAAAAAGAAAGGATGGACAAGGAAACGGACAATTTCAAGCCTAGAGGCCAAGGATACAGCCGCCAACTACCAACCACCAACCACCAACCACCAACCACCAACTCCAAACACGACAACGACAATAAACAGCCCTACATGAGTTGTTGGATGGCTGAATGGCTGAATGCCTTGAAGGGCCTGGCATGCCAAGTCCAACCAAAAGCCACCAGCCGGCAGTCCGTGGGATGGCACGCTCCACCGGAATGCCGTGATGCGCTACCCCCCTGCGGCACCGATCACTCACTGGCTGTGCAGGCTGGGTATTCGCAGATGCTGGGAGCCATCCGTCATCAGCCATTTGCGTACTTACAGGGCTGGAGGGCGTGGCCGGCATCCCGTGATAGGTGATAGGCGAGCGAGGGCGCCAGCGGATGCGACAAAAAGGCTAGTTAGGTACTTTGCTACCTAGTAATTAAGGTGTGGAGGGAGGGAGGGAGGAGGCGTGGGAGGGTCGAGGTTGAATGGGGTCCGCAGCCGGGGGCCTAGGGAGAGTAAGAGTTGTGGTGGTGGGGGAAGTGATTTTGGGGGTGTGGAGTGGCGGTTTGAGGGTTTGAGGGTTTGAGGGTTTGAGGGTGTTGAAAGAGTGAAAGAGGGAGGGAAAGCTCCTCGAAAGACCGTTGAAAGAGGGTGCTGAGAGGGTTGCGATGTTGGTGCGGTGGTGTTGGTGCGGTGGTGTTGATGCGTGTGAGAGGACGATTCAGTTCGAGGCGGCGGCGGCGGATGGAGGTGGTGGGCGGACGGAATTAGAGATGGTGGGAGTGGAGGACGGCCTGGAGATGGTGGGAGGGTGGGCTGCCAGCTCATCGTCCAGGCGAGCAGATGACCCAAAACAAGCCTTGGACGCCCTTGGACAAGGCGCTTCATCCACGAGTCCACGACATGCATCTCGCGCCGTCCAGCAGGCCAAGCCGTGAGCGGTGAGCCCGGGAACCCGGCTCGGGTGGCTGCTTCCCCGAAACAGCGGCCATTGGGGGTGTTTGCCAAACTACTATACTAGTTGACTGCAGTACGGGGCATGTACTAAGTTACATAGTAAGTTGTTTCTTTTCTTTGTCGCTAAACCGGGAAGATACATTGGGTAGGCAAGCAAGCAAGCCACGGCACGGCGCGGCAAAACGTGGTGGAGGGAGGGTGATCGCTGGCTGGACGGTGAGATGATAAATCAAAAAGGGGGGGCATCAATCAAATAAATTCCAGCAGATAAAAAATAATAAAATAAGATGCAGGAGGGCTGGTATCATTATTGCCATTATTACTAAATCATACTGTTCGTATCCGGCTTGTCCTTCACCCAACATCGCTATTTCTCCCTCTCGTGCAATAGCACTGCGGAGTTATGTGTTATCACAGCGGGGGGGCGTCTGTCTGTTGCTCGTCGATATTCTTGGAGTTGACAGCACATCAAAGACCCTGCTCTGTCCTCTCTCCTCTCTTCCCACATCAAGAGCACGCAATTCTGCGCTGGAGAGAATTCATACCTGATTTTTTACCGCCAAATAAATAAAATAGATCAATTCATTTGATTTTCCAATAATCCTTTTCTTGTCTAATCAATCTCAGCCCGCCGCGGATCCACAACCACGGGGACGCACATGCAGATGGGCCGCCAGCCTTGACTCACTCACATGCGCAGCAGTCCGGTCCCCCATGCGTCCGCTGCGCTACGACTCAGGAAGCAAGCATCGGTGAAGGAAAAAAACAACCTACTTTTACTAATCTGTCTATCAGCTGGCCCCTTGACCGTTTCTTGATCAAGAGGTGGCAGTGCAGGGTAGGCCCGCACCGCCGCTCCACGGAGGCTTGGCTGATGGAGGTGTTGCTTTCAAGCGACGGCGGACGGAGGCAGAAAACTCGGTACTTGCTTTCGTAGTCAGATGAGGTCAGCTTCTTTCACATGGGAAAGGAATCAGTCTAGGAGATGTCGAAATGCCCTGTTCACGCGAGTCGGCGACGGGACTTGATGCAGTCATCTTGCCATCCACCACCCAACGACACCTCGATTGGCCTCCCGGCGCGGGTGGAATCTCGTAATCTCCCAAACTAGGTCATCTTCGAAATCTGCCGTCAAGAGCGTCTTTCTCCTGGCATCATTTTTCGTCAGTGACCTTTTTCTCATGCAGTCTTGCCTGTTGCCTGTCGCCTGGCTCCTCTTGCAGCGTCACGACCTACCGCCAGTTAGTGGTCACGCTACGCCTTAATGCAGCTCTCAACACCAGACACTCAGGCAATCCCCCCGCGGCATCGATCCCAATCAGCTGCCTCAATTGAATTAACCGCCGAGTCTCAGCTCCGAGAGGGAGTCTGAGTCCTCCCCGAGGTAGGGTCTCAGTACACCCGTACTTACCGCACACCCTTTTGCTGCGCCCGAAGCTGCCACGAACGGATGATGCTGGCGATCACAAGCGTCCAGACGCTGCTACTCGAACTGCGCTGTCGTATGCCTCGTGACCTCACACTGAATATATCGACTCGCAATGTCCCAATGCCGGTGTCTCGACCATGTGAATAACTTCATCGTGTGGGGATTCGTTGCATGCGTGCAAAGTTTATCCTCGGTTGACCTGAATCAGCTGTGTGTTTCTTGAATGTCACTGTAGCCGTTGATATGTAGACATTCATGACACCGCATCTAATAAACCCCGTAAGCTGATACAAGCGTAAACCGCCCGCCTCAGCCACTCTCCGCGCATCCAGCCACGCTCATTGGCTCATCGCATTCATCGCTTTCAAACCGCCATGACGCGCAACGATGCTCCTGTAAGAGCCGGCCTGTATCCCACCGAATGGCTTATGGCTTGCACCGATCCGGGTGCGTGCCTTGTGAATAGCCGTATACGTGGTACGTAAACTACTCGCTTTGGATACGATGAATTGCGTGGCCTCCGATTCAGACTTTGTATATAGAGCAGCTTCAATCTGTAGATGGAGGAGTTGTATAGTCAAAGCAATTGAGAGCCATTCAAGGGTATACAAACTTTTTTTTCCTTCTTGAAATAATTGTCTTCCTCGTTCGCCTCTTCATACCCCAATAATGGCCGACACAGATGACATCTGGATGTACAGTCCATCCTTGGCCCTCGCCATCATTGGAACCATTGTCTATGGCATCATTTTTATCATCATCTCCTACCAGACACCCATCAAATATCGGGCCTGGTACTTCACTGTGGTTCCAATTGGAGCAACTGTTGAAGTTGTGGCTTACATTCTTCGATCCTATTCAGCAAAAAACCAGTCCGAGTTGGTGCGGCTTCCACTCTTCTTCCTGGCCCCTCTCCGAGTCTAACAATCAACAGACCCCTTTCATCATGACACTCACCTTCACCGTCCTGGCCCCAATCTTCATAGCAGCAGGGAACTACCTCCTCATCAGCCGTCTGATTCTCTCCGTCCTCCCACGCTCGAGCCACCGCATCCTCAAGATCCCCGGCCGCCGCCTTACTCCTATTTTTGTCATCTGCGACGTTATAGCCTTTTTGATCCAGGGTGCCGGCTCCTCGATCGCAAGCGCCGATGAATGGCAGGGAGATGGGGAAAGGATTGGCCGTCGCGTCTTGATAGGGCGGTTGGTCTTCCAACTCGTCGCGTTTTCGCTCTTCCTCTGCGTGTTCGGCAGGTTCCATGTCCTCGGGAACCGACAGGTTGTGGAAAACACGCCTCCTGGCTGGCAGATGGTGGTTCGTGCTGTATACATCTCGAGTACATTGATTGTCGTGAGTCTCCCTCAAGTGTGTGGTGTAGCAAAGTGCTGATTCAAATAGATTCGCTGTATCTACCGCGTCAGCGAGTTTGCTGAGGGAATGAACGGATACGCCTTCCGTACAGAATGGCTCTTTTGGGTATTTGAAGCCTTGCCAATGATTGGCGCTATCGGTATCTTCTGCATCTATCACCCGAGCCGCTACCTTGGAGAGCAAGGGGCTCGACGCAAGGCTCCTAGGTCGTATGATACCGTTGAGCTATCTGGCGGATCAGCGAGCACAACTGAAAGGGTGCGATGAGAGATTAGACATGCAATTCGCGAGGCGTAGGACAAAGGAGGGAATGTCATAGTATCTACAAGGGATAGACATAGTTCAGTCGTAGCTAGGAACATGGAATTTACCATTGCTAGCGGCTACAATACGAACAAGGGAAATTATGATTTATCAGTTGGTGAAAACCAGATATCGATAGTTTCACAGGCCAAGCCATCTCACCGGGCCTGGCTTACGATGTAAACTCACAAATCAGGGGCGGTCTCCTATATCACAAGAGGTAGTTGCTAGAAGGTCTGTAATTCTTCGTCCAGGTCCCTTCTTAAACTTAAATTGTCAAGCTATTGTAGCTCTTTAGTTTATGCATGTGATTGCAAGGGTAAGTCATTGCGACTGTACTGACAGCACAAGGGGTGCGACGAAGTAGAGACACTCTCAGCATACTAGAAAACCGCCTCAGATCAAGAAGCGCAAGCATGTGACTGAGACCTGGTGCAGGAATTAGGGCCGAGGAATTCCAGCAACAATCGTGGACGCCCTAACACAGATGTATCCTAGGGAAACGAGGAGGACCAGTCTTCTCTGGCGCCTAAATATCGAGACATCGCCTCTTCTAGACGAGAGCCAACTGGATGAATCTAAGGCCCTTGGTCTGCTAAAGATATTTCATTTAGGGCTTAAGGGTTCGCAGAATTGAGGATACGCCCGTGGAGACTGAGCTGCTGATTGGGGAAGTTGGAGGAGGACGGAGTAGGTTGCCTTTGAGACACGAGTTAGAACGCAGACCTAGACACCACCAGGATGTAACAGGACTTGCTCTTCTATAGCAGGCAAGGTGCCATACTCAGACGACAGGGTCGTTGTTCCATTGTTCAAAAAGAATGGTCGCCAAACTTCATTCTCTTGATTAAACGAGTATGTCAAACCGCGGACAAAGTTGGCTGGCCACTCGGCGTACTTGTGGTATTCGGGAGGGAGTTGCTCCAACATCCTGTCAATCCAGACCTTGGACATGCCTTTCCGGCAGTCATATCCTTCACGGGGTCCGAGGTTTCCCCAAGGTTTGGCGCTCTTTTCAACGAATGTCTTTCGGCTCATGACATAGTCTAGTGCGAGCATGTGCATAATGACAAGCTGAGACGCGGGGTTGTCGGGATTGATGAAGGATGCAAAGTCTTTGGACGTGAGGTCACCTAGCCGGTCGTAGAAAAACGAGAGCTCGCGGAAGCCTTGGAGAGGTTAGTGTTGCTTAGGGAAGACGGAGAGTTTCGCATACTCATAGTTGGATCTGTAGCTGCTAGACTCGCTATCGTCTGCATATGTGCTAGATACTGTAGCTCGGGCACACTTTTGCACAGGTGACGTATCTGGCCAATACTGGTGCAGAACTCCTCGGCAATGATGGCATCGAGACAACGGTCGGTAGGGGTATCACGCGCTACCTCCTGAAGCTTGTCGACATAGGCATCTCGCGCAAAACCTTTGAAGATGGAATTCTCCAGGTTCGATAATGTATGGTTGCCTATGAGGAAACCTGTCCAGCAAGTAAGTTTCGTCTCAGACAAATGATGAGTATGAAGTCTTCATACAGCCCCGGATCATGGTAAAGAAGTCAACTAGACCATCTGCCATGTAGGCAGCTTGAAAGGTTAGGTTCAGCATTGCCCCGAAAGCAGCATCGGCTTCCGGTATGGAGAGTTTGGGTTTCGAAAGGTGCTCGTTCAAAGCCTTGATGGCGGTCACTCGATGCTTCAGCGCCCCTTTCTCATAGCCAGACGGCGATATCAAGCTTAGATGGGATGCGCCAAGGGCTAGCATCGAGTGGAGTAAGAATTCATACTGCCCGTCTGCTGTAAGTCGTTGCCCCATCAATCACAGGGAGGGACTTACTTCATGCGAGAGGCGAGAGGCAACCTGCCACACTGAAGAGCCGTCGATAGGCAAAGACGGATAAGCTTCAAATAAAAAGTGCCGGAAGAAGTTCATGTCATCGATGTCAAACGCGGCCGGAGTTGACCGCAACGGCCGTGTTAAGCTGGTCGACGATTCTCTCGCGAGATAAGTGGGCTTTTTGCTCTGTCCGTACTCGCACGACAATCCTAACCGCGCACACGATCCGCAGTTCGGCGAGGCTTCATCGCACTTGACTTTTCGCCTCTTGCAACTAGAGCAACCGGATCTGGACTTGGTGTGACCTTTTCGGGGAATTGGACGGCGTTTAGTTGTCGCCAGTGCCACTGGCAGGTCACCAGGAGATGCGGGAGATCTGGAAGCCGAAGGACCCGACATGAGACGATCGCCTAGCCTTTGAGTCTTTGCAGTAGGATAGATATACTACTGGAATGAAGGTGATGCGAGAATTACAAGGGAGACAAACCCCCCAGCTATGATGAGAAGTTGCAGCTGACGCGCCGCATTAATTATGGCGCGTGCCGCCAATGGTCAGCGATGCCACACCTCCATTTCGGGAGCATCCGCCCTGAAGTCCGATCCGAGACACAACCTACCTCAGCCCTACAGCTCGGCTGCATGTGATGGGTGCGGAACGTAAACACAAGCATTGAATCCAGGCGCAAGTTTTGAGTTGGGTTTGATGGGGCCGTTTAATTTTTGTCTACCAGACCTATTATAGTGCTGCCATCCCATGGTACATCCCAGCCAGCATCCATACAAAGCTGGACCTCAGCCGAGTCGCAGGAGAAGAACTGATTCAACGGGACAAGAAGCACATTCTATTCATCACATATGCTTTTGGTCTAATCCCGTAACTCTCTGCTCGGCTTACCACTCGTTCTCATCAGCACCCGATACAATCACGTTGTTGATCTTCAAGATCATGCGACATAGTTGAGTCGCCAACTGGAGCTGTTGCTTCTTGCCAATCAGAGGATCAATGACGAAAGCTTCCTTCATGTCGTTGCTGCCACGTCCCATGCAGTCAACACCAAGTCTGCCTCGTTCCTCGCGGTTAGCCTTCACCTGCTGACTCTTGACCTCCGCCAGGGTTGCGATGGGGTTGAGACCGCTGTTCTCGGCTAGAGTCATTGGAATCGTGTCGAGAGCCTCAGAGAAAGCTCGCATGGCGTACTGCTCCAGACCGGGGGTCTGAACAGCGGCATCCTCGACTGCCAACGAGCAGGCAATCTCGGCGGCACCGCCGCCATAAACGACTCGGTTATCGCGCACCAGGTTTCGCACGACGCACAGGGCATCGTGTAGAGATCGCTTCGCCTCATCGATGATCTACTTCATGTTAGCTGGCTCTCAATCCCCGAAGGAGGTATCCGCTTACCATCTTGTTGCTGCCACGGACAAAGACCGTAACGGCTCGGGTATTTGCGCACTCCTCGATAACCAGCATCTTCTCCCTTGTAGTGCCGAACGTCATCTCTCGCACGACGCCGGCCTTGCCAAGCTTCTCCGCGCTCAGGTCCTCAAATCGGGGCACGATTCGGCCATTGGTGGCGATAGCAATAAGTTCGATCTCGGGACCACCAACCCACCGAACGGCAGGGAGCTGGTTCTGAAGCAGCATGTGGTTGGCCTCGTCGTCGAAGCCCCACTGGCAAATAGCTAGGTTGGCACCCGTGTCCTTGATCTGCTGGATCATCTCGGTGAACTTCTCCTTCTCGTAGTTTTGCAACTTCTTGAACTCCTCGACACTGGTGATGTCAAGCTTGTGCTTGGTCTTGGGCTTCGGGGGCTCGAACGCGCACGTCAAGATGGCGATCTTGGCGTCCCGCACCTCGGAGGGCATCTGGGGGTGAGAGAAGTCCTTGTCGACGATGACACCCTTGACTAGAAGGGTATCCTCGAGAGAACCTCCGACCTTTCCGTCTACCTTGATCAGCTCGAAGTCGACGTCTTTTCGTTCGAGGTCGGCAACGGAGAGAACAGCATCGACGGCAATGTTGGAGAATTGGTCGTGAGCCTTGGAAACGATCTTGCTTCCGAGACTTGTTCGGGCAACCTTGACCAGGTTGGTAGTCTCTTCCTTGGAGAACTCGATGACATCCGAGATCTTGTCGAGTTCTGCCACAGCGATATCGCAGGCTTGGTCGTAGCCGTCGGCAATGCGGATAGGATGGATACCCTTGTCGATGAGGTCCGCGGCCTGCTCCAAAAGAGCGCCAGCGAGGACAACAACACCGGTGGTACCATCACCAATCTCCTCGTCCTGCGACTTGGAAAGCTCAACTAATAGCTTGGCGACATGGTTTGTAATCTCCATTTGCTGCAGAATTGTAGCGCCATCGTTCGTCACGGTGATGTCTCCGTCGGGCGAGATGAGGATCTTGTCGAGGCCTCGAGGGCCAAGGGAAGTCTTGACGATGTTCGCGACGGTACGGGCGGCGAGAATGTGGGACTTGACGGCTTCGTTGCCAAACTGGCGGCGCTTCTTCCCCTGACTGAGGGCTGTTAGGAGGGCTTTGGGGCAGGACGGGGACAGACGCACTCTCTCACAACGATGAACGGTCGGCCTTGCTCATCCTTCATCATCGCCGCTGTTCGTGAGCATGGTTAGCCGGGGATCTTCAGGCGCGGGCGTCATCGTCGGGCGGGCTGTACCATTCGACATATCTAGATCTGTCCCCTCATTAGCTTCAACCCCTCCACAATATATTTGTGCGAGACTCACTCATCGCCATTTTGACAGTCTGTCTTCCACCGTGGGGAGCTGTAGTCGCTGGAAACTGGGCGATTACGGCAAAAATAAACAATGTCCCACGAAATCCTGTGGCAGACTGTAGCTTCCAGGCGTGTTCTTGATTGTGCCCGAATTTTTTGAGGATTTGGGGTTGCCTTGCACCACCCACCGCATCGAGCTCGGGCAGCGGTGAAATGAAAACTCCGGCTTGTCAGGGGCTGCCTGGTCGTGGAGTAGCCCAGGCTCTCACGCGGGCAGAATTTATACGCACGTCTCTTAAGCCCGATTCGGCTAGGTGCTACCCATCTCTGCTCTTCCATCTGAATTAATTGAGCTTAGCGCTCGCAAGCTCACGAGCACTACGTGAGCTTTTAGAGCCATTACTAGACCACTACTGGTGTGACTACATCATTCAACCCCGCCACAGCTGCCCAAATGCCCGCCGCTGCCCCGCCATGACTGAACCTCGATCTTCGACCTCAGACCTCAACTTTGAAGGCCCCTCACCTTTCGTTTCGTTTCGTCCGCCCACTCTATTCGCCCTCTGCACTCCATAAACAGCACTCGACCCGACCGACGACAAAACGGTATCGAAAACCTTCTACCCCCGCAAATCTTAAGAAGGCAAACTCTCCTTAGGGAAACCTTCATTGGCCACGATTTACGACTCCGTTCCTACATAAGATACCCTTGCTCTATTTCTTCTACTAGAGACCAGTCAACTCCCATCCACGTTCAAGTCTACAAGGCTTCATTTTCCCTTTTTACTTCACAACCTAACTATCGATACGAAACAAAATCTTTCATCATGTCGCGCCATCGAATTGTCCACACGTTCAATCCCGACGATATCGTGTCTGAATTTGACGGGGAGGACTATGGCGACGAAGAGGATGAACTCAGTCCCGAGGATCGGGCAGCGATGGCCAACGGAACCGCTGAGATTCGAAGCGCGCTTGGATCTGAGGCCGACAAAGTCACAACAGAACAGATTCAAGAGGCATTGTGGCATTATTATTACGACATCGACAAGTCAGTTACATACCTGATGAAAACCTATATCGCACCACCACCACCACCAAAGCCAGCTGCAAAGAAGGCCCCAGAAGGTACGTCTAGCGCAGTCTCTTTTTCTGCTTCGCACCGTCTTTTCGTGGAAGGACTTGGAGCAGGCCATGGGCGTCCAGCATTTGGAGATAGCTTGGGTTATGACATGGGGCCCATGCCGCCAACATCGCACTTCTCGGCTGCCCAGAACCCGAAAGTGTCCTATTCCCGCTTCTTTGACGACATGCCTTGGTTGAACGTGCCCCATCATCGTCAAACTGTCTTCATCGAGCCCGATCGCCTTCGTGGAGGCCTGTTGGGAGGCAGCGAAGGCCCACCAAAGATGTCCAAACTCCAAGCTCTAGCAGCAGCGAGGAAAAAGAAGAACGATGAGAAGAAGGAGCAGGAGAAGGGGCTCCAAGCTGAAAAGGGCATCGCGAAACTATCTATCAATGATCATACGCAAAGCGAGAACCGAAACGCCATCTCAAGCTTGGCAAAACGGCAGAAGACAAATGACCAGCCCGCTCTACAACTCAGTTCTCAGCCTTCAGTGCCCACCAACCTTTCCTCTCGCCAATCAACGCCTCAGCATGAAATCGTTGGCATTGGTGCGGGCGGCGTGGATGGGGTTGCTGACCCTCCGACCAAACCCGAAGATGTGGCCCCAACCCAGACAGCTGCTCCATCTGCTTTCGCTCGGACTCTCTTTGGATCTGCTCCGGATTCTTCTAGATCCCATAAGCCTGATGTTTATGCAATGCCATACACATCTTCATCCTCGTTTTTTGCCCAGGCCTTCGCCGAGCCAAGTCCAGACGACGTTGTGCTTGCGGCTCAGGCGAAAGGTTCGAGTTTTGCAAGGACGAAATAATGGGCTAATTCTAATTCCTATCCAGCGGGGAAGAAGATTGCGGCAGCTCCGAAGGCAGCGAAGAAGTCTCAGAAGGATAAGACCACGCCAAAGGAAGGAGAAGTTGCCAACGACATCTCCACGATGCAAATTAACGATGCGCCGCCCCCCAAGAGTAAAGGCCTCGACGTTGTCAAAGAGTTTGAGAGCAGCTTGAACAAGAGGAGCATCAGCTTCGTGGTCGTTGGTAAGTCCAGAAGTCAGTAAATTGCTTGTGACAGAAAACTGACATTGTTAGGCCATGTTGATGCAGGCAAAAGCACCCTCATGGGTCGCCTACTCTTAGAATTGAAATTCGTCGAGAAACATACCATTGATCGATACCGAAAACAAGCTGAGAAATCCGGAAAGCAGTCCTTTGCTCTGGCATGGGTTATGGATCAAAGAAGCGAGGAGCGAGAACGAGGTGTTACTATTGACATCGCAACTAACCACTTTGAAACCGACAAGACCAATTTCACCATACTCGACGCACCAGGACATCGAGACTTTGTCCCGAACATGATTGCTGGTGCCAGCCAAGCTGACTTTGCAATCCTCGTCATTGATGCGGACACTGGGGCTTACGAAAAGGGACTCAAGGGCCAAACGCGCGAGCACATCCTACTGCTTCGAAGCCTGGGTGTTCAACGGCTGATTATCGGCGTGAATAAGCTCGACGTTATTCACTGGAATCAGGAACGATTCGAGGAGATTTCTGAGTACATCGGTGGTTTCTTGTCTGGTCTTGGGTTCCAGGCGAAGAATGTAACCTTCATCCCAATATCGGGTCTCAATGGCGACAATCTTGTCAAGCGAACAGAGGATGAAGCAGCCTCATGGTACACCGGTCCAACTTTGGTTGAGGCATTGGAAGATTCAGAGCCATCAGCTGCTCGAGCCCTGAAAAAGCCTTTCCGAATGGCCATCTCGGAAGTCTTCCGGTCGCAACTAGGGACGGTCACTATTGCGGGTCGCATTGATGCTGGCTCTATTCAAATTGGCGACGTTGTTTTGGTGCAGCCGAGCGGCGAGGAGGCTTACATCAAATCCATCATGGTGGACTCTGGCGTGCAGGACTGGGCAGTTGCGGGACAAAGTATTAGCATTGCCCTCAGCAATATTGACCCCATTCACATTCGGGTCGGGGATATGCTCTCCCACAAAACGCAACCCATCAACTGCAGCGATACCTTTATCTTAAAGGCTATGGCATTTGCACATCTGATGCCTATGCCAGTGGACCTTCATCGAGGGCGACTGCACGCGGCCGGCCAGATCCAGTCTATCGCTGCGACACTCGACAAAGCCACAGGAGCGGTCCTCAAGAAGAAGCCGAGAATTGTGCAGCCAGGCGATGTTGCACGAGTTGTTGTCAAGTTAGCGTCCAAAGCTCCTTTAGAGTCAGGTCAAAGAGTTGTTATTCGAAGCGGGGGCGAGACGATTGCGGCTGGCCTTTTAGAGTAAGCCTCGGTTCCGGATATTGTAAGGAGTCTAGGATATATATACGAGAGAGAAGAGATGGATGCACATGGGGACTTTAAGACAAAAGACAACATGTATGATGAGTTACTAGACTGCAACATAAACGGTGTATCAACTAGCGACGCCGACCTTCACGGTGCCTTAACTCTCAACCTCTCTACGTGACCTTGACTAAGGTATGTAGATCACACAGAATGCCCTTCTGGCTCCTTCTCTGTCCAATCCCACAACTTCTTTGCTAGGTCATCGTCCTTCCCATCGTCGCTCGCCAATGCCCCAACACCCACTGGCTCATAATACTCCCCACTCTTGACATCCTTTGACACTGAAGCCCAGAGCTGATTTTTGGCTCCCTGCTCGACAGGCGCGAGAAAAATATTCCCCACCTTCACCAGGACCTTTACAACAGTCGGCGTAGTTGTCGCTCCCTCCATCAGCTGGGTCCGCACCACACCCGGGTGGATAGCGGCAACTGTGAACTGCGGATATATTTTCGCCAGCTGTCTTACCCAGAGAACATTCGCTAATTTACTCTGGTAATACCGCCCGTAAGCTCCCAGGCTATCAGCAGTGGTCTTGAGAGTGTCGAAACGGCAACCCCCCTTGGGAGCGTATACGTGGCCGTACGATGCCAACGAGACGATGCGCACATCTACTTCTGGGTCGAGCTTGGCGGTCTTCTCCATCATTGGGAGCAGCAACTTGGCCATGAGCGCGTGGCCCATGTGGTTGGTACCAAACTGGATCTCGTAGCCGTCTTTAGTCAGGCTTGGTGGGACCGCCATGATGCCAGCGTTGAGCATGAGGATATCTAGGCGACCAGACTCCGAAAGTACCGTCTTTGCTGCCTTCTTAACCGAGTCGAAGGAGCTGAGGTCCAGTTCGAGAAGCTTGATTGCCGCCTCAGGAACCTTTTGCTTGATCTCGTCGGCTGCTGCCCTGGCTTTTTCGAAATTGCGTGATGCAAGCCATATCTGGCTAGGATTATGGCGAGAAAACTCGAGAACAGATTGCTTCCCAAGGCCGACGTTTCCTCCTGTCACCAGGATGACCTTTCCAATGAGCAGAGGAATGTCCTTCTCTGGGTTGAAGGTTACTGATTTGTTGCCGGAGATCATGTTAGTGGGGTTGTATGGAAGAGATATAAGGTGGGAGGTATATGGCTTGTTGAAGGTGTGAAGGGTAAGATGTGAAGTATAAATGCTTTGTTGAGGCTATGAAGAACTCAAGAAGACCTTGGGTTGGGTGAAGGGTTTATATAGGAGGATGGGGGAAAGTGGGAGGCCAGCAGACGTATGAGTATTCCACGTCAAGTCACAAATCCGAGACCTGCACAGCCGACTACAACTTCTCAAGCCTGGTCCCCAATCCATCCCATTCTTATGTCCATAATGAAAGGAGACTGGAACAGAGAGCCAATAAAGAGGCGGTTACACTCAAAGTGTCAGGGTTCATGACTATCAAGATAGTCGTCGGCGGTCGTATTTGAAGCATTATTTGCTGAAATCCCCAGACACGGGGAGAATTTAAGCCGATAACCACGTCATTCGTATCGTCTGACTTGAGTTGCTCGCCTATTTCAGTCAAGTCTCATGAGGCGCGGGACAATTACGACTTGCAGGATCCAAGATGTTGTCGTGGATGGAGCTTGTAAGTGAATCGATCATGGCACCATTCCCAAAAGGGAACTCAATCAAGTCTTGGCGGCAGCAGCTCAGGCCCCACTACGTAAGCCGCAGCCAGCAGCGACATAACTTATCTCTCGACCTCATGATTCCGTGACCGTTCACGGCAACCGAAATATCATAGTCTTGTCATCTCGACCCTATTGGGTAAATCGAATTCCCATGCCGGCTCGTCCCTCATCTTCAGCGACCAGTAAGTAGACTACACTCCACCAAGGTTGACATCAGGTCACTTCATCATATGTGTGCGGGGCCCGACGTTTGCTAATCCCCACTCACCTCATGACAGGCACGGGCCTGGCTTCTGATCCCTTCATCGTCACTACATCTCTAAATAAGCCAGACGCGGAAACGCGCAAGCTTATTCGCAGTCATGTCATGCGCGGGAAAAACACCCGCAAGTCCAAACGGACCAGAGAACTTCTTCAACAAGGCGAACCGCTGGTCCAAGACGATTCACTGAGACGCAAAGGACCCCGGACAGAGGAGCAATGGACCCTTATGTCCCCCCAAAAGATTGCTTCAGAGCTTTCTCTTTTCGGATACGTGGATCAGATGAAGCCGTACATGCTAAATCTTATCCACCGAGGTATGTTCTTCGACCTTTGCTGGTGGCTACTCGCCTAAGGCAATTACTTAAACTTTACCTTCCAACACACTATCAGCTTTCACTGTCATCAAACCGTCAACGTATACATTAGAGGTTGCCCTTACCGACAGTGGAAATGATGTATTCTGTTTTTCCAATTTCTCACAGCACCCTGCTTTGCTTCACTCCATCTTATTCACCGCCCAGGCTTTTAGCGACCTGTCTCTCGGACTTCCTTTTGGGAACATTGCACAAGCTCATCTGGCAAAAACACTGTACCATCTTCAGCAGAGCGTGCAAAACTGCGATGAGGCCACAGCGAATTCCACCATGGTTGTGGTGATATCGCTGGCCACGGCGGCAGCTTTGCTTGGCGATGTCGAATCGGCAGCAGCGCATATGAACGGGCTTTATCGCATGGTTGAACTGCGTGGCGGGCTAAAGACAATCGGTATGGGTGGTTTGCTCGAACACAAGACGCAAAGGTAAGCCTGGTGTATTCCACTGGGCCATCAATGTGCAACCTCCATTAACCAACCCATCTTAACTCCCCAGGCTTGACTTCGGGCTTGCCATTTCAACCGGAAGCAAGATGCGATTCGTGCAAGATGACATCTCCTGGGGTCCTCAGATTGCTCGTGGGATCTCAGTGACCAGATTGACAGAACTCAGCATGATTCGCCCGCGGCCTGACCCACGACTTTTGAACATCTGGGCGGACCTACGAGTCTTTTCGAATTCCGCGAACGAGGCTACTAAAACCGGAGTAAAAATGTCGGAAGACTTCTTCTCTCGATTGAATACTTCAGTACCGCCTCGGCTTATCGGTCTGCAGTTCGATCCGACATCGCTACCAGAGCTCTTACGACTCTGCATGCTAGCATTCATGAAGAGTCTCCTCGTCAATATCGACGGGCTCGGGCCCAAGTTAGCATTTCTAGCAAATGGGTTAAAGGATGCCCTCCTAGCACAGCAGTTGCCTCCGGTACCTGAGCAAGCCAAATTTCTGCTCTGGGCCCTCTTCATTTCTAGTATTTCTATCTTTGAGAAATTTGAACAGGAGTGGCTAAGAGTGGCGATGGTGCAGATTGCATCATTGCTTGGTCTTCGAACTTGGGCGGAGACTAGAGTGGTTCTGAAGAGCTTCTTGTGGATTGACATGATCTACAACCGACCTGGAAAGCGGTTGTTCGAGCAATGGCTTGAGCATTCGGTAACCGAGATGGAGGCTAACACGACCACTCAAGAAAGTGGGAGTCCGACAGAGTAGCTATTGCGATAGGGAGAAGTACAGCTACAGGATATCAACGCCGAGGTAAACCGCGGGAGAAGAATGATTTGCAGGTTGAACACACGGCCATAGGAAGCCGGCTTTGCGACAACACCTAATCGATAAGGCGAATGTGTATTTGATTAACCATTTTTCAACTTGGAAAATGGTACCAGGCCCAGATCGGGCTCGTAAAGGTACTTCGGTTTGCAGTGTTCAAGATACCTCCTTAGCCAAGGACGCGTTGTACTATTTCCTTTAGGTTTCTATTGCTTTCATGTGTCCTTTATTGGTAGGTGCAGGGTAAACCCGAGCGCAGTTTCGACACCACCTAAGAACCAGGCTTAATAAGTTAAGCTGGCCAATTGGTGCGGTAGAAATCAGGAGGAGTGGCCAGTTAAAGTCGAGCGATGATATGACAAGCAAACATGTGGCTGGGAGAGCAGGCGGATGTCGCACGGCATAGGTGGCCACGTTTGTCATGCAGCGGTGAATAACAAGGATGCTACGGAGTACGGAAGGAATAGAGACACGGTGGAAAGGTTACCTGGTAAGTTCCGCGGAAGGATCTCATGGGTGGGATTGAACATGACCGATATTAAGGACAGGTAACAGGTCCTCTCTCACGATAAAGCCCGCTATAGGATCGGTAACGTGGCTCCGAGTGCCCCACTGCCAAGTTGGGAATATTCTCGAACTTGGGATAGAGAGGCCACTTTCAACCCGTTTGCTATGTAGCTTCCGGAATGGATCGGCCACTGTGTCTAAATCCCCCTTGTATGTTTGTCATTGTGATTGTTGGCCAGGCAGATATCCGTCATGACTCATTTTTTGCCCTCAAACAGAATGTCGTAGAACTGAATTGTTCGGGTAAAGACAGCAAAAGCCAGCACGATGGTGGCGCATGGGCGTCAAAGCAGTGGACAACAGCTGGCTTTTTCGGAATGCCGAAGGCGCCCCCGCGGCTGATGCTGAGGCGCGCTGGCAGTTAGAGCGTTTGAGCTGCCAGGGACCCCTTAGACCCGATATGTCGGTGAACTGGAGCCCCGTTCTCGCACTGTGAGGACCTCTGGGGATGACGTATCACGGCCGGGAACTTTAGTGGTTCAGCAGCGCACCTGGGCGTAGAGGTGACAGATGGCACTTGAAAAGGCACATGCGGTAGGGCTGCTGCACAGTGCAAGTCAGAGGGATTCACGGCCGGGATCCCTGTCACGTGGTGCACAGACCAGGGGTGTGGGTGTGGCGGGTGATGTGAAATCTGGCCTCTTGTGCAATCTGGACACCTCGACTTTTCTGGAGACGGCCTTCATAAGCTCCGGACTTTCTTCCTGTCCTCCAAACCCGTCTCTTCCAACCATCCACGATACCCCCTCCCACCGAATTGAATACGCTAGGTTGAGGATATAGAACCTCACTGCGTTGGAGCAACTTACCGTTTTCTTTCCCCTTTCAAACCGCATTGCCTCGACTTTTCGCAAGCAACCGCACAACTCTCCCGCCATGGCTCGTTCAAGGAGCTCAATGGCCCTGGGCCTGGGACTCCTTTGTTGGATCGCCCTGATCTTCGCTCCCGCCGCCTTCGTTCAGACTGTCAGCGCCGACGACGCCGACAACTACGGCACCGTCATTGGTATTGTACGTGTCTGCGCCGCGCTCTACGAGCTCCTCGAGCTTGTCGAGCACCCCTCCAAGTCTCGACCCAGCTAACCACTGCTCTACAGGATTTGGGTACCACCTACAGCTGTGTGGGTGTCATGCAGAAGGGCAAGGTTGAGATTCTCGTAAACGATCAGGGTAACCGAATTACTCCCTCTTACGTCGCCTTCACCGAGGACGAGCGCCTGGTCGGAGACTCCGCCAAGAACCAGGCCGCTTCCAACCCCCGCAACACCATCTTCGATGTCAAGTATGCCAAACCCATAAACCAGCCCAATTGCATAGAACGCAGCCGCTAACAGTATTCGCAGGCGAATGATCGGTCGCAAGTTCAACGATAAGGATGTCCAGGCCGACTTGAAGCACTTCCCCTACAAGGTCGTGAACAAGGATGGCAAGCCCATCGTCCAGGTCCAGGTCGATGGTACCGCCAAGCAGTTCACCCCTGAGGAGATCTCTGCCATGATTCTTGGCAAGATGAAGGAGGTCGCCGAGTCTTACCTTGGCAAGAAGGTTACTCACGCCGTTGTTACCGTTCCCGCCTACTTCAACGTAAGTTTTGTCATCTCCACTTGACCTTCGAGTAGCTTGCTAACTTTGCTACAGGACAACCAGCGACAGGCCACCAAGGACGCCGGTATCATTGCCGGTCTTAACGTCCTCCGAGTTGTCAACGAACCCACCGCCGCCGCTATCGCGTACGGTCTGGACAAGACCGAGGGCGAGCGACAGATCATTGTCTACGATCTCGGTGGTGGTACCTTCGATGTGTCTCTTCTCTCCATTGACCAGGGTGTCTTCGAGGTCCTGGCTACCGCTGGTGACACCCACTTGGGTGGTGAGGATTTCGATCAGCGAGTCATCAACCACTTCGCCAAGTCCTACAACAAGAAGAACAACGTCGACATCACCAAGGACCTGAAGGCCATGGGCAAGTTGAAGCGCGAGGCCGAGAAGGCCAAGCGTACCCTTTCTTCTCAGATGAGCACTCGCATTGAGATCGAGGCCTTCTTCGAGGGCAACGATTTCTCTGAGACCCTGACCCGCGCCAAGTTCGAGGAGCTCAACATCGATCTCTTCAAGAAGACCATCAAGCCTGTTGAGCAGGTTCTCAAGGATGCCAACGTCAAGAAGCACGAGATCGACGACATTGTCCTGGTCGGTGGTTCTACCCGTATCCCCAAGGTTGTGTCCCTCATTGAGGAGTACTTCGGTGGCAAGAAGGCCTCCAAGGGTATCAACCCTGATGAGGCTGTCGCTTTCGGCGCTGCCGTTCAGGCCGGTGTTCTTTCCGGCGAGGAGGGTACTGAGGAACTTGTTCTCATGGACGTCAACCCCTTGACTCTCGGTATCGAGACCACTGGTGGAGTCATGACTAAGCTCATCTCCCGCAACACCCCCATCCCTACCCGCAAGAGCCAGATCTTCTCTACCGCCGCTGATAACCAGCCCGTCGTCCTCATCCAGGTCTTCGAGGGTGAGCGATCTCTGACCAAGGACAACAACCTCCTCGGAAAGTTCGAGCTTACTGGCATCCCCCCCGCACCCCGTGGTGTTCCCCAGGTCGAGGTCTCTTTCGAGCTCGATGCCAACGGTATTCTCAAGGTCTCTGCCCACGACAAGGGTACTGGCAAGCAGGAGACCATCACCATTACCAACGACAAGGGTCGTCTTACTCAGGATGAGATCGACCGCATGGTTGCCGAGGCTGAGAAGTACGCCGAGGAGGACAAGGCTACCCGTGAGCGCATCGAGGCCCGAAACGGTCTTGAGAACTACGCCTTCAGCCTGAAGAACCAGGTCAACGACGAGGAGGGTCTTGGTGGCAAGATTGACGACGAGGACAAGGAGACTGTGAGTTCACCCGCACTTGATTCAAATTTTGGTACAGCTACTAACCTCGATTTCAGATTCTCGAGGCTGTCAAGGAGGCTACCGAGTGGCTTGAGGAGAACGGCGCTGACGCTACCACCGAGGACCTCGAGGAGCAGAAGGAGAAGCTGTCCAACGTTGCCTACCCCATCACGTCCAAGATGTACCAGGGTGCCGGCGGCGCTGGTGGCGAGGACCAGGCTGGTGATTTCCACGATGAGCTTTAAATGCATAGACGCTGGATTGTTAAATGGGAAAAGAAACATAATTGCTCCACGTTTTCAGGTGTTCGGTTGGTGGTGAATCGGGATATGCCCAATATTATGTCTGCCTGCATTGGGAATGTAAAGTAGATGAGTGCATAAATTGAGACTTGAACATCACGAACCCATGTAAATTCTTTTAATGGATGCCTACGTTTTGTGCAGTCGTTGAATCACTGCGTGCTGCTAGGATTGCACTGACGTTCCCTCAGTCCTATCGTCACTTAGGTGGGTCCGTCCACCAGACACCTTGGGGGTGAGCACAGCAACGACACTCCATCGCTGACCCCGATAGATACAAGTCCACATCATTCACACAGACTGGAGGAATAATCTGATGAAAGAGAAATGTGTATTTCTAACGTGACAAACGCTGGAGTGACGGCCACTGCCTCGAGGAACATCGAAACGGGGCCTGCCATTGAAGTGCGATCGGCCCTAGGGGAGAAGAAATGAGGTCAACCAATGAAGCAGCATGTGTAGCTTGGCTTGAGAATCAACAAAGACTAATCAGGACAAATGGAAAACAGGGTGTTTGGTAGAGAGTTCCTGATTCGGACGAAAAGCACGAACGCTGAGGCTGGACTCACAACCAACTCACCTTCAGGTATACTTTCAGACTGCGATTGTGCCTCCCGCCCAAACGGCGCATGCGCATCACATTCATAAATCACACCTCGTCTCTCCTCGCACTCTCGATCTTCCTTCTCTTCACACTTGAACACTTCACGCTCGAAGAAACCATCAATTCTTCCAAGCACTTCAAGTCTTTCCAACTCGTTTCAAGCCGTTCTAAGTTCTTTTCAGATCCTTCCAAGTCTTTTCGAGTCGTTTCAACTCTTTCCAACTTCTTTCAATTCTTCCAAAGTCTTCCCAAGTCTCCCTTCGAAAGCCAAGACCGCGAAGATGGCAAGCATTGAGACACAGGTTGCGGCTCCCAAGCCCGAGTTCAGAAACACCGAGTCCGTGGTGCAGGCAATTCAGCCGACAACTCCTCCTGGTTCCGGAATCAGACTCATCTTGCACCCGAGCAAGAAGTCGCCTCCCACTCGGGATGCAACTCAGGCTCCCACCACCGCCTCGCCTCGCCGTCGTCGACTTATCCTGCACAACAGCAAGAAGTCGGCTTCGGCTCAGAATACAACCCAGAATCCTCCCACCACCATCTTGCCCCGTCCTCGGCGGATCATCATGATCCGCAGCAAGAAGTGGCCGTTGACTAAGGATGCAACCCGGTCTTCTCCCACCTCCACCATCTCACGCCGTCGTCCTCGAATAATCCTACACCCCAGTAAGAAGTCGACTTCTACTCAGGAGACCACTCAGTCTCCTCGCACCCTTGTCTCCGTCCCCCATTCCTCCCCTGTTGGCAGCAACAACAGCGGCGCTAGCACCAACCCTGGAACACCCGATACCCTTGACATGTGGTTTGGTTCCGAGGTAGACATCGCCCAGCTCTTGATAGAGAGTCTGGAGCGCGAGATCAGATCGAACGGCATCTCCATCAATGAATAGGCGGCAAGCGGCACTAAGGCCACTGCGAAGATGGAGGCAGGTACTCATAATGGGTAAATGAGCGGGCGTGGCATATGAGAAATGATAATGATGACAAGGAACATGGGAATCAGGATTTGCTGGTATAGGAAGTGCCTGAATTGCACAGGGAAACAGGGATTGAATTGCACACTGCGTTATGAGTTACTTCCTGGTTCGTCTTCGTGATTGTGAAATTGAGGTCAGCCAAAGGATCACCACATGGTGGTGACATGCAGTGGTAAATGGCCGATCCAACTCCATTGAACTGTCATATCCCCATAGTACCCTAATTTATAGGGCCTTGCAGAGCCCAGGCCACTAACCTTTAGGGCCTTCCCTTCATTAATCCCCTTAATACTTAGGGCCCCTAATTCGTCAGGCCTAACAGTCCTAATCACTCAGTCCTAACAGTTCCGGCATTTGACTCGACTTCGGCAAGCGTACAGCTACCCAGGCTCAGACATAGTCGGAGGCGAGCCCTTGCTAGGGTAAAAAATAAGCTAAAGTCGAGAACTAGGGGGAGTTATCGGCTGAATGAAACAAATTGTGTTGGACTATAACCAGGACGTTGGTAAAGAGACCACCCGGGTTCCTCGAGTCTAGCAAAACCGAACCAACACCAAGCCCAACGAGGCCGAGTTTAACAAGGCTGAGTCTGAATCCTGAATCTAACAGTCTCGAACCCAGCAAGACGAGCTTACGCAACATCAAGCCCAACCAGACTGAGTCCTGCCTTATGCCCTAGTTTCCTCAGTTACATTGCCCTTGATCACTTAATGCCAATCAATCAGCCCTATTAGTCTCAATAAATTAGACAATTTAGGCATTTGTACTTTTTGACAGCTTTGGTAGCTAATCTGCGACGGCAAACAATCCAGCTTCATAGCCACTACGCTAACATTTAACCATTTCCACTAACTATCTGATTTTCATATTCACTTGCAGCGTGGGCAAATCATTCACACTTGATTTAGATCGGTTCGCTGAATTTGTAGAATTTGATCGGGAAAGGAACGCACGCGAGTGCTAGAAATGCTGAGATTGAGAATACCCAATGCACTCCGAGGTCTTTGCATGTGTCTACCTCACTCTAGAAATAGCTATGTCACAGGAGCAGGGATTAGTAGAAACGACATGGTACAATGAGGGTGAATATGCGCCGAGTGTCAATCCGAGAACACTGTCTGCTTCTAAGACTGAAGCTGCATATACAACGTATGAATCGGCTAAATAGTTCATAACGCTCAGGAATACCTCATGATGCCTAGGAATATTATGATCATGGCGAACAAAAATGTTGTTATTCCAATGATTGAACCGCTCCCTTATTGCACCCATTTGAACTTTCGATTTGGCCACAAGCTGGAGCGGAATAGCTCTCATCTCCGTTAATATTCCCCATTGGACAAAGTCTACAGTTGTCACTAAGACAACAATCTACGCCACCTTGGGCTACATTGCCTGCCAAGACTTACACGTCGTGAAGGTAATAGAGGCGAACCATTAGTTAACTACGCGATTACGATCCACGGAACAGCTCTATTCGCACTTATTGAGCAAATGGTCGCTTCACACCCAAGACTATCGGTGAAGCATGGTCTTGCTTGGGTGAAGAAGTGATCCAGTACATCCGGAGGGTGAATCGGCGCCGCATCACGCACTTCTTTAGTCTACTAGCCTACGCCGGTGGAATACTGACAAAATGAGGCTCAAACCCGATTTCTCTTACTGGCTATTTTACATTGATAAGATAAACTAAATCGAAGACTATCGCTTAAGGCGGTTGTTATGATTATTTGGGACACGGACACATCATCTCCCTACATCGTTGTCCAAGAATCCCTGCTGGTCAGTAATGAGCAAATTTCTTAGGATGTAATTCGTGGCACGGCAGATCCTCAGTGGCATTTTTGTATCGCTGAGGAAGTAGACGTTGTGTCCCCTCGATCCAACGTGTTAATGGTTTCCAACACCACGTCTAGGCCTTTGGCGAAAATGTCGGGGTTTCCCACCTAGGACGAGGTTAAGCCACCCCACGAACGATCGGATCACGACGAAAAATGACATTGAATTGCCGAGGCGAGCCAGCTTCGTTCAATTTCTCCTGAGTTCTGCGCGTTGATGTTCAATCTGTTGTTATTTAGTTTAAGGTTTACTTTACATTGGCTTAATCGGCCGTCTCGCCATCCGAAGCTGGTTGATCATGAGCATTTTTCTCGAATTAGGCATATCTCAAAGCATACAACTTAAGTTTAATGAGCTCAAGACAATCTTACATTCATGTTGAACTAGAGGACGGAGAGCGCGAAACTACGACTTGCGGAGGGCACGGAAGATCGAAGAGGCGAAATACGGACAATGGATGTTGAAGACCGAAGTGCACGGAGGCTGGATGTTTCTAAGGTACCTATCAACTCCCTGGGGGCTGGTTCCCCAGTTGTATTTCTAATAGTGCTATCCAGTGTGACCACTGATTCTGTCTAGATCAATAGCCTCTCGATGTATTGATGCATAATGAGCTACAATGATGCGACTACAAATTCAGACATACAAAATAGTAATGCCTTGTTGCCAGAATCAGCAAATTATGGGAAGCCGATATTGGTTGCGCATGAAGATGACTGGCCGTGAGGAGACGGCTTCGCAGGCGCAAGAGCTTTGCCGAGAGCTTGTAAGAAAGAGTTATACTGGCGCATGAGTAGCAACATATTCGCCCGATTCGCCTCAATTAGCACACGTGGCTTCGAGCGAAGAGAAACCGTAGAAACAATCACAACATGACCTGAATCTCAGCAAACGATCGATGGCGACGATGTGTAAAGCCCGTCGACAATCGAAAGTGCGTTACGAGTCCGATCCCACCGACGCATATTGGCCGTGTAAGCGGTGCAGAGATGAGGACAGAATTGCGTTGCAACAGTTCTTCAACTGAAGGGGTAGAATAAATATAGAAGCTTGATGGCGGAGTTCGGAAAGAAAATAGACGTTCTGACAACGAGTTTGCACGCTTGTCAGACCAATGTTGCAATAAGTTCCTTCCCCTCAGCGGAGGAACAGCGAAGCTTTGCAACCAGTTGGCAGGACGGTGGAATGAAGAGGACTCTGCACCCTTTTTTGAGTGGAAATGGACCATCAGCGTCAAGAGCGGCTTGGGGTGCGCTCACGGTCGGAATACAGTCAGCCGATCCCGTGATGATGGAGACGTCGGAGCAGAGAAGGAGAGAAGGGCGGTCGGAGTGGGAGCAATCTGCCCAGGGACGTGGAGTGCCCTCTACCACTAATAACGATGAATGGCGAGTACAGAGACGTCTTAGATTGTGGTATACTCCCCATAGGGATATTAACGAAACTGCTCGAGCGGTATAACAACAAGATGCTGCATTTACCGGCTGTCGTCCCATCACCTCATCTATCACTGAACTGCGGCAGACGAAATCTTTTTTCTTTCTACCTTAAATGGCTGCTAGCTCGGCTGAGATACCGAGACTGTAGTGATAGTCGGCTAGAGAACTGATGGAGACCTTGGCGGACAATGTCTTCATCAGAGGCGAGAAGAGTCTAGAGGTAGTCCAGACCTGCCAACTGGCCGTGATTTGGTACTGGATGCTAGGGTACTTCGAAGACATGGGATTATATCATCTCGTGCACATCGGCGCAGTGATGGCCATCGACATTGGCTTAGGCCAGGATGGCACAGGGCATGAAGGTCACATCTTACCAAAGGCGAAACCATACGAACCCACTACTGGATCCGACAACCACCAATCGAGGAAGGCATGGCTGGCATGATATTTCCTGGAACTGAGGACTTCTATCATGCATCGGTCGTGGTTCCTGGAACAGGGTGAGGGATACGACCCTACTGTTTGAAGTTATTCGTAAGCGTTTCCACTCAAACGACTTCCGCTCCAGGCAGAAATGCCCCCTCTCAAAATTGCTCTCCCGAGGGCGCCTATCTGCCTTCAGCTCAAGATTGAAGGCACTGGTGAACCTAGAACGTTATCGTCATCCGCACTCGAAGGTTATTCAAGGTACTAGTTTCGCTCTTGTTAATCGTCTATGGGGCTTGGAAAGTTTTGACTACTTTCAGTACAGTGATCCCTTTATGTGCAAAAAGCGGACAGAGATGGAGTATATGTCTGAGCATAGCCATATGAGTGCTGGATATAAATGGCATAATTAGCACTCAATAATATACGGGGCTAATTTCTAGACCAAAGTCCCACGTGATAGCGCGTGCCTAAACCGTTCTTCCACTACGCGCGTCGCGAAGCGACATATGACGACACCATATTCCATCTCGCCTGGCCCTCGCAGCGAATCCTCAAACCTATTGTTGGTTCTGGTCTGTTATATGATCTTTAATCAATTGCCAGCTTGAATAAAATGCCCCCTCGAAGTCACACCGCCGACGAGGCGGTCGCTGGTCCCCGCCGGAGTTCACGACGCACATCCACCAAGAGTCAGTACTTTGACAGCAGCGACGACGAGCTCAATAACGAAGAGATCGAAAAGACGCAAGCACAGCCGAAGCGTAAGCGTGGAAGGCCCTCGACAAAGCCGATCGTAGAGGAGGAGGATTCCGAGGAGACAGAACCGCAACCGAGGCGGAAGCGTGGAAGACCCTCGACAAAGCTGACTGCAAAGAAGGAGGATTCCGAAGAGCCGTACCAAGACCAAGAACAAAATCAGGAGGATGAGGAGGATGACGATGATTCAGACGACTCGGATGCGCCGCCGAAAGTGACATTTATCCCGTTGCCGAAACTACTCGATTCGGGCGGCATTGAGTATGAAGACGAGAAGCTGCACCCGAATACATTCCTTTTCTTGAAGGAACTTAAGGCGAACAACCGTCGGCCGTGGCTGAAGTGTGGGTATTCGAAGGCATATGTATCATTGATGAGGTTACTGATAGGAACGTAGCGCACGATGCCGAGTACAGGCGTGCTCTAAAAGACTGGGAGTCATTCGTGACACGCGCGACCGAGACCGTCACCGACGTTGACGAAACGATACCCGAGCTGCCCGTCAAGGACGTCATCTTCCGCATCTACAGAGACGTGCGCTTTAGCAAAAACCCTACACCCTACAAGGTCCGACCACTCGAGTCTCATTTAAGCGAATCCTGCTCACAAATTTCAATTGATACAGCCTCACTTCTCCGCTGCCTGGTCCCGCACCGGCCGCAAAGGCTCGTACGCGTGCTATTACATCCACTGCGAGCCCGGGTCGGCCTTCATTGGCGGCGGTATTTGGTGTCCGGCCTGGGATAAGCTTCTCCTCCTCCGCCAGAGCGTCGACCGGCGGCCCAAAGGCTGGCGCCGGGTTCTCAACGACCCAGATTTCAAACGGATGTTCCTCCCCAGGATCAAGAAGGACGCTAATGAAAAGGCTGTGTTGCGCGCCTTTGCGGCCGAGAACAAGGAGGGTGCGCTGTCACTCGCTCCATCGGTACGAGTTCACATGAGAAACGCGGGGTGGCGGCTGCTAACCACGTTCTGATTATGATAGGGCTACCGACGTGACCATCCTGACATTGAGCTGCTTAGGCTGAAGAACTTTACCGTGGGAAAGAAAGTCAAGGACGACTTGTTCACCAGTGAAGATGCACAGGAGCAGCTTAAGGAGGTTCTTCGACCACTAGTTGGATTTGTAAGTGCTGTTTTGCCTTGGTCCTGAGGATATTTATGACTGGAGCGCTCACAAGGTGGATAGGTTTCCTTTTTGAACAGCATTGTAATGCCAGATCCTAACTTGGACGAGGATGCGGACGATGACGACGACGAAGAAGTAGAAGAAGCAGACGCGGACACTGACGCGGAAGAAGAGGAAGAGACAGAAGAAGTCACAAGCGACAGCAGCCCCCAGTAATCCCTAAGCTATGTGAAGGATTGCTTCGCTCTTGGATCAATTTTGCGCGTTCAAGTTTGGATATGCAGCGCTCACGACAAGTTCAGACTTTTAACTTTATCAACCTTCAGACGATCCCGTGCGCAATTGAGGTTAAATCATTTCGCATTTTCCACTTCACATTAATCGACATGTATACATGATGACCATTTCTCAGTCCCGCATTGAGGTCGTTCAGATAATCCATTATTCCCTCCCAAGGCGCTCTGCCTCTTAACACAGGTTGAAGCGGGCCACACTGGGATCGTGGTCGCTGACCTGGTCATCAAAGTTCTGCCATGTGTTGAGGTGCATATGCTCGTACTTTACGCCGGTCCGCAGACTCTTGCTGATGAACATGTGATCGAGCGCCTCGCAGTTCATGTCGAATAGATATGTGTATCGCTCCACGGCCGAAATCTTGGCCGCGTCGTCCATATCCATCAAGCCCGACACTTTCAGGAAGGTCTGGAGGGGCTCGACCTGCACAAACTCGTTGAAGTCGCCGGCTGCGATGATGTGGGCCTGGCGATCCGCAGCGAGGATCTTTGCGATGAAGGCCGCCGTCAACTGCGCCTGCAGCGTGCGCTTCTCGACGCCCTTGTTGACGGGTGGGCGCGGGTCGCCGTGAAGCGATGACGAGCCACCCTTGCTGCTAAAGTGCACGTTGACGGTGAAGAAGGGCTTTGTGCTGCCCTTGACCGGTTGCCACATGGCCACCAGAGGCTTGCGGCTCGCCTCCCAAGCCGAGCTGGCGGGCTCGATCAGGCCCGGGTTGTACTTGAGGGTCGGGCCGGCGAGGACTTCGTTGGCCTCGGTGGCGTTGCCCGGGTTAACGTCGGCGAGCTGGACGGCGTCGGGGCGGTAGAGGTAGGCGACGCGGATGTTGCCTCCAGGTTGGCCGCCGTCTTTGTTGTTGACGGGGTCGACATCGACGAAGTCATAGACGACGCCGCTGGCCTCCTCGATGCCCGTGACCAGGGCAACGAGCGTCTCGTTAGCGGAGACGACGCCGTTGTCGGTGGGGCCGGTGTTGTCCTGCACCTCCTGGAGGAAGATGATGTCCGGGGTGAGCAGCTTGTGGACGATCTGGTCGATGACGAGGGGCAGGTGGGCCGACGCCGGGCTGAGGTTCTCGGCGTTGTAGTCGGCGACGGTGATGCCCTTGCAGGATCCAGTGCTGGAGAAGCCTACGGCTGGGAACTCGGCGTCGGTGGACTCGACGACAGCGGCGGCAGTTAGGGGCAGGATGCGGTAGAAGCCAAAGGCGTAGGTGACGATGCCGGTGATGTCGCCAAGGTAGTCGCCCAGCTTGGTGTCGTCGGGGTTTTTGGAGCCGTCGACGGGGGAGCCGATGATGATGGCCTCAGGCTGGGCATCTGTCGAGGTCAGCATGAGATTCCGATACTCATGATTGAGGACCAGGAGCAAACACACCTTTGTCCAACATGGTCAAGCCGCCGTGCCCGTTCAGGCCGGAAACCTTCCAGTCGCCGCGCACCCAGACATCGCCGAAGCTGCTGGGGCGGCTGATGGCGTAAGCGTCCCTGACGGTGACCAGCTCGCCGACGAGGCTCTCCCAGAAGTCGAGGCCGTACGTCTTAGGCTGCAGCCTGGGGTTCTCGACGGACACGCGGGTGGCCTCGTTGGGGACGGCGAAGATGTCGCCGCCGTCGAGCTTGGAGTAGTGCTTGCCCGGGGGCGTCGGGGTGTCGACGCCGATGACTAGGGGTTTGAAGGTGGTGTTGGAGGACTGCACGACGATGTTGACCGGGGAGGTGAGCTCGGTGAGGTAGAGGTAGTCCGACGAGGACCTAGCGAGGCCTCAGTCAGCAATTGTGTTCCTGGCTTACAAAGGTACCAGCATCATGACAGCCATCATGACACGTCCTACTCACCTGTACTCCTTCACCAAGCCATCAAGCGTCACGACATCCCCCACGGCGACCTTGGACGTCGCCTTGCTGCCGAACACGTACAAGCCCTCCGAGGTGGCAATGTTCTTGTCCGGCTTCGTGGACCGCAGCCAGAAGCCCGCGCTGCTAATGGCCGTGACCAGGCCGACGACGTCGGTGACGTTCTTGCCGTCGTAGGGCGACAGGAACTGGTTGCCGTTGATCTGCGCAATCGTCTCGGCCGACACCGACACGACGGCGCTGAGCAGCGACGCGGCGAGGGAGACCTTCATCGTGGAGGAGCAGAGGACGGAGGAGACAGGGAGGAAAGGGAGAGGTGAGGTGATATCGATCATCCAATGCACCCATCCATCCTGCTATATATGTGTATCTGCATCTCGCGGCCTCGTCCGCATCTGACGATTTACACCGAGCTCGACTAACAGAAGACGGCCTCGTCCCGCGCATGCAACCCTTCCCCATAGCAGTGGCAATCCCCGACGCCAACTCCAAGCACCCCAAAGCGATACCGAACCTCTGGGCATTTCCCTCTTCATCAGCTGAAAGAGAAGCCCTGGGCATGATGCGGACTGCTTGGCAGTGACCAACCCCCCCCGGTCAGGTCCGTATCAGCTCCCGTCCTATCGACCCGCGACGCCCTGGCACGTTCACCGATGCGCCGCCGGCGATTCGGCCACTCAGCAAGAAGCATCACTGATCAGGGGGGATCTTTGGGGGGAGAACCACCAAAAAACCAGGGGCAAAGATCGCGGCCGCGCCTTGCCGCATTCTGCAGGTGCCTCGGTTGTCTCACTCCCTGGCTGCGCAGAGCTCTCTCTAGTCGCTAATTGCCCAGAACAAAGCAAGCACTTTTGCAGCTCCCATCTCGTCCAGTTTCTGGGCCATGGCAAGATCCCAATTCGCCATTGGCCAGAACCCCTCCCGTACCCTGGAAATATATATAACGTCCTGCATCCCGCCCACCTCATTCGTGCAGCCATCTCGCCCGGGCTCCCCTGCAACTTATAAACATGCCCCTAAACTCTCCTTCTTTGGATGCAATGCCCCGGACATTGGCGGAACTCGCCGGTCGCCAAGCCATGTCCGATGGACGGAATTTTGCATAAATCCAGATAGCACAGCTTCCTGATCCAGACAGCGTCTGGCTTTAAGAGATAGGCTAGGGTCCACGTAAGCTCCGTCTATTAATCTTTATCTCCCTCTCAATACTTTGTAGTTGTTGTGCTAACACTTGGCTTGACATGTGAGTTTGCTAGAATAAGAGCATTTGGCTTAGAACCGCCGGCGGCCAGATTTCTTCCCTCGCTTCAGTTCCCTCCCCCTTCACTGAACCAGGTATATCAACAAGTCCAACCTATGGTGACGTGCATTGACTATCAGTCACCCTCGGCAGCTCGGCAGAGGCCAAGAAATCCCTCCCCACGATTGTCCACCACGATGGGCCGGGGTGTATAAGAACGCGCCCAGTTTCCTCATCATCAACTCAACATCGCTATCGGCCAGATAGTTCGCTCACCGACCTCCAGCGGAAAATACATCCTCATCATCTCGGTCACGTCTCCGGATTTGAACAAATCGCCCCGAGAGGGAAGACTAGGCGAACAGACAGTTGCGGGATTCCCCGTCTTTTGTTACCTCAATTCATGGAGGAAAAGCAGATACTACCGCTCTGGTGGTGGACTCTATCGGACAGAAAGAAGCATAACCTGCTAACTCCGCCCAAAACGCCTTTATCCCAAAAATCAAATAGTATCCAAAGTTGCCATTGGGAAATGAGACAAAGAAACTCCATCTCCGAGACAACCTCCGTGCCACCCTCAAGAGGGTGTGTGTGGCGCTGACCTTTCCTCCTCAGTCCAGGAATCCAAAAGTTTCCAAATCGGCCGAGGAAGGGCTCTGAAGCGTCGAACGCGCTACCTAAGCGGGAAACTACCAAGACCCAAGTCTGGATCCTTGCTAACCAACCCTTTTTCCTTAGGTAGCCAGTCAAACCCGGTTTTCTCTTGAAGGTGTTGTTGGACATATTCGAGCTCTCCGCAAGCTCTAGAACAATCCCGTTGACTTGCGCTAGTTGGGCCTAGGCCCAGGTCGCGTGGGGCGGGACGAGGACTGGTTTCGGGTATAGAAAAAAAAAGTGTATGGCCCACGGTAAGCGCTGTTGGATCAGCCCTCACTGGGACCAGCAACGGACATATCAGAGTCGATCTTGTCCTTCCCCTTAGAGTCGCTGGACATGTCTAAGTCGCGATAGATATTATGCTCATAAATGTAGTTGATGACATCATCAGGAATTCTGAGAGACAAGTGTCAGTGCGACACCGGGAGGGGCAAATTGACAAATAGCCACTCACAGGTAATCGATACTCATGTCTCGCTTCAACAGCAAACGGACCTTAGTGCTACTAATATCGTTGGTGACGACCTAGTCATGAGATGTTAGCCACGTGGCGGGGGTATGGAGCGGATGCGGGTGCAGGGTGCAGGATGGCACATATTGGTCTCGTACCTGGCGAATGATGTGAATGTTTTCTTCCCACTGCCCGAGGTTCGACAAAGCAGAGCCAAGCTCTATTCCAGAGCGCTCAAGAGCAAAGACGCCGTAGTTGCCCAGAATGTGGTCGAGATCGCGGGCGTCCCAAACCGAGGGGGTGGACATGGTCTGGATCAGGTCGAGGCCGGCGAGAAGAGAGATACGGGCGCGCTTACGGGTGCCATCGGTGCACTCGACGCCGCCCATGACTTCGTTGATTTCGTAGTTAAAGTGGTCGAGCACACGGGCTGTCGGGATGTAGGTCGGACTCTCAGCCTCCCAGGGGTCGACCATCAACCACTTGGAAGTATTCTCAGTGGCCATCTCGCACATGCGAATGCGATGCCGGGCCGGAGCAAGGCCCTTCTTCTTGTATGCATCCGAAACTGGACTCAAAAAGCCCCCAATAACTTCGAAGCCTGTCGCAGGACGCATTAGCAGACGTTTTCGCGATTTAAATAGCGGCTACAACTAGTAGAAACTGACCTTCATTGCGACAGTGGTCCCTGGCCATGGCGAACATCCGCAAGTGCAGGAATGTGATGGGGGAAAATGAGCCGCAAGCGACCAGGACCAACGGGACAAGGGAAGGATCGCAAGTTCGTTGAAGTCGGTGCGAGGGGAAGGAGTAGCCCTCTGGCGTCTTGTCCTTGACATATTGATAGTCGCAAGCCATGATGAGATTTGTGATGTATGTGAGGTTGCGATGGTGGTTGTGTGAGCACGAGTGCGACGAAGGAAAGTTTTGTTGTCGTGTTGCAAGATTGGTTCTTGCAAGTCACGGATGACGACGAGGGGTTTGGCTGTGGCGGCCGGAACCGATGGCTAATTACGTTGACAGGCGCCGGCGGTGGGGTGAAAGTGCACAATCAACGGTCCGGAGGCGTAGCTGCCGAGTTACAGTGGTGTTCGAGGGTGACTGCCAAGCTACAGTGGTTATAGCACTGAGATGCTATAAGAAAGCCTGTAAGAATGAAAGGCGGAGGGAATTTTGAGCCGTCGGGGACCCTCGGCGTCTTCGGAGAGGATGCCTAGACGAGCGGCGACGCCTAGGCACAGGGCGACTGAGCACGCGGTTTTCGGTGGAGGGGTAAAAGTGATGTGATAGACAGCGCAGTCGCGGGACGGGGAGCCGAGAGCGGGAGGAGAGAGCGAAAGAGCGAGTTGATCGGATGCTTGGTGTTCTCGCTGTCGCCGTTGCTGTCGCGTAAGGTTGTGGGTGGGGGAGTTTTGGAGAGGATTGGTGAAGAGAAGAGAATTGGGATAGATACAGAGTGAGAGGCAGATAGTGAGATGAAGATGGAATGTGAAGAGGAAAGAGTCAGCGAAAGGGAAAGCGCGAGGGAAGGAAGGTTTTCGATTCCGGTCGTCTCTAGTCGATCCTCTTCGAGCAGGAGCGGGCCTGCAACTGCTGGTAAAGAATAGTGGATCCACCCAAGTTAACTAGTACGAATACCTACAGTGGTTGAGTGGCTCTCTCCCCTCCATCCCACAAGACATCCACCAAAACTAGGCGCTGGCCAACAACTGGTCAACGGGTTTAGGCCACGCAGACACGCCTTGACACCCACACGCACGCCATTCCACGCCATTTCCAGTGCTACGGGCATCCGTTGCTCCCTTTTAGGGCCGTTATTAGTTACCTAGGGTGCTGCTTATTGCCCCAGACGGACGACACAGGGGCGGGCTGCCATGTGCAACATCTCGACCTTGTTTTCAACCTCTCCAACGCTGAATTTTGCGGACCTAGACCAAGGAGACACTTGCGCAGTGAGTCTCCGGCACTGTAACTGCGTACTTCGGACTGATTACACCACTCGGCTGCGACTATTATGCGGATTGCGGGGACTTCCCTCCTCTTCCCCCTCCTCCTCTCCGGCTGACCCTTGTCAATATCCTATCCAGGTTCTTTCTGTTCACGACGTATTAGATCGCATCCTTGTCTCTCTCGCTCCGCTCGCTCCAAAGGAACTCCCTACTAGTCAATGAACGAGCGTGCGTGATTGATGAGATACCCACGCAGCAACGTGCATCCAGTCCCCCAGGAGTTGGCGGCCTTTGTTTTAGTGGCGGGGGAATGACGCCGCTGGTGCAAGCCTCGTTCAGCAAAGCACGCCGCTGCCTCGGGTCGAGGGAAGCTCGTCATCCAAGCAATGTGCTTAACTGGTTCCTGGTAATTACTGCCCAAACCTACGAGGTTAAATCCCAGCCACGGCCTCGCTGACGTCTCATCTCTCTCTAGTCGACGGCCGTGCTTCGTCAGCTGCGACTAGAAGGTGACGATCTGATCTGTTAGGGACGCATCTCGGGAGTCCGGGGATTGCTTCTCTGACTTCCGGGGGGGCATCTGGGGATTGCTCTGTCGGGTCACCTGCCCGCGTGGCTCTGCGGACACGACAACGCCGTACTCGCCTGCGCCCGCCTCCACACACCACTACAACCACCCGTCTAGGGCTGGAGATCGAGGCCTCCAGATCTCTTGGCCTGTGGCCACAAGTGTCTTGCCGCTGTCCGCCGGGCGCCGTGTGCTGTCCGCCTTCCGACGCCTCCGTCACCCGCAGATACCCAGTGCGTATCACAGATACAGTACTGCAGCTTGTTACTCTTCTTGTCCTTCGGTGCTGTCAATCGTTGGCTGGAAACCTCGGTACTCCGCCTCACCACGAGCCAAGCCAGAAACGTCGCCAAGTCTAGGTCGCATTTTCGGCGTCAATTACAAACGTTTCCGGCCGACTCCCCCAGCTTTGTCAGCCCAGTGACTCAAAGGTCCGTCCGTTCGTCCTTGATGAGCAACGGTAGGTAGGTTTTGGGTTGGTTCCTTTTTCTTTTTAATTACCCCACGAAACGTGCATCCGGGAACGAAGAATGCTAGGCTGGCACCTTTATCTTGCGGGACCAATTACTTGTTACAGAATTTCTTTACAGAATCTTTCAAGCTGTGGGCTTGTTGGGTTCCATTGATGGAGGTAGGTAATCCGTCTTGTGTTGCAATGCCATCCCAACATTGCTCGGCGCCAACAAGGTACAGTTACGGTACCATGGACCAGCGAAAGCGGAGATGAATGTTCTGTAAATATCGCACTCTTCAGATAGATCATGAATTCGTCCTCGTGCTTTTCAAGGTACGTACTGTGCTGTATACGTGCATCGCCTGCCAACCACTGTGTGTCTCACCTCTTTTCTCCACAGTCATGCCGTCTGATCTATGCTGTCTGACCTTGCCAACTTTTCTGCTCCACCCACCTGAAGGTTTATTGGTAACGCGTGACGAAAAATACACAATTTGCGATTCATCATCAATCATGTCATCCTCACCTGTGCAACGGCATCTGCTATTACCCAACGCCTTAATGATTGTTTCAGCTCTTGGGTCGAAGCCACACGAGAAATCCCATCTTGAGGGAGACCCGCCAGAAGCGTCGAGCACCTGCTACACGTTCTGGGAACGCCGTCTGAGATCCAATCTTCGGAGCTAGTTTTCCGATTCCTTGGCTGGAATTCAACCGGTTCATCATCGCTTAATTCGCTCAATGCGGTCAATTTCTACGAAGTAGCGTTAGTCCAGCACCGTGGAGCTCCTCCATTGTTGTGCTTCGAGTGACCTTACAATCAGGTTTGGGCTACGTACATGTCTCTCATGCTGTCGCAACTCTTCTGTTGCTCACATTCTTGTCCCTTTCTTCACACAACACAACCCTTGATCGGAAAACGAGTCCAGTATTGTTGCGTCCCGGCTTGAGCGGTTCCGCAGAAGAACCCTGTGAAAGACTCAGTCAAACCAACCTAGGATTGGTCCTGAACCACCCCTATACACCCTGACTGGCTCGTCACCCTGTCGTCTCATGCCTGCGCTCTTCGCGTAACCTTAGGCTTTAATAACACTAGGTTCACCTGTCTCCACCTTCTCGGTGGACCGGAGAGGCGGAGACCTAGACCGCGCCATGTTAGAAAGCGCAATTCTAGCCGCCGACAACGGACCTGTTGAGTCGCCTGAGAGCTTTGTTTTGTTGAATTGATTTGCCCGGGAAGCGAGGGAGTTGACTGACCGAATCTGGCAAGGGCTCTGAAGTTGACAGACGCCATTGATTCCACCAGTTTTTTGACCCTCAGATCCATTGAATCGAGATAATGGGCTCCTTGATGTCTCCCGCTTATAGTGTCCTCTATGGTTAGAGCATGTGCCTGCTTGGAATTCCTCTAACATATTCCCTTACTGGGTTAAGTAGAAGATATTTACGCCGTGTCGCAGTATCCTACTTACATAAGTAGATGGCCAAGGGTACGTCCGCAATTGTGTCAGGTCAGCTCGCCTACTTTCGCACGTTCTCGTCATCAGAAACCACAAAAGAAAGAAACATAAGGCCTACGACTGCTTCGAGAAGCATATCTATGCATTGTTCGAGGTTTGGGGGGGATAAGCAGGTGGTTACAAGTTGGGCAATATAGTACCTTCCTGTCGGGGAAAATACCATCGGCCAACAGTCGACATCGCTGCTTGCCCGCGACAAAGTCCAATAAATCAGGCTGTGGTGATAGGAATTCTCGAAGGGGTTAGGATCGTACCCATCGGCAAACCAGAACGGAGTATGGCCGTACTTATCTTCCGAGTATGAATTGACCTGTCTTGTCGCAAGAAGCAGCCTTACGGCTATCACGTTCGTCTCAGCAGCTCATAAGAGGGGCGTCCGTCCATCCCGATCTCTTGAGTCCAAGTCGACTTTCCTGGTTTCAACAAGGAGTTTGACGGACCCTTTATTATGTCCAGCCGCTCCAAATAGAGGTGTCCGCCGGTGCTCGTCTTTTGAGTCCAAATCAGCTTTTCCGGTTTCAAATGAGGGGCTTAACGGTTCCTTGGTTATGTTCAGCAGCCCAGCACAGCGGACTTCGACCGCTCTTATCTCTTGAATTGTGGTCAACGTCGCCTGTCTCAAGGAGGACCTTGGCAGTGGCGCCGTTGGCCATTATGGCTTACGAGAATGGAGCCTGACCCATCTCATCCTTGCAGTCGGGAAGGAATTCCCCAGTCTCGAAAACACAGACAACCAAATCTCCGTTTGTCCTTGGCACAACACGTGTGAGTAATATCTCTTCTCACAGAACTCAAGTTTAGCTTGCTCAAGATGTCATTTCTTTCCGATCCGATAACCTGGCTATAGACGGTAGACTATCCCGAATAATATGACACGGTGTCAGGGACGTGGCTATGGCTTTATGTAATGCCTGGACAGCTCCAGTTTTGCCATTCTCTGGAGCTGCTAGGAGAGGGTGATCATACGAGTCCCTGAGAGAATAGCCTAGCTCAGCTGGGGTCAGCGGTTCTCCTGCAAACATAATCCTCTGAATGCACAGGAGTAGGTCATCTTGATTCCTTCGGTCACGCGCCAGAATATCGCCGAACAAGTCATGCAGATCTCCAGGGTTGTCTTGAAGTCGCTTTCAAAATGCATGTATACGCCCGTCGTTACTCTCCTTGTTAAGAATCCCTACAACAAAAACAACCCACATAAGAACACCAACCGTTTTTACTTAAAGGTCGAATCGAATCTTCTGGGAAAGCTTACTACGTCCAATATTTAGTTCGCTCTCTATATATATCTTGGTCGGATCCTTCTTGCCCTTGAGAACAAGATTCAGACCATAGTAGATTGTAATTTGTGGGCAGAGTCTACTCAAGAAGCAAACGTGAGGTTTAGGCCCAGAAGACACAGCTCGTCCACACGTGCGTCTAAAGAATAAGAGCATGTCACGAACCTAGGGCTCGTCGCAATCCTCCAAGACAACGACAAAAACATGTTAAACGATGTACTAAGACCCTGTATAGATTTTTCAAGCAGGTCCTTCAACGACTCGGTACACCATTCATATTATGCAAGATTCTTCCGATTCTCTAGTCCCTTAACCCTGTATATTCGCTTCTACCTGGTCGTGAGATTATTCGGGTCATGTACGAGGAAAATCTCCCTAAATCACTAGGTTTTGTTCGCGCATTGGCTAGGCTCCATAGAGACAGAAAATCAAGCGTGTGCGAATACCATCAGTCCGAATGCGATGCACAGCCTTAATCCCCTGTATCAATCGGCGAGTCATCTAACCGACGGACCAACAAGGCTCATGCCTCGGCGTCTTGATTAACCCGGTTTCAGCGTGTAAGAGAGCCGTAAATTGAGACAAGGTCGATCATTTGGATGTACATTGCAAAAGACGAAATTCTGAGCGTGTCATCGCCACTCTTCCTGTCATAAGTCATTCGCCCCCTTCATTCTATACAACACCCAGCGCATACGATGAAAGAGACAATAGTCATACTGGGTGCAGGTTACGCTGGAATCGGCACTGCACATAAGTTGCTCAAACACACAAAACCCGAGGTCAAGGAACTCAAAGTTGTCCTGGTCTCATCGACTACCCATCACTTCTGGAACATTGCAGCTGTACGGGGTATAATCCCCGGAGGATTTACCGACGAGGAGCTGTTCCACCGCATCGAGCCTGGTTTTGGAAATTATGATCAAGACGCCTTCGAGTTTGTGCTCGGTACAGCCACTGGCATTGATACAGCCACGAGCAGCGTGTCTGTCAATACCGCCAACGACACCAAAAACATAGCATACACGCATTTGATCATCGCCACAGGGTCATCGTATCCAGGCGGCCTACCATTTACGGCAGTTGGGACCCATGAGGAGAGTATCGCCGCGCTACACTCTTTACAGCACAACGTGGAGACAGCCAAATCCATTGTCATCGCAGGCGGAGGCCCAACCGGCGTCGAGACTGCAGGAGAGCTTGGCTACGCTTATGGGGGTTCGAAGCAGATTACTCTCATCACTGAAGGCAGCAAACCTCTCCCTATTCTAAGACCTGAGGTTGGAAAGACTGCCGCACTCGAGCTCGAAAAGCTCCAGGTGGAAATTGTTGGTGGTGTACGGGTAGTTGATGCCAGCACGGCAGATGATCGGGTTTCGATCACTCTATCTGATGGCAAAACTCTTGTGGCAGATCTATACCTTCCCTTGTATGGAATGCGGCCCAACAGTCGATTCATTCCTGCTCATCTCTTGGACGAGCGAGGTAATTTGAAGCTGGACAAGAACCTTCGAGTTGCGGGATTGGACAACGTTTGGGGCGCTGGGGATGTTGGTGATATTGAACCTAAACAGCTCATATACGCTGAAAGGCAAGCTATCCATCTGGCGGAAAATCTGCACTCGGTCCTCACAGGAAACGCAGGAAATGTCAAGGAATTGAAGCCCACGGTGATGCCGCAGGTGTTCGTTACTGTTGGAAAGAAGAAAGGCACCGGGCAGTATAATTGGATTAAGATTCCTAGTTTTGTTGTGAGTGCAGCTAAAGGGAGGACTTTCTTCACCGAAAAAGCGAGCGGGTTAGTTGCTGGAAAGAACATTGTCAGGTCATCGATTTGACTTATGACTTGATAAACCGAGATGTGTTTCGCAAGAAAAGCGAGCTAGAATGAAGGCACAAAAGTTTCTAGTCCTGCTATTTACGGGCCCGCTCGATTGAAGTAATAATTATGTACATACTGACACTACCATCATTAAATCTGTATATTTGAGAGCTCTGTAATTTCTAGGTCCCTGTTTTGTTTGCAATTTTGTTCGGTACCACGCGAGGCTTAAGTTTGAAGCGCGAGATATCGACCCTCGTTGGTAAAACGTGGATGAAACGTCGCCAATACTCCCGACACCCTTCTGATGGTGCCGCATGCGAGAAACCCCCCAAAGATTACCGGAAGCTCACACATCCGTGAAACACAGCCATCGCTTATGTGAGGCTTGCAGGTATTGGTGGTTAGAAGGCCTTGTCGGGCAGATTCATATACCCGAACCGACCGCGCGTGTGGCTCAGACAGCTGCTGGCGCATTCTTTATCGGATCGGCCACGCACTATTCGTACATTCTTGGACTACCTTAGTGGTATCCTGGGACCTAATAAAGGGCAAACTACCAGGCTAGATTCATATCAGTCTTTTCGGCAGTTAGACAATTCAACTGCTATTTACTTCCGCATTTTTATTTCCCTTCCCGTGGAGTGTCGCCAAAAAACACAATGACTACAAAAAAGACAACACAAAATTCAACCGTTGACGCCGATGGCAAGTCAATGGCATCCCGGTTCATCGAATTAGTCAAGGTGAGAGAACTACCATATCTATAGCAACTCCAGAAAGACATCAATGTTATTCAGTCGGTTGCTTGCACTTTTGAGGAAAAAACTAACAAATCTTGGAAGCTCCTTTCCACAATCAAGGGAGACCTAGCCAACATCACAGCACCGTCTTTTTTCCTGGCTCCGTCCTCTGTGGTCGAGAATCCCCGCTGCTGGGCTCAGCGACCAGGCGTCTTCGTAGCCCCGGCAATCGAAGAAGACCCCCAGAGACGCAGTCTTCTGGTGTTGCGGATGTTTCTCATTGGTCTTCGTAGCCAACTCTACGTGGCTGGCGCGCCGGGTGTCAGCATCAAGAAGCCGCTTAACGCATTCCTTGGAGAGCTGTTCCTTGCGTCTTGGAACGACTCTCGCTGCAATGCCACGACGAGGCTCGTGGCTGAGCAGGTCAGCCATCATCCACCCATTACGGCGATGCACATTGCAAGTGAAGAGCACGGCATTCGGGTAAATGGGCATGCGCGTGTCGAGATGATGTTTTCCGGAGCAATTAACATCCGCCAAATTGGCCATTCGATACTTCATATTGACAGGTTTGACGAGGATTATCTACTGCCAATGCCAGAGGTTCAGGTCCGGGGGCTTTTGTCCGCCTGCTTGTACCCCGAGACATTGGGGACGTGCAAGATCGTCTCCAGCACTGGCTTTGTGTCGGAAATCAACTTCTCGGGGAAGGGCTTTCTGCGAGGGAAGAAGAACTACTTCGAGGCACGGGTGTATCACCAGAGCGACGCCAAGAAATCCTGCAGGTACAAGGTGGCAGGAATCTGGAGCGAGGGCTGGGAGGTCACGGACGGGGCGACAGGAGAGGTTTTGGAGACGTATAATGTCGATGCTGCCGAGAACCTGCCGTCGACTATGAATCTTGAACGCATCGAGGATCAAGACCCGTGGGAGTCGAGGTTCGCTTGGAAGGATGTCATCGGCGGGCTAGAAAGGGGCGACATGTGGGCAGCATCGACGGCGAAGCAGAAAGTAGAGGAAGCGCAGCGGGAGATGAGGCTGGAGGAGGAACGAAAGGAGGAAACCTGGGAGCCTTTGTTCTTCAGGAGTATACCTGGGCACCAGCACGAGGTCTTCCATCGCCTGGCAGAGGGTACAGACTGGGCGTTGTCCGATTCGGAGACAAAGGGCGTCTGGGTTCTTAATCACGAGCGGCTTGCCAACACTCAGAAGCCCTTTAGAGGGAGCTTTACGCCGCTTGGTCGAGCGACATCCCAATAGCAAAAGTTAATACTGTATTATAATTCACTACCAGTTGGTCCTTTCAGTATCCAAAGTCCTCCCAAACAACCTCCTCCCCCTCCAGCCAACTCCCCAACGCGGCCAACAGACCCGGTCCTGTACAGAGGAAGAAGTGCCGCCCACGCCCCTTCAAGTTCCCAACATCCTCACGTCCCATTCTTCGCATTTCCACCTCGGTTCCCATCTGTCCAACCTGCTTCTGGTACGCCTGCCCCGTGACGAACAGCGTTGTAGCAGCCGCGAGCGCGGGAATCTTAGCGAATGTATCAACCGCGAGAGGGACATCCTCACCGCGCAGAGTCCAGAGCAGCTTGAGGGAGACGCCCGCGTCGAGGACGGCTTGGGCCTGTGCGAGCAGCGGCGTGATGCCTACGCCTGCGGCGATGAAAACAGGCTGCGGCGCTCGGGGGTCTAGGGGAATGCGGAAGGCTTCTTCGCCGCCGAACCCGAGGACGGGAATGTCTAGCGGCGCACGCAGGTTGTGCCTCCACAGGAAATTTGTCACGGGTCCGTGTTTCCTAGCCGTGATCTGTACCTCGCTGGACCCTGGAAGACTCGACACTGTAAACGTCCTGACATAGTCATCGTTCAAGCTCTGAGGGTCTTCGTCCCGCATATGTGAATAGCCCGAGCCCAACTCCGGCTCAAAGTTGAGCGTGACATATTGGCCCGCGTGCCACTCCGGTGCACCACTTTGTGGCGAAAGCTGGAAGGTAAAGCGGTTGATAGACGGTGTCAGGATCTCACGCTTAACGAGATTCGCCGAGATGTTTGGCTGGGAATTCCCAAGGGATGCCATGTGCGTATCTTGCTCGGAGAGGAGATGCCGGATTGGCGGGTTGTACGGCGAGTACTCCAGCACAGAGCCGCGAAAGGGCAGGCCACACTTGACGAAGCTAGCAGCGGTAATAGAGATCTTGACCGCGAGCTGGGTGCGTGCAAGCAGTGCGGAGGCTTCTTCGCCGACGAGGATAGAAGCCGAGCCTGTGAGGTAGAGCACATCGGCGGTGTCGAAGTCGGGGATCATCATCCCGACCAAAGGGTTGACCTTGAAATTCCCCAGGGTCTGGTACAGTCTGTTTCCGGAGACTTGAGTTCCGTGTCAGCACTTGAGAAGGGTGAAATGAGAAGAGTGATGGGATACTTACATTCTGGATACACCAGCTCCAAGCCATCTGCTTCGTTCCTAAACACCCTCACAAATCCTGGGCTTCCACCACGATGGTTCGTGTCCATCGACTCCCCATTCGTACTCGAGAGGAAAAACATATCTGCTTTTCCGATAAGATTCAACGCTTCTTGTGGCAGAGGCAAGCTGTCAGAGACAAGCTCAGGCTTCATCTCATTCAACACCACGTCCTTCTTATTGAGATACTTGGGACAATTGCCCAAGCTCCCCGTCACAGCCATGGCCATCTGTACCTCCTTGCCACCGCCAGTCGCCGCTCCCGCAATCATCTTGCCCATCAACTTGACGCGATCCCTCGTCTCCAGATCAATTGACAGCGCGGCCATTACCTTCCCGTCTCCGGCGCCCGTTTGGACTACCGCGCCGTCCTCCACCTCCGCGCCCGCCCACAGCGCCTTGAACACCGGATCGTGCCTCATGTCGACTGCGCTGTTCAGAGCGAGCACACCTTCAGCGACGGGTCTCGCGAAGCCTCGGTCTCCGCCCCAGACGGTCGTCCACGGCCGGCCGACGTCGTCGAGGGTGCCGAGGGCGACGAGGGACGATTGCATCACACGCATGGCGTATCGCATGGGCAGGCCTGGAGATGTCGGGTTCTCGTGGCGCGGCACCTTCAAAAGCTGGTGCATGGCGCGCTCGCCTTCATGGAAATCCGATATGAGAGACGGCATCTTGGCGCAGGTATTCGAGAGCAGCGAGGTGGCGCACTGACTTAACAAGGTGATGATGACAAGCAAGCAGCAGAGGCTGAAGGTCATATAAATTAACCTCACGGGAGGCCCGGCTGAATAAATAGGAAGGAAATATTACACAACGGTAGGTGTTCTTGACAGAAGCGTTTGGCTCTGTCGTTGACAAATCACTAGACATGAAGGGCGTGGGCTTATTACAGTGGCTTTCGTCGCCCATGACATCAGCACCAATGTAAGCCAAAAGGTGTCATTCAACCTCCCATCACCCGAAGGGGCCACCATTGTAACATCGCTATATTTCGCCGAGCCTAAGTCAAATGTGACTTAAGATACCCCAATCATAGTAATTCTTCTAACTCTTTAGAATGCAGAATTGGATATCAAATATTACATGAGAAACTCCACTTCCTCTCAACGCCAATTCCATGGCCCGGATCGTCAAAATCGTTAATAATCTTCCTCAAGTTTCGATCCCTTCACAATCCACGCCAACGTGCTTCCTTAATTCCAATATTCCGGTCCCCTCTGAGACTCGACGTCATACCCACGAGGCGGCCCGCCAGGGCCAGGTGAAGAGCCCATGCGAGCCGCAGGGGATTCTCGAGCACTAGCAGCCCCCGAAGAAGCCGTAGAATATCGATCATAGTATTCTCCGACGGATGTGAGTGGCGGCATAGGGGCCGTCATGTTCCGTTGTGGAGGGTACTGAGGGGGCCCACGGGGAGGAAGTGGCCCTGTGGCGCTTCTCATGTTAGCAGCCCGTGGGGCAGCCACTGTTGCAGAAGCCACAGAAGAAGTCGTTGAGTACCGATCAGCATACTCTCCGGCGGCTGCACGAGGCGGCATGGGGGCCGTCATGTTCCGCTGCGGGGGGTACTGGGGTCCGCGGGGAGGAGGTGGCCCTGTAGCACTTCGCACGGGTTGATTCATTGGTCTTTGTTGATCGTCCCAGTAGGGATTGTCTATCGGTGCTGGACTTGCTTGGCCATCTGGGTTGTAGGCTTCGTACGTTCGCTGAGCTGGTCCACGTGTGGCCGACGGAGGTCCAAAAGATTCCCCGGATTGCGAGAAACTGTCCATCGGTCGTGCACTCGGCGCTCGAGCTGGAGGGGGGAATGGCATTGACCCGTCATGGATCGGGGCCGGGGTCTCGGTGAAGCGATTCACACTTGAAGTTGACAACATGGGGCGAAGAGGCTGAGAGCCAAAGTTACCCTGCGAGCTGGCCATGGTGGATCGCGGTGGGGGGTAATTTCCAAGGTCCGAATTGGGCATCTTGGAGGTAGGGGATGGCGCTCTCCCGTAACCCATTTCAGAGGCGGTGGACACTAAAGGCGCTCGTGAAGAGTAGGTTGCGTTGGAAGCCATGGTGCCAGTTCTGGATGGCACCGGACGCCTCTGTTCCATGTTGTTCATCTCCACATCACGCGGAGTTCCAGGGCGCGACGAGTAAGCTGGAAGTGTCATCATGGTGTCGTTACGTCCCAGCATTGGCATCTCTGGCAGCTTGTCATTGTTGAGAGGGCCAACATTTGGTAGGGTGGGCAGAGTTGCAATACGCTCCATAGGAGGCTTCTCGCCATTCTTTCTGGCTGTTTTGAACTCGGCCCGCAGACGGTTGGCTTCTTCCCTTGCCAGTGCCTTGTTGACTGTCTTGGTCACAATCTTCATCAAAGTCTTGGTGACCTTGCGCCCGCAATAACCCGAGAGGCCGCCGTCGGCACTAGGGATCCAGTGCCAGAGGAAGAAGACCCAGAATAGCACAGCGGTGAGGAGAAATAGTGCCGAGAAGACCCAGACAATCAAGGTAAAGCACATGCCTGAGAGGGTCAGAGCTTGACGGTAGTCCTTCTCGGCGAGGGTTTTGATCTTTTCAAAGAAGCCTTTAATGGAACCGCCCACATCTTCGTTGCTGATGGCGAGCTGGGATTCATACACCGCTTTGATAGTGAAGGCGTTAATCACCTGGCGAGGGCCTGAGCAGATGATGACACGAATCCAGGCTGTGGGTAGGTTAGTAATCTTAGTCTTAAGTTTGATGAAACTTGAACTCACACTGGAAGCTGAAGTATGTGAATAAAGCAATGTACTCCGCGCCCTTTTTGCTCTTGGTGAGTTCCGCGAAGACTAGAAACCTCCTGAATCCGAGGCCGGAACCCATCCGAATGGATTCCCATCTGGCAGCAAGACTGTCCAAGTAGCACTCGGCAACGTTTCCCCGCCGAATGACTTTAAAGGCACGGTAGCTTTCATACGCAAGGTTGAGAAAGGAGAGAATGATACAGATGGAGAAGATCCACTTGCTGATATCGATACTGATAGCCGGGTCAATTCCTCCAGACCAGCGGTTAAAGGCGAGCAAGTTGACGGCAGTAAAACTGTCGACGGCATACACGGCAATGGAAATGAGCAGCATAATCCAGAGGTAGATGTAGGCGAAAACGGCACCGCAACCCTTGGCTTTGAAGTCTTTTAGGCTGATGTACTCCCATCTCTGGTCCGCCGTTTCCTCGGTCTGCTTCCTGCGGTGGCTGAGACAACCCATCTTGGCGAATGAAAAGGTGACGAAAACGAAGTAGCGAACGGCCTGCCGAACAAAAGGAAATCGCTGCGAATGAAGAACGAAGGGAAACTCGTGAGTCGGGTATCGGAGTTAAAGAGTGTAGATGACGGTTGAGCGGTCCTGCCGTCAAACACAGGTCGATCCTCGCCTGCGAAGGATTCGACTGTGCTGCTATCCAGAGCAAGCGTACAAGTTCGTACGAATATGTCGAGTCGGTTCCTCGCCGAGAGAATATGAGAGAAGGAAGAGAGAGGGTAGATGTCTCGAGGGGATGGTGGGTGTAACACGAGTGGGGCACTGAGCTGGGTGACGGAGCTGGTCGGTGCGGCGGGTGGGCCGTCAGGATCGCGAGGACGAGGGCATGTCGCTGATAGAGAGAGCCGAAGGAGCGGTTGGAAACATCAACCGACTAACGGCAGATGGAGATTTGACGATGGGGAGATCGATATGTCGGTAAGGCTCGTAGTGCGCACGCAGGGGAGGTCGGATGCCCGAGCGGAAAGATGTGTTGGAGGATTCGCGAAGGCTGGAAAACGGAGGCGCGGGATCTGGAGCGGCGCGACGAGACGCAACGCAAGTTGGAACAAAGGAACGGATGTTGGCGACCGGGTGTCGTATTGTAGTTTCAGATGGCTGCAGGCCGGACTTAATAGAATGCGACAAAAGAGTGACGAGAGCGACGGAAACGACAAAGGCCTATTCTGGCGGCCATGGCAATACCAAGGCTGCGAACGGGAAGGTTTGGGATGGAAACGGATGAAGAGGGAAGCTGGAAATGAAGGGGAGGCCACTAATAGTGGTCTCGACAATATCTTTAGATAGATTCGGGCTTCCAGCAATGGACGGGGCCGACCTTCCCAACTTGCCTGGCACCTTCCCACTCCCACCTCCCTCCCACCTGCCGCCTTCCCACCTTCCCACCGTAGAATCATCAAACCGGGGTCGATTTCCCATGTGGGAGATGCATCCAGCCCGTCCACAGCGGGCGCCACGCCCAACGCAGGTACCAGCCGCCTATGCCGTACAGGGTTTAGCGCTTCCAGGGTGTGGCCGTGTCGAGGAACTATTGTTGTGGTGCTGGAGGCGCCGTGGCTGCTGGTTGGCTCAAAGAGCACTCGCCACAGGACAGTCAGAAGCGGTCAGCTCGTCATCAATGGACGGGAGTTCTGCCCGCCGTCAGAGAGATCTTCAGTGGCCTCAGACGATTCTCCAGAAGCCGTCAAAGCGTGTATCAGACACCAGACACCCGCTCAGGGAGCCACTTAGGGGTGCTGGATGCGGGTGGCGCTTGGATGACATTGGCCACTCAAAACGCTCCCTTGCGGTGGATCCATGCTCAAACGAGGGTTCAACCGCCACCCGAAATCCGAGTGAATGCATCTCATCCAATCCTGATTCCTGTTTCCGGGGACGAACGAGAAGTTGACGGCTGCGGAATAGCCGCCAGCTGTTCACGGCCTCTGCCTCTACTTTCCATCGTTTCCCTTCCTGCTGCTTGCCGCTCAAGTTGACGCTTGCAGCTCACACCGCGAGCGGTGACGATAATAACACAACATCTGAGCGTCGTGGCTCCAGTCGGATTGTCCAAACACAGACCGGCTGCGCATCGCCCGACCTACGCAGTGCTACCACAACTGGCCGATTCTCGCGTCTCAGTAACACAACCCGTTTCAGACCAGTTACATGGCCGGGAATCCCACAAATCCCACGTCCGTCCCGGCGCATTCGACTCCCTCCCTTCCGTCGCGGATGAAACGAGCTAAAAGTACCCGGGCTGCCTCTCCCCGCGTCCATCCATGACACGATGACACAACGCGCCGTACCACAGGGATGATCTTGGCCTTGCTTAGAGTCCAGAGTACAAGTCGCCATCTCCCGGCCTCAGCGGTCTCCCAGGATGGCCAAACGTCACCTGCACTCCAGACGCCCATTTCGGCTTCGGCGGGAGATGGGCGACCGTTCCACCGGCCCATTTTGATCATCACGCGTTGGTTCGCTGAGTAGGTTCGGCGGGTGTTTGAAGTCTGGCTCCAGATTAATTTCCAACAAGAAGGGTCCTTTGTCTCCCGTTCTGGAACCTGGCGCTGATCATGGACATGGTTCCGAACCCTCAAGCCAAGCCATGCCTGCAAGCCAAGCCTCGGCCGGCCCGTCTAAATGGCAATCGGCAACGTGATTGATGCGTGAGCAAACAACTATTGTTTGTGCGAAACAACTCAGCCTTCTCCAATATCGCGCAGCATGAACTAAAACCCTCAGCAAGGAATACCCTATCTCCCCGCCAAGAGGCAACTCTTTCCCCTCTTTTCGATCCCCCTCGCCAGCGCTGACGAATGAATACAGTGTGACTTAGGAGAGGCCTCTGGGTGTCTGGGTGTCTAGGTGACCGGCTCATCCGCGAACTCTATGTGCTTGCAAATATCTCCCTAGCCGACGTGAACAAAGAACGTTCAGCTGAGTAGAAGCATAGACAGCAAGCCACATAAAGGCACCAATGAGGGAGTGCGCGATTGCTTCTTTGTTCTCCAAAGCCAAGGATGAGGCAATAGCCCGCCCATCGCCCGTTATGCAGACAACTTGACAATGGCGACAATAGAAATGATAAATTCCCAAAGATCCAAAGATGGTTTCCTGTCCTGCTCAAATGAGCAACTTCCTCTTTAAATCATCTTGCCTGTGAAGAAGCTATGAATCAGCATCGAGCACCCTTTGGTGATTCGCGGGCCGAGTCCGAACCTCCGAAGTTCGAGCTCCTCAAAGAGATCGAAGAGAATGTATGGATCGCCGTCCGGCCAGGCGACCCTCGCGGAGAACAGTATCTCGCCCGTCCTACCAAGGACTACAAGCCACGAAAGGATGATGGATCTAGGAACAGCCCTTGGCAGGAGTTGCTTTTCCAGCACGGCCAGGCCGAAGCGTTAGCCCGTCTACTCAACCACGAGAACCTCATCAATCTTGTCGGGAGCATCGACCGCCATCCCTTTTCTAGAACTCAGCAAAATGACAAAGGGCCGGGGAAAACTGAGTCGCATCTGGTCTGGGACTTCTGTGATGCCGCGAATCTCAGTGCGCTTTTCGCTGATAACCCCGTCTATCATCCGTCCTCTTATCTCCCCGAGTCTCTCTGCTGGCACGTTCTCCGGTCCCTGTCCCGAGCTGTTACCTACCTACACGACGGAAGACGGCTCAAGCCTGGCGTGAGGCTCTCGTCAAGTGAGCCCCCAGAGTTCGTGTCTGTAGATGCAGACTGGCTTCCCATCCTTCATCGTGCCATCGAACCCGGCAACATCTACTTCCAGCACCCTCGTGGTATCGAGACATACGGCCAATGCAAACTCGGTGACTTTAGCAACGCAGCAGTAACAGGCCATGCCATACGTTCGGCCATTAAATCGGCGGAACATGACATCAATAGGAGAGATATCGATCAATTCGATCGCATTCCTTCATACGGCATATCGATGGCCCGAACTCGAGGTAACGAGCCAATGAAAGAGACGAGCAAGAACCGTAAAAAGGACCCCGAAGTCCTCTCAGGGGTAAGCTATGGCTCTCCAGTAAGTGTTGATTGAAACTAACTTCCTTGCCTAGGACTCTCGTCCATATACTCTGGCCGCGGAGCTCTGGTCCATCGGTGCTGTTATCTTCACCATGATGACTGGCAAGCTTCTCACCTTCTGTTGCGACAAGTGCGGTTGCGCCCACCTCGAGCGTTGCGCGGCGCAAGGCTGTCTCGATAACCAAGCCTACGCTGATGGCTGCGAGTGCCTCTACGGGGGCTGCGAGCATATGCCCAAGGAAAACTGCGACGAGCCGTTTTCACCCTGGACACCTTGCCCGCCCGAGCATCGCTGCCGGGTGCCCATGATCAACATCGACACGTACGTGTCGCGGGCTAAGTACACCAAGATGCTGCGTCAAGTGGTCTTGGAACTTCTTCTACACGATCCGATGGCAGAACCGAACATCTTAACCACGTGGTTCGAGAGAGCCCAGGCAATCGAGAACGAATACCAGCGCTGGAAGGAGTTGACGGAGGAAGGGGCGGAATATCGGGATCTTGAGGATGATATGGCTGAGCGAAGAAGAGTGGCGAGGGCCAAGGCGGAGGGGACACGGCAGAAGGAGAAAGATTGACGAGGCCTGCTTCCCCGGTACTCCAACGTAGACTGATCTCTTTTACACTCCATTTGTTTCCAAATGCATTGATTCATTTATCCAAGAACATGTTCTTCATTTTCTTTCATGAAAACCCCCAATAATCCAAGATACCTCCTCGGTCTATTTGACCCAATGATCTTACACCACCAGTCGCAAGCAACGAGCCCCGATTGGCGTTAGGCTGCTAGACCCTAGCACCACCTGCCATTGCCACCGAAGGGACCCCGCACCGCCGCCGTACTTCGTACCTTCCTTTCCCTGCGAAAGCCGAGTCCCTTGAGCCGCCCCGCCATCGGTTGGTCTCGAGCTGCCAGCCCCATTCCTCCATTTCACATCATCGTCAAAGCTTCAACCTTCCAGCTCCCCAAGCATCTGCCCATTTCTTCACGATCTGCCAACAACAACGCCGGCCGTCGCTTCACACACTAAAGAACACCGCACACCTCGACCTTGTCTCGACATTGCCTTTGCTTCCCGCTCACGCAAATCCCTCGGACCTCAACAGCTGCCCTCGAGCTTCAAAGCCCGAGCCGCCACGCCCCTCTGTCCAGCTCCCTCCGCCCACGCGCGCGACATCGCATCCACAGTCGACCGCTCCCTCCGCTCCCAAATGTCCCATCCGAATCATACGCCGCCTCTCCTCCTCACGAAGCGCCTGACGGCCTTCCTCCATGCCAACCAGACGGCAGCCCTGCCGACGCTGTTGCTCACCAGCGCGCACGGAAAGCTCCTCGCCCACGCCAGCCCTCAACCCGTCTCCGTCCTGCGCACGCACGCCACTGTTGCCGCCTCCCTCCTCGCCATCCATTCCTCCTCGTCTCCCGTGTTGCCTTCCTCTCTTCCCGGCTCGCGCACGCCTGATCCCATTGGCAGCTCCCCGCCAGACGAGGACGCGGATGACGACGCCGACGACGAGCAGCTGAGCCAGTCCCAGCACCAATACCAAAACTCTCACAAGACCAAGCCCATTAAGCCCGCCACCATCACTGTTCAGCTCAGTGGCGGTACGGTTGTCATCCGTCGCCTCAAGTGCGGCCTGCTCTTCGTATGCGTCGGCCCCGCCCAGGACACCCCAGGCGACCACCCTTCCCATCTTCACCCCCACGACCGCTCTGGTGATGCCTCTCACGTTGGCAGTCCTGGCGAGGCCGATAGCATGATTAGCATCGGTGCTCAGACCACCGCCAGCCTCGAGAGCTCCACCGGGACCGGGGCCACTGCCATTGCGCTCCGTCGCCATGCCGCCGACCTCTCTCGCTGGCTCGACGACAAGCTTGGCACTCTAACTGTCCCCGAGGAGGGTGTTGGCGTCCAGTAAGGCAAGTTTTTCAGCAGGCGTTGATCGTTTGAGGACGGGTGGCGTAGCATTGGCGGTGTTGGAAAGGCGTACTTTTGGAATACAAGTTTTCCTTGCGGAATGGACAGGGCATCAATCTCTGTTGTCTCTTGTTCGGGCGTTTGGGGGTTGAACTAGGTAGATACCAAAGACTAAGACAGTCAATATCTATATCACGCGTGGAACCATATTATTACTTCATATATTTTGTTTCTCATTCCGCTGCCTCCGATTTTGAAGGGTATTACATACACGCAAGTAAAGAAGTACTCTCTAACAGATTCCTAACAATTCGCCTTGCTGTCCAGCGGAGGTCCCAGGATAGTTCTCCCTCTCGCGGATCAAAAAGTCAATAACGCCCATCCGTCCATAACGCCTCCGGATGCAGTACCGTGAAGAGTCCAGGCCGAAGCCAAACAATCCCAGACAGATTGTCCAGGGGTAAGCCAAAACGAAGAGAGGGGCAAACTTGAGTACGTGCGAATAACTCGCGTGACATCATCGATGTACCTACCTACTCGATGCTCATCCGCATGATACCGTCGTGCGTGTCAATCATGCCCTGAAAGCCGATGCGTCCCTTGCTGCCGAGGCGGCCGGAGGGGGCGGCGGAGGAACTGGCGCCAGACAGGTTGCCCGGGGTGCTACCGGCCTCACTCGGAGCGCCACTGCCAGACTTATCGCCACCGTTACTGCCGGGCCGGGAGCCCGAAGTCCAGGGCTGGACGTCGCGCTGGAGGGGGCTCTGCATGATGGGCGAGTTGTGGGCGCTCATACCGGGGCTGACCGCGCGGCGCTTGAAGCTGAGGGGGTCGAAGTCATCCTCGCGGCGGCGCTTACTGTTGATACGACGAGTGATGTCGGCGGCGGTGGGCAGTTGAGGACCACTGTTCTGCGAGGGCTGTAGGGTTTTGTTAGAACAGGTTGCTAGCAGTAACCGACGGGGGAGTACTTACCGGGAGGCCATTAGATCCGCCCTGAGACGGTGAATCCATCGCGACGTCTTCGCTAACGCCCGAAGACGAACCCCGTGGCAGGAAGCCCGCTGGGGGTGGTGTAGTCCTCGCGCCGCCCATGCTGCTGGACTCGGAGAAGTTATCCCAAAAAGTCTTACCCTTGGAATTCTTCATGACGTGTTGCTTAAAGCTGCTCGAGAGTCCCGTCGACAGGTCGCCCATCATGTCGTCCTCAGCGACGTCATCCAAGGAATCTTGCTGCGTCAAGTTGGGCGACGAAGGGGCTGTTGTCACAATGGTTTGTGTAGAATCCGTAACGGCGGCTTGAGGAATCCTGGGCTCGAGGTCCATATCGCTTTCGCGAACCTGCTTGACGACTTCTGCTTCTCTTCGAAACTCGGCATCAGCCGGTGCCCCCTCCTCCATGAGAGCCGCCCGAATTCGAGCAAAGGTTTTGGTCTTGGGCTATTCGGACTTCAGTCAGGATGCTTGTCAGCGTTGGGACGGATGAAGGGTGACTTACCAAGAGATTTCCTCGCCGCGTAACCACCCTTCGTATCACATTCCGCTGTCCATCTATTCCGAGTCCATCAACATCACCCATGGTCTTACCCTCGTCTGCGTCAGCCCCGGAAATGTGTAGTTGGTTCGCTTGCCAGGAGATGCTCTCCCGTCTCGCACGAGATCCACTGCTGGGCGGTGATTTGGAAATAGACCCTCCAGAATTGCCAAAGCCAAGTCCCAGATGTCCGCGCACCTTCTTCTTTTGTTGCTTCCGTGGTCGCTGGCGCTGCTGGAAGCTCATGAGGCTACTCATGGCAGGAGATCCAAACGGAATACTCGGGCCGTGAGGTCCCATTGCCGGGCCCATCTTAGAGACCTGGGGCGTGGTGACATAAGATTCGTCCATATCCTCGTCCATCAAGTCATCGTCATCCGAGGAGCTCGAAGAATCTGACCCAACAGCCTGAGTGCTCCCCACCGAACTACTAACGTGCATCTTCTCCTGATTGCCCATCACCGACCATAGCGACGTCGACGTCTGCTCCGGTCCTGCATAATGGCTCCTCCGACTCGGGATGTTCATGGCCCGGCCACCAGCGGTAGGGGACGAGTCCGGGGAGGACTGCTCGGCGAGGGTCGAGTGGTGTAGGCTCGTCGCGGCGCGCGAGAAGTCGAGGCCCCGGGAGCGGCGGGGAAGGATGTTTGTCGGGGAGGCGTATATTTGTGAATGGTCAAGCTTAGGAGAGAGAGGCGCGGGCTTGACGTAGGGATTCGAGGCGGCGGCAGGAGGCGTGAACTCGCGACGGGGCGGGAAGCCGCGGGAGTTCAAATCTGTGCGACGGGGAGTCACTGGCGTAGGAGTGTCACAGATTGTGCTGTCGTCCTTGGAGGTTCGTCGATATGTTTCGACAATGTGCGGCGAGGGCGACAGTTTGGAGGGAGTGCCTCCGCCGTCGGACATGGACCTGGTCTTGGCCAAGGGCGAGCGACCCTGGGTTCTAGACACGGCGTCGGCGCCTGCCAGGTCGTCCATGACGGCTGAGTCGTCGTAGGGATCGCCCATTATGGTGTGATGGCGTTCCATGGGAATTCGGGGCGTAATGGTGTCTCGGCGTCGCACTTTGGGGGTCGGTGGGTGAGCAAATGGTGTTTGGAGACGGACCAATTTGAGGTGAGATGACGCTGTGTCGACCTCATGGAACCGCAGCGATGTTGGAGATCAAGGGGCGATTTCCACGAGGAGCAGGGAGTAAAAGAGCATAATTTCGCATGCCACACCATCAAGAGCCAAGTTATGAACGAGCGGAGAAGGATGAGGCTGTACACGATGCGAGGACGATCAGAGTTGGGCGGCTAATCATACAGTAGAAGAGCGGCACGGTGCGTTGGGTGCTTCGCGCTGCCGGTTTGACACTACAAGGGTGTCCGCCCCGCAATTGCATCAGGCCCGCCGCCCCCAATCCATTGGATCTTACTGTCCGGGTGCCGGGGCTCCACCGTTCCTTTGTACCCCTGTCAATTCGGACGCAACCTGGAGGGAATGCATCTAGGATTCGATTGTTTATGGGTTTCTCAGGTCTAAACAGTGGGTGTAGATACAACAAATATTCCACCAAACTGAGATCCAATGCTCAATTGCGTCTATGTGCCCATTGACTGACTGCTAGTATCTCTTCGTTACCTACCACCTAATCCAAGAGGGTATTTCATCTGGGCAACCTAGACATTGCTTTTCGCTCTCTATCCGGTGCAACGAAGGACAATCAACTGTTAGTCATGATATGCAAGAATACAAAGGTTCCCATTGAAAGCGAATCTAACCAAGCGAAGAAATCTCGCTAAGCAAATGAAATTCATCATAGATAGTGCCCAGTGCTCAATGGAGTTGTTTCTCGCATGAAGCTTACCCTACACCATTTGATTAAGGATCCTAACCCGTGGATTTTTCTTACAAAAGCTCATTTCTAGGTACTTCGATATTGATAAACTGTCCATCGTTTCAAATATTTAGAAGATCTATAGTTTATAGAGCTTGAGGTTTCTTTTTTTAGTACATCTTGCAACGTCACTATGACAATGATGGTTGGCTCAAACCTTCTGAACCGCGCTATGACGTTGCCGCATCGATCAAACCATCAATGGGAGATACTGGAAGTAAGCTGTAATCACCTCTGCAGTACAATATGATAGTTACCAAGTGTAGAATTCAGTCGTCTCAACCCGCCACGTTTTGTACACTTACTGAGGCTCACTGTTCAACTGCCAGTCGTTATTTTCGATTGACGTCAGTCATGTTGCATCTACGCCGAACCCGAAGTGGGGTAATTGTCATGGAGGGGCTCACCCACACTACCTGAACCACCAAGACTGTTTATTTTATCGCCTCGGATGCTCTCCTTCACCACCGATAAGCCATTTGTCTCCTTCAGATGAACGCCTCAAGAGCCATACAACGACTCAGAGCCATCCAGAACAGTCTTTCCTTCCCCAGATTGCCCTTTTCTCCCTTCTCTAAACGTAACTTCTCCTCAACCCCCGCTTCGCGAGCTCGCAACTGACGGCAGAAAGCAGTCCAAGCTCGATCGGTCACCATGGCAGCCACCACGGATACCAACAACTACAAGTTCAACCACTCGATGTAAGCTCCAGATTGGGTCAGAATGTTGCCCTAGACCTGCAGGTACTAATGCCAGACTAGGATCCGAGTCAAGGACCCCAAGGAATCCGGTACGCAAGCACCTACACACCTTGATAACCCAGCGAACGACTCAGGCATAGCTGCAAGGGTTTCCCCAAAAATACTATCCAAATTATCTTACTAATTCGATTTCCCTTTCAAAGTCAAGTTTTACGAGTTCCTGGGCATGAGCCTTGTCAAGAAGCTCGAGTTTCCCGAGAACAAGTTCGATCTTTACTTTCTGGGTTACGACTCACCCAAGGCCCTGTCGCATGGCAACACTGCCTTCGACAGACAGGGTCTGGTAGAACTCACTCATAATTACGGGACTGAAAACGACCCAGAGTACAAAGTTAACAACGGCAATGCAGAGCCGCACCGTGGCTTTGGCCATCTTTGCATTAGCGTCGACAACATCCAAGCGGCGTGCCAGCGTGTCGAGGATGCAGGCTACAAGTTTCAGAAGAAGCTCTCTGACGGCCGGATGAGAAACATCGCCTTTGTCCTCGACCCCGATGGTTATTGGATCGAGGTCATTGCCCAGAACCCCTACCAAGAGACGGAGGATGTCAAGGAGACTGATGTGTCGACCTACCTCATGGTGAGCAATCCAAGCAGCTCGGTCCGAGAGTATTCTTCATCTAACTCAACTAGAACCACACCATGATTCGCGTCAAGGATGCCGAAAAGTCTCTCAAGTATTACAAGGACGTTCTTGGCATGACTCTGATCAGAACACTAGAGAACTCGAGTGCAGGCTTCAACCTCTACTTTTTGGGATACCCTGGTAACAAGCCTGTGACTGACGCCATGGATATTTCTGATCGAGAGGGGCTTTTGGAACTGACCTGGAATTATGGCACCGAGAAGGATGAGGACTTCCGATACCATGATGGCAACCAAGAGCCCCAGGGCTTTGGCCACATTTGTGAGTTACTGATCTTGGACGCTGAAAATAACTTCGTCTAACTGACTGCCTAGGCATCTCGGTTGACAACTTGGAGGCGGCTTGCAAGCGGTTCGAGGATTTGACGGTCAGCTGGAAGAAGAGACTGACGGATGGCCGGATGAAGAATGTTGCGTTTTTGCTGGACCCGGATGGCTACTGGATCGAGGTTGTCCAGAACGAGAAGTTCAGTGGTAAGGAAAACTTCTTGAGGAAGTAACGCAGATGATTCAATTCGAAAATGGAAAGCCTATGTAGTGGTATCTCTGGCCATGGAAGTTCCTATGCAGAATGCAGAATGCAGAATGCAGAATGATGACCGGTGAGCCGACGTGGCGTTGTGTTACAGCCTGACCAAGTGTAGGATGGCCAAGCATTGTGTGCAGAAAGAGTGATTACTGACAAGGCCAATCTGAAGGAAGCCCGAAAGCGGGCATCGTCACCGCAACCAAAAAGCAACACAACGCAGGCATGATACAGCGCGTGGTGGCATCGGCATGGGTGCAGCACCCGGCTAATGATGACGCCAATAAGCGGCAAAGGCGCCCTCTCGTCCGCGAGAGATGCAACAGCCACACCATCTTTGTTGTCTCCCTCGCAGGAAATGCAATACCGCCTCATCCTCTGGACAGTGTCTCAGCGCCCGAAAGCCGGCTGCCGCGGAATGGGAAGGGCAAGGCAGGATTGATGTTAGTGCATGGGGGGCAATCCAATCGATCGCTACAACGTCCGGCCCGTGGCTTGCAGTAGTTCAATATGGGGAAAATGAGGGGTTGATAATGACGGGCAACATGGACCAAAGTTTAGTCTAGGTCCGCGGTTCATCGAGCCGCCTCACGTAACCAACCACGGCTGCGTCCACGTTGCTCTAATGCTCACGTTTTGGACTACCGATGGTAGACTAGTAGCATCATCGCATCTGTCCCCCACATTCCCCCATTATGGTCAACGGACTTGTTGTAGCCGACACTTTGTGCTTGTGGCCGGCTCGTCACATTCGCCCCCGGCTTTGTCCTCAGCCCGCAAACCGCAGGATGGACCCCCCGCGGCCCTAGTCCTAGACACGCCTGCGGCCTGGGCCTTGAGAGACATGTAAGCTTGGCGTGGGGAGTCCTGTAATGGCTATTAGTCGAGCGCCGACGGGACATCGCATGAGCTGCAGCATCCCTCGAAAGTTGAGGGGCTTCTGCGTCTAAGGCCTCATCGTCGCCTCTCGGTTGGCTGGGCTTTGTCGCCAGGGGGGGTTCCACGAGATTGGGCATGGCTAGGAATCGTGGCGGGGCGCCTCGACGAGAACTGAGAGGCGGTGGATGAGAGAAGGGGAGAAGGGGAGAAGGGGAGAAGGGGAAAGAGGGGAGGGGGACGGAGCTTATATCGTGCTGCAAACGTCATCTCGATCCCTTTCTCTCGGTTCCTCGATTCTTTCTTTCCTGACTCTTCAACTCACTCTATACCCATCTTGTTCGATTTCACTTCGTCGACGACACTCACCCAAATCCTCCATACCCTGGTTACTAGTACTCAACTAAGTACTATAGAGATTCCTTGATCACAGATACTGGCAAGACTCACAAATATGACCCCTTCAGCTACTCATGATCCTCCGTCATCGGCGAGCTCGGCCCGGCCCCGGATTCTGGTCCCTGAGAAGGTATCCCCGGATGGCCTGGCCCTTCTCACTCCCCATTTTGACGTCGACAACCGCCTTGGGCTTTCGGCCGAGGATGTCATCTCCTTGATTCCTCAATACCATGGCCTCATCGTTCGGTCCGAGACCCAGGTCACGGCCAACGTGCTGCAGGCAGGAAAGAAGCTCCGGGTCGTTGCCCGAGCTGGTGTTGGTGTTGACAACATCGACGTGCCGGCTGCCACAACGCAGGGTATCATCGTCGTCAACTCGCCTGCGGGCAACATTGTCGCCGCGGCAGAGCACACAGTTGCACTCCTCTTGGCGACGGCCCGAAATCTGGGCCGTGCCGACGGGACTGTGAAGAACGGAGGATGGGAACGCAGCAAGCTCGTCGGGGTCGAGGTCGGCAGCAAGACACTAGGCATCATCGGCCTAGGTAAAGTCGGCATGAACGTGGCTCGAATGGCTAAGGGCTTAGGAATGGAGGTAGTGGCCGTTGATCCCTATGCGAGCGCAGACATTGCGCGCCAGGCAGGTGTCCAGCTCGTCCCCAGCTTGAAGGATCTCTTGCCCGTGGTGGACTTTTTGACCATCCATACACCTCTGCTAGCGACGACGCTGGATCTTATCGGGGAAGAGGAGCTGAAAAAGATGAAGAAGACGGCACGGGTGCTCAACGTCGCACGAGGTGGCGTGTACAACGAGGCCGCGTTGCTCAAGGCGCTGGACGAGGGATGGATTGCGGGAGCTGGCATCGACGTCTGGTCCTCAGAACCGCCCCAAGAAGATTCAGCAGCGGCAAAGCTCAGTAGGCATCCCAAGGTGGTGGCAACGCCTCATCTGGGCGCATCAACCGTCGAAGCCCAGGAGAACGTATCCATGGACGTTTGCAAGCAGGTCCTCGAGATTCTTCGAGGCGGCCTTCCCACGAGTGCCGTCAACGCACCCATAATTGTGCCCGAAGAGTATCGCAAGCTGCAGCCGTCGGTGCAGCTGGTCGAGAAGATGGGCCGGCTGTACACCCAGCACTTTGTACGCAGCAAGGGTGGCATGATGGGCCGCAGACGTTTCCAGCTGATCTACCACGGCGATCTTGCGGGCATGACCAACACGAAGCCGCTGTTCGCGGCGCTGGTCAAGGGTCTGGTGGCGTCTTTCAGTGACTCGCACGTCAATATTGTCAATGCCACGCTCATCGCCAAGGAGAAGGGTATCGTGATCAGTGAGACGCACTCTCGCCAAGCGGAGCAGCCGACGTTTGCCAACCTTGTGACGCTGCGGTCCTACGAGGCTGGGATTGGCGGCAGCGAGCAGATTATTGAAGGCTACGCAACAGACGACCGGGCGTACATTTCCAAACTGGACCGGTTCAACGGAGTGTTTACGCCCGAGGGGACGCTCATCATCCTGCACAACTACGACGAGCCCGGCAAAATTGGAGGCGTGGGAACGGTCCTCGGTGCGCACGGCATCAACATCAAATTCATGCAGGTCGCCAGTCTCGACCCGCACCAGCAGCAATTGGCCGCCGTGCAAGACGGGCCGGTGGATGGACCCAAGGGCCACGAGGCGTTGATGATTTTGGGTGTTCTGGGGCCGGTGAGCAACGATGTGTTGGAAGGGCTGAATAATTCCGAGGGCGTATTAGATGTTAGCTTGGTCAAGCTGTGATAGGAGAGGGGAGTTTAGTACTTGAACGAGTCTTGGAACGCGTTTGCATCGCACTCAAGGCAATTAAGGAGGTGGATTCTGCCAAGCAGAGAAAGGAATATCTCACCAACAAACGCCCGCAATCAATACGACATGCCATGGACAATCATTTGTCTGAGATGCACTGCCCCATCCCCCTCCATCTCTGTGCACGGCAGCTGGTCGCGGGACACCTTCGTAGCAGTGGAAGTGGGAGAAGCGAGACATTGCTACGTAGCCTGTGCCTGATAAATGAAGCTTATTGCGATTCTTGATGACTCGTCTTTTATTTACGCGGATATGACCATATATTATCTCTTACACTGTCCCCTGTACGTATATCATTACCAAAGCATGGCTAATTAGACCAGTAGAAGCTACGCAGGGCAATAATTTGGCCGTCTTTACTGGCTGTTCCGCACACGCTACTACTTCGCCTGCCGTAGTGCCATCCGCTACTCGGTGGATGGCACCGAGCTGGAGAGCTCAGGGTGCTGTAGGAATGGGTCCCTTGGTGGACTGTGCTGCTGAACGATCGGGGGATTCGACCTGGGCTAGCGCATCGTGGCCAACCAGAACCGCCCATACCTCGCTGGGAGCTCCCCTGTTGGCGTCATCGTTCCTTGTTCTTCCCTGTGGCCCCATCGACGGGTTCTCGCTAGGTAAGTCGCCCACATCCTCAAACTCGTCCGCTCGTCCCACCCGTTTCTCGTTCTTCTTCATCATCATCACTACTCGCCCTCAGTGCGAAAGGGTCGCAATACCCCCGACTCAGTCGAACCCGCTGCGTTTCTACTTGGCCGTCTTGACGCGATCCGGATTATACACCTCGATCACCCTCTTTCGGTCTCGTTCTACACAGCTTTCAGCTTTGTTTCCACGTTGCTGAGGTCTGGATTCTCGCGTCATTGTACGAGCGCACCCGACGTCAACCGACGACATTAATTCGAACCGAACTGGCAATTGCTTTCAGGATCGCATTCTCGACATTAGATCGCCTCCCCTCACGCGCTGCCAAAATGCGTCGAACTGCGAGATACAGCTCCCTCCGGCCTGCCGTGCTAGGCATCGGCCGAATCCTCGGCACAGGCTTGTCCGCCGTCGCGGCGCATCCGCTGACCAAGCGATCACCTCACTCTCATGAGCCTGACTCCGAAGGGCCGAGCCTCGTGGTCCTCCTCATCGCCTCAATGACCCTGGTGCTCCTCGGTGGTGCGTTTGCCGGCCTGACGATTGCGTAAGTTCCCCTCGCCTTTTTGCTTGGCAAATATGCTGACAATGCCAAGCTTGATGGGGCAGGACAGCATCTACCTCCAGGTCCTCTCTGGTGATCCCACGGAATCGCAACACCGGAACGCGAAACGTGTGCTCAAGCTGTTGAATCGAGGAAAACACTGGGTTTTGGTCACTCTGCTTCTCTCTAATGTTATCGTCAATGAGTCGCTGCCTGTTGTTCTTGACAGAACCCTCGGCGGCGGCGTCGCAGCTGTTGTTGGCAGCACAGTGCTTATCGGTACCCATGACCCATGCATATTTCTCCCATCTTAGACGTGTGCTAACCATCAAGATAGTTATCTTTGGCGAAATTGTCCCCCAGTCCGTCTGCGTCCGATATGGCCTTCAAATCGGTGGCTACATGTCAACACCTGTCCTCATGCTCATGTACCTAACGGGTCCTCTGTCTTGGCCGATTGCGAAGCTTCTGGATTGGATTCTTGGCGAAGACCAAGGCACTGTCTACAAGAAGAGCGGTTTGAAGACACTTGTGACGCTCCACAAATCCCTGGGCGAACTCTCCGAGCGACTTAACCAGGACGAGGTCACCATCATCACCGCGGTTCTCGACTTGAAGGACAAGCCCGTGGCCGAGGTCATGACCCCCATGGATGACGTTTACACTCTGTCCGAGGACCACGTTCTGGATGAGAAGACTATGGATGAGATTCTAGGCTCAGGATACTCGAGAATTCCGATTTACCGATCGGGAAGCCCGTTGGACTTTGTCGGCATGCTCTTGGTCAAGACGCTCATCACGTACGACCCCGAGGATAAAACCCCGGTTCGCGACGTTCCCCTTGGTGCTATTGTCGAGACGAGACCGGAGACGAGCTGTCTGGACATTATAAACTTCTTTCAGGAGGGCAAGTCCCACATGGTCCTTGTTTCGGAGTTCCCTGGTTCAGACCACGGTGCTTTGGGTGTCGTTACGCTTGAAGATGTTATCGAGGAACTGATTGGAGAGTAAGTCAAAGCCTATGAACACTCTGGTGGACTAGGTGCTAACACTATTGCTAGGGAAATTGTCGATGAATCGGATGTATACGTCGACGTGCACAAGGCTATTCGACGCCTTACTCCCGCCCCCCGAGCTCGCCGTATCCATGCTGAGGCCGCTGCTGTGGCAGCATCAGCCAGCAAGAAAGCCCCCGATTCTGCCGTACTTGTGGAAGTGGCCCCCGATCCTCATGACGACACCTTAATGGTGGGATCCTACCATAGCAATTATGATGGCGGATTTCACAATGCTGCTAGGACCGCCATACACATGAAGCGACGTACCTCCGATGGTGGCATCGAGGGCCCGCCAGTTTTAGTCAAGGCCAGCTTGGACGAGATGAGGCAACAACTTCGACTTGGCCCAGCCAACCGCGCGACCAGACCCCTAAATAACACGCGGGCGAGCGTATTCAAGATCAAGCAAGGTCTTGACGCGAGTAGCAGGTTATATGGCCTTGACGTTGCTGGCAGGTTGTCCCCACGACCGGCGTCACACATTGGTGTGAGAGATTCACAGCTCGCCACGAGTGACACTGAACGAACGCCTTTATTAAGCGAGGATCTTGGGGAACCGTTTCACCTAAAAGACGGGAAGAAAGCTAATGGCAACGGGACCGAAGGAAAATAGTAATGGGCAAGTATTACGAGAAGCGGAAGGCAATGAGCAAGACGTATTTGTAGGATGTAACTCAGGATTGCAGGGTTTACCGGACGTTTGAGACGGAGTAGTCTCAGCGAATACCACAGCGCGGCATGCTTTGGCTTGCTTAGCTTGTGTATCAACTCAGACCGGATGAATATTCGTGTATATTCTTCAAGGAATATTATGGGAGAACGGGAATCCACCTAGGTGGGTAGCCTGTAGCGAATTACGGATTCCATAAATCAGTCATAATTCGTTGACTTTGGCTTCTATTCAGTTATGCTTTATCGACTTTCTATGTCCAAAGATCCCGGGGCTTTCGCCGTTCTATGACCTGGAGTATTCCCGCTTACATTTTTTATATGCGTCTTACAACGTCAATCGTGCCAGATGGCATTCATGCCAAAGCCGGGCTCGGGGACCCGGACCCTCGCAACGCGCGCGAGGAACTCGTCCTTCCAGCGGTAAATTTCCAACCACCCCTCCTGGTCATCAGTGATGGCGACCCATTCGTCGGACCACGGGCTTGGCGAAACGGCGTTACTGTGACCGCCGCTCGTGGGCGTGGGGTTGAGCAGGATCTGGCGCTCGACGGCGCCCTCGTCGCTGAGGGCAAAAGCAGCAACGTAGCCCGTCAGGTCGAAGGAGTTTGCGCGAGACGAGGCGAAGAGATAACGGCCTGACGAGGACAGGGTGCAGACGTCGGCGCGGTACTGAGTCCAACGGTCGGCGTCGGGGATGCCGGGCGGGATGAGCGGCCAGTGCCGGCGGGTGTAGACGGGGAGGTGGGTGTCCTGGTTGATGACGTACTCGCGGATGCGGTTACCCTTCTCCATGAGGGCGTAGAGGTAGTGGCCGGAGGGGTGCAGGGCGACCCAGCGCGGGTGGTCGCGGGGATCCGGGCAGTCGACGGAGCCGACGAGGTCGAGGGCCGGGTCCTGGGCGGAGCGGCGGCGGTGGACCCAGAGCTTGTTGGCGCGGAGGTCGGCGGAGTAGAGGTAAGTCTCGGTGGGGTCGAAGACCATGCCGTGGATGCCCGAGTTGGGCTGGTACTCGTAGTTCTGGACGTTTTCGAGCAGTGCGCCGGTGGCCGGGTCGGTGGTGAAGACGGCGCCGTGGCCGGCGTGGTCGTAGAAAGGGTTGCAGTAGACGGCGTAGGGGGGTTTCTGAGCAGCGAGGAGGAAGATGGCGCGGGTGTTTGTGGTGGAGAGGGAGGCGTTGGCTTTGGAGGGCCATGTTAGAAGAGAGCTGGAGACTTGGAGGGGAAGATAAGACATACGGTCATGAAGCATCGGGTGAGCGACCTGCTGGGTGATGTTGGTGGGCGACTCAACCGCGAAGCTGGACCACTTTTTCATGGCCGCGCCGTAGATGGTTTTCCTGGTGTGCTGTTTGACCAGTTTATGTCAGCGAGTATTCTCAATTGGATCCTCAAGAAGCCGAAAGCTGGCAAGACTGACATTGAAGGTCATCCACGAGATGGGTTCATCTTCGGGAATCGGGGTGCGCTTGATGAGCTTCAGGGTCAGAGCTTCATCGTCAAAGGCGAAGGTGAAGATGGCACCCGGAGGCGTCCAGGTGCCGACCATGAGATGGTGAACGGGCATGGCGGCGGGTGAAGTCGAGGCGAAGGATCTCGTAGTGAGAGAGGGGGAAAGAGAGGGAAGGGTAGTTGAGGAGAGAAGAGAGCTCGACGGCGAAAGCAAGGAATGAAGCCGATGACGACTGACGAGATGCCGTATCATGTGCCGGGCGGCGTTGGAGACGGGACCAGGGGTGATGCAGATGGGACTTAACACGCGGTTGTAAGCGGGGTCGGGGTGTTAACACAAGAGCAAGTCAGTCAAGCCATGAAAGCAGTTGTAGGATACGAAAAACAAAAATGAAAAGAACAAAAGAAGATCTAGATCATGAATCCTGTGAAAAAGACATATCCCCGAATTGACCATGGAGGGGACGTTGGTGGGTTAAACATTTATCCTCGGGAGTCTCGCCCGTCAGTTTGAAAGAGGGACAAAATCTGGTGGGGAAGTGGGGGATTGGCGATGGGGAAAATCCCGGGCGGGGTGTGGGGCCATGCCGCCGGGGTGGGTCCTTCGGTACCAGGCGGCGGCATTTGAGCTTCGGTTCCTCGCGAGACAGACCAAGCTCCGGAGAGAGAGCCTACGGAGTACTACACTAGGGATAGTAAGAGATGGAAAGGGATAGTTAACCATAGAGAGGAACCAATCAATTCCGGGCGAGATATTAGTATCTACGGCATGAGACATCGCGACGACGGAGGGTAGCCGAGGCATTACAAGGTAAGATGCGGGATGATGCAACATGCAGGCGAGAATGCCGTGAATATATTGCCGATGGATTGTCGGAAGCTAGGCATACTTATACTTACGAAATCTATGTTCCCCACCTCTTGCTTCTTTCATCACTTACCAGATCTAAAAAGAAGCCTCCCATCAGTTAACAAGGCGATGAAACGTACTTCCCGATCTCTGCAACTGGACACTTAGTGAGTGGCCCGCACGGGGATCTCCCAGCTAAGTGCGAACTAGCAAAACTGACAGAACTAGGATGTTGGTTCGGTGGAGAATAGGTATCTTCTTTTACAGTCTGTGAAAATACTAATGGGAATGTCATGCTATTCCTTGATCGCAGAGACTCATGCTTACTTACCTCTCTCAGGTTATCCCTGGCAAACACCTATTCCCTCGGTTCTCGAGCGCCATATTGGCTCCCGCTAGTGTGTCATTTCTCCAAGGCGGTGGTTCATTCTTCAATAGCTCTTGAAGTTCTGCAACACATAGTATTTCGCTTCTGTGAAAACATAACGTTATGTGGGCGGCACGTGAGGGGTGTGCTCGTAATCCACCCCTCTTCGTCCACATCTGCCGTATGAAAAATCGACATTGGTGCACAAGCTGCACAAGTCCAAGTTTCATCTGACCTGCAAAATTTTCGTCTCATCTCCATTAAAGGCCAGAGCTCTTATTAATCAAACAGCCCTGACTCTAATCTTCTGTGATCGCCTCATCTCTAATAACCACAGTTCACAGTGTCTCCTCGCGTTGCCTCCCGTGAGAATGTGGGAACCGCGATCTGCAGACCCTCAACCTCCTGCAAGATTTCATTCCAAATATCCTCACAGTTAAACCTATCGTCGGCGCCGCCTTCGGGATTTGGCACGCTCTTTTCAACGGCAGAGACAAGTTTCAGCGCCTGAAAACCAGGACCCCAGGACCTCCGGGACATGCGAGCTGGTACCGAGATTATAAGTGCCACCCGTCAAACTATGGCCGGTGCCTAGAAGTGATCCCAACACATGCTTCCATTGCGTAGAGGGAGAAAACTACTTGGTGTAGTCCGTAAATCTTTCTCAATTCAATCATACATAGCAGGGTCATTGATCCTTTAGTTCAAACCAAAAACAGTGTTATGTATTGTGAACGAGTGGGCTGCTAGATCTAATTGCGAGCTACAAGAGATGGAGAACGGAGACTACGAGCCCTTCGCTAATACGTAAGTTACGAAGTATGGTACCTACTTATTATCTCCCAAATGGGACTATGCCGACTTTTGGTTGGGCGATGTCATCCTTCCGTGGTCCAAACCCCAGCATCCTGGGTCAATTGGACAGGGCATCCTCTCCGTCAACGTTTCGACTTTATCCACTCTTATGAAAAGAGAGGAACTGCCAGAAAATTTTGACTCCGGCTGTGAAGGGAATTACCTTGTATTTTAAGTTCCTCAAAAGACCAAAATATCATTATTCTCGTGTTTTCTTGATTTTCTGTCAACTCCTTGCACGCTACCACCGCACCATGCATCCACCCTCCACCATCCGACCCGTGCATCTTTACCGATAAGACAGCCCACCCCGGACTTGGACTTGGTCTCCACGGCAACCACGGCGCGATAAACAACCCGCCATCCACCAACCATCCTCCCACGCAACGGCTGACCGACCGACTGACCAAGCTGCTGTCATCTCTCTGCTCGCAACTCAGAACCTGTTACCCCGGTTTTCTTCTTCTTCTTCTTCTTCTTCTCTAATCCACAATGGCATAGTCTCGTCTCGTCTCGTCCTCAGCATTCTTCACTCTTCATCTTCCTTTCTCTCTTCTTCCTCTCACTCACCAAACGGGGTGGGAGCGAGCTTCTTTGTCTCGCGGTTGTCCTTAGCTTCTTCTTCCGCCTTGAATTCACCACCTACCTTTCTTCGCCCACACCCGCTCATCGATAAACCTACATATTAGGTTGGCTACCCGTCTCGCAGCGAGGCTTGTGGTTCATTTCTCTCATCAACGAACGAGGCGGAACTGCCCTTTGCCTCTCAGAGCCTTCAATTGGGGTAGACACCTACTCCGTTCTCGCGTTCTCGCGGAGAGCAATGGACAGTTTCGATGCTCCTCGGCGGCCGCGGCCCAAGTCCACGATCCTGGAGTCGTTCATCCATCGTCGCCAGGCGTCCAACGGTGACGCCCTCCCTGCGAGCCCTCCCCTCGGCGGAGCATACTCGTTCTCCAGCGCATACGACGACATGGCCATTGGCAGCTTCTCCAAGAACAACCCTGGGGCACTCGGCGAGCTGCAACAGAACCAGCAGGAGCCGGCTGCCCGGTTTTCCCGTCAGTCCCGAGAAGATACCCAAGCCGACCCTCGCGGCCGGTCCCGATCCCCGACTAAGAACATGCTCGGAAACGTCACTGTTATAACCTCCATGGGCAAGGACTTGTCCAAGGCGGGCAAGTCTCGCGAACCCTCCCCGAAGAAGCCCAAGAAGACAAAGTCTGGCACAAACCTGGTTGGCATGCTCAGGCCTAAGTCGCTGCGAAACTTGCACAAGCTATTGTCCGATGACGATATCCGCACGTCCAAGGACAAGGAGAACAGAACACCTGTTGAGCCCGCGACAACGCCTCCCATCTTTGCCCAATTTACGAGCGACCCTCTGTTCCAGCAACCCAGTCGACATACAAGCATCGAAGTGGCCCGACATGTCAGTGACCCGGATCTGTACACGAACACTCGCCAGGCCAAGGAACGGCCCAAGTCGTTCCAGGTCCCCATCCACTCCAAGACCGACCAGCCTTCATCGCCGTCCAAGTTTCGGTTCTCGCAAGAGGGTATGCGGCAAGGCTCCAAGGACTCTAGCTCGTCTAAAGCAAGCGGCAAGTCTAGTCGGTCCAAGGGCCTGAGTGCGTTCACATCATTCACTCATAGCCGGTCCAAGTCGACGGCAGCGAGTGCCATGCCTGAGACGGCAGAGCCGCTGCTGCTCGACGCCAAGGACGTCGACAGACACCTTGAGGCCATGCTGGATCGTCGAAATATCCCTGAGAACCAGAGGTACAAGATGCGAAACCTGAACGATACCATCAAGATGGAATTCATCCGCCAGGACTGGGCAGAAATGGCGGCTACCAAGAATGATCGGCCTGGGTCTGTGGGCAGCATCAATAGTGTCAACGGATCGGCCATCGCTTCCGGCATCTCCGCCGAGGAGAAGCCCAAGCGCACTCGTGGCAGAAGCTTCACGCTCTCGAGAGGAAAGAAGGAGCCTAAGGACTCGAGCTCGCCTACCAAGAAATCCAAGGGAGACGGGACTCTCGGCCGCCACTTCAGGAGCAAGTCCACGGAGAGCGTTGTCAGCGAGGTCCCCCCCGGGTCAAGCGGATCGTCCTCGAACTCCGGATTCCTGGCCAAGATCAAGCTTCAGCAGGGCCCTGCCGACTACGTCGCGTATCTGAGAAAGGTACAGAAGCCCCAGCTCGTCGAGGTCGGCAAGATCCACAAGCTTCGTCTTCTTTTGCGGAATGAGACGGTGGCGTGGATTGAGGAATTCATCCAGCAGGGTGGCATGAAGGAGATTGTCAGCTTGCTTACCCGGATCATGGATGTTGAGTGGAGGTGAGTCTTGAGAACATTCTTTTCGTTGCGACATGCATGGCTAACTTTGCTGTAGGGAGGAACATGAAGATGCACTCCTCCACGAGAACCTCCTCTGCCTCAAGGCTCTGTCCACGACAGCTCGTGCCATGCAGTACCTCCATTCGATCCAGGGAGACCTCTTTCCGAAGTTGCTGAACATGCTCTTTGATCCTGAGAGGAAGGGTCCCAGCGAGTTCACCACTCGCAACATCATCACGTCCGTCTTGTTCACCTACATCGAAAGTGCGACACCGGCCGAGCGAGTTTTCCGAGCCAAGAGTATTCTGGCCCACCTCCGGGACCCTGAGCCCAAGGAGGACGAACGCCCCGTTCCGTTCGTTATGGAGATGAGGCGCGATAGACCGTACCGCGTTTGGTGCAAGGAGGTAGTCAGCGTCACCAAGGAAGTATTCTGGATCTTCCTCCACAACGTCAATGTGGTATCTCTCCCATCCGACCAAGCCAAGGCTTCGGGCGCAAACGACGCTTCAGTCCCGGGTGATAACCGGGCGTACTCGTACATGCTCCGACACTTCCCCCAGGAGCGGCCGCCTGTCGCGGCAGCTCCGTACGTGGGTGGAGTGGAGTGGGATGCCACAAACTATCTTGCCTCGCATCTCGACCTCATGAACGCTATCCTCGCCTGCGCGGCCACGAGGGAGGAGCGCAACAACCTCCGGGCGGAGTTCAACATCTCTGGGTGGGAGCGATGCCTTGGTGGCAGCCTGCGCCTCTGCAAGGAGAAGTTCTACGGCAGCGTACATGACGGTCTTCGCACCTGGGTCGCGGCAGCGGCCGATGATGGCTGGGACGTCAAAGATGTAAGATACGGGCCGCCACCGGAGTGTCGCAGCTCGCCCAAGAAGGCCGGAGGCGGTCAGAAGATGAAGGTCGAGCCGGCCCCCAAGCTTGAGATGCCCAAGCTCGACTTTGGGATGGATAAGCCGCAGGCGCCAAAGGATGACGGATGGCTAGAATGAAACCATACTTTTTATGTGCTCGGCGGCAGGGGTTGGATGCGCTATCCCCCCGAGAGCGCTGCCGTGGGCTGGCGAGGCAGGCTGCGCCATGATTTCCGGATTACTAGGTTGCTTTTCTCTTTCCTCTTGTTCTTTTGTCTATCGGGTTTGTTTGGGTCTTGGGAAATCACGGGCCCATTGATGGTAATCATGGCCGCAGTACTGTTTTTATGATGGCATGTTAATGAATTAATGACAACGCGGAGTTGCATTCAATGAGATCGTGAATGTCTTCCAGCTGTGTCCAAGAGATGTTCTCAGATGCCCTCGCTTCGATGTAGGCAGTGAGGGTCTGTTATTCGCACTCAAGGTTCGAGGGTCTCGGAGTTTCCAGGGTCGAACTGTGCGAAGCGAGTGAAGAGCCGGGTATCATGGAGCCGAATGACCGAACAAGCCCATCCCCCTTCGACATGTAACAACCCGCAATTCCGAAAGCCACGTTTTCGGCAGTTATCCCAATCGCACATCATTCATTCTACGCCTGCCTGCCAGTCAGAGGTTGCTCCGGTGTCGCTTGAAGGCCTCGTGGACCGTCACACCCTTGAGAACATCCTCCTTGACCTTGTCGTCAGCGGCCGTCAACCTCGGGAGGAGCTCCAGCACGGCGGAGACCTTGTCTTTCGGGATGACGACAACCCCATTGATTGGATCGCTAAAGGCTAGGTCGCCCGGCGAGACGAGGGTGCCGTCGATATCCAGAGGCACCTGCGTGGCCCAGGGGACGCTGCCGCCACCAACACCGACGGTGGAGAGGCCACGGGCCCAGATCTGCAAGTCTTAGGTTTCCTGGACGGGTTGACAGGGTTACCGGAGGGCGGTTTGCGGAGGACTCACGGGGAGGGCGGTGCTCCTCAATTCGCCAATGTCCCTCGCCCGACCAGCCACGACGATGCCCTTGGCTTGGCAGACCTTCATGCGAACTGCCATGATGCCCCCGCAGATGGCGTTCTTCTGGCCCTCGGGCTGCTGGAGCACCACCACGGTTCCCGGCTGCGTCAGGTCCGCCCAGTGGACGCCCTTGGGGATGTTGGCCGCGGGCTCGGCGAGGTCGTGTCCCTTGGCCGCGAACAGGACCGTCGACACGGGCGCAACCGTCACCAACGCCGGGTCGCCTGCTGGCGGGCTGAGCAGACTGAGGTCGGCAACGAAGCCGGCGCCGGGGACCTTCAGCTTGAGCAGTGCGTCTGAGATGTCGCACGCACTATACTGCTGGAGCGTGGCTACTATCTCGTCGTCGGCCATGACGTCAGAAGTTGGCCGGCAGTTGCACTTCGCGAGTCAGGTGGCGCGCAAGGGGAGGAGTCGGTGAGTGAGTGAGAGAGGAGGAACTGTGAGGGTCTGCTTCTCGTCAGTGAAAAGAGACGCGGATGTGTGTGGTGTTTTGGAGATATCGATGTGAACCCGGATAAGCTCCGTGACTCCGGGAGCCTCCATCGAGCCTGCCGGCCAATCAGGTGCGGTACCGCTGCATGCTAGGAGGGTGACGATGGTGGGGGTGCGGGTAGTAGTCTAATGCATGCGCGGGTTGATGGGGAAGTAATAAGTGGCAGGATTATAGTAAGATGGATGAACAAGGAAGACTAATCAATATACTGCAATGCAACGGCTCAACGTTAGTACCCATGCCGTTCTTCGATGTCAATTCCTGGCCTGCGTTAGCGCCAACTGTTTACTGATCATCCGTTATTGATGAGTGCATCCTTCGCATTCACCTTCCTCGTCCTCGGCTGTCTCTGACTGTACCCCTGCTGTTCTTGGGATGACGTTGGCCAACGTTATGGGAATGCCATGCTTATCCAAAGTATATCTGGCGTTGTATCACATGCATGTGTGGGTTAGTATGCGGTTTTGTATTGATATGATCATATCCTTGGAGACTAGTTCCGTTGATAATGGCGCCTCGCTTACTCTAACATTGACCACAATGGGAAATACTGCATATCTCTCGCGTAAAATATCAGTTTTAGCTAGTTTGACTAGCAAGCTGAACAATACTGACAAGTGCTGGGGTTTCTTTTGCCCGTCTGTATCACTTACATGGATTTGCATCAGTTGGACTCGTCTCAAAAGCGGAACGCCTGAGGGGCAACTAGATCACGTTTGCACCATGTCACATATGATGCTAGGTCATTACGAACCGAGGGCTTGGGACTGGAGAACTGAGCATTTAGGAACAGTAGCAGAGCACTCACTGAGTCTACCGTCAAGTTCTTAGCTCTCCTTGTAAGTGAATCATGGACGTCTCCAGCATTTTAGCCACAACTAGGTCGCATACTCAAGGGCTTCACCGTAGCCTTGGTTAACAAATACCCAATTCAGTTCAAGTTCCATAGCAAATTTTACTTGCTGAGTTTCACCATCAGAATATAGACGCTAGGTATATGGTGCGGATAATGGGCAAGTCTCTGGCGGCGTGAACAGGGTGTCTTGCAATTCGCTTTCGATTTGCATGGAACCTGGAGACATAGAAATGGGACAAACATTGTTTCGAGGCAGTCCCTAATAACGAAATGACCTGGAAGTGTCTTATTTAGGAACAGAGACAAATAAATTTCGTCTTAAACGTTGTGGTTCGTCGTGGGTTGAGATCACTCGCCTCTTGCGACCCTTGTACAGCGCCGTTTCTTCTTTTACGTCTCTTCCAACACACACCTTCTCCCAATAAAACAAAGACGAAAAGGCGCGACAACATAATACCGATACTTAGGTCCGCAAAAAGTCAATGCATTTCAAGGCCAAATCAAGAGTGCATCCAAACCAACATCGCACCAAATATGACAAGACACTCGGGGTTCTTTAGTGCTGCCACGGTTGCAAGGATAGGATAAATTCGAATATGATCATAATTAGTAGATCTCCTAAAAGCTCCTAAATGGACATGAAGTAACTAGTCAAGATCTTATGCCTTGCTACTATCTTTCGTCAGATGTTCCGTTTTGTCCTTGTGCCTCTCGGATTTGCGATAGTTACTGTATCCGATTGGACGCTCTACCAAAGCCACCGTCTCAGAAGCAAATGTACTAATACGGAAGGACTAAAAAGTTCTTGTATCCGAAAAAGGTATCTGCTATGATTTCACGACTTCCATTCATTCCGTCGATTACTAAGGTAGTTTGGTTATAAAACATGCACTCGTGATGTGATTTTGACCATGCGAGTTTTTTCTCTGCCTTGCACGGACGTGAAAGAAGGCCTAGTCATCTTTCCTAGAAGTAGAGGAACTGTTGGTTGATCGATGCCAGATCTCAGGATTACTGTAACGTTGCAACACTACGTCACGACCAATCTGACGCTGAGCGTCAATCCCGGCTCACATTTAATCAGTCACCCTGTTGTAACCGATCGAGACCCTGATCCTAAACGGGAATAGAACGTACATTCAGAGAAAGATGATGGTGTGGAAGAATGGCTTTGTCACAATTTATATGTTAAGAAGTATAGTGCCTAGCTTCTGTTGTCAATGGTTGATTTTGGTCAAGGAGCAAAACGTAATCTTTTGTCATCAACCCAAAAGAGGATGAAGCTTGCCTTGGGACCTTTTGTCTATATATATTAGTTGGGACCTTTTGTCTATATATATTAGTTGGCAAGAGGTTAATTGTCGCATACTGATATCCTACTGGAGGGCGAGGTGAAGAACAGTAGTAGCGGCCCACAACACTATCATGCAGAGATCTCTCTTGACCTTTCAGACCTCGCGCCAAAGCCTGTTCTTTTGCATTGCATTTTGCATAGTCGACACGGGCTGCATAACGTGGACCGTGGACCCTGAGATCACCGGCTGGCGCGTTCGCTGGATTCGGGCATTACCCTCATGGAGGGGAGACGACAGATGCTCTGGGGCAGGTTTCACGGAGGTGTTGTGGGGATGAGGGGCGATAGGAAAATAAGCTGTGATTGTACAATTGTGCGAAGTAGGAAAGAGTTTAGCCTCTTTCGCTCTCTGTCTCTCTCTCGCTGGAGTTTCACACTTGTAACAGATAGCCCGGTCTTCCCAAAGCATCAGTTCAAAGCACTTCCAGAGGATAAGCCACCGAGGTACGGAGTACACTGGAAGGTGACGAAGCCGATCGTCGGCGCCATGATGGCCGAACAAGGTATGTTGCTAGTTTGGTAAGTAGTCGTTGCAGGGTTTACTCGCAGCCGTACATGACATGGGCCCGAATCCATGGATCAAGACCACGGAAGGGAGTGGGACATGGCCGTCTTTCCGGCTCTCAACATGGAATCGCGTCGTTTCCAAGCAATCCGCTCTGCCCTCGATGCGCGCGGATTGGCTGCGAGCTGAACATCCATTGACCCGTTCATTGAGCATGCAGCGGTGCGTGGGTCCCGGCATTTGCATGGGGGAACACAGCGCGAGCACGCAGCACAGGTAGGTTGGCGATGAGAGAAGAGTCAACAAGCGACGTCATGAACGAGCTCGGGTCTCGCAGGAAAGCGGCAGGTAGTCCAGGTAGCGTAGGTTGTTGGTGGCTATCAATTCTAGTCCCGGTATGAGTCGGTGAGGGGGGAGGCTACAGCCGGTGAGCAGGGACGTGGCTTGGCCTGGAGTGGTTGCGGGACAAGGGGAGGGCTGTGATGCGAGAGAAGAGTCTCTTTTGAGTGTCGCAAGGGAATTTCTGTTTAGGCTCGGCGAGCATCCGACGTCGAGTCATGGTGGTTGCGTGTAGGTAAGGTTTGGGGGAGAAAAGTGTCTTGTCTTCCCGTCGGTGTTTAGAAACCTAAGTTGGGGAGCGCAACAGGAGCTGGATGTCCCAAATGCCATTGCGCGGTTAGTTACGAAATACTGTGCACCTTCGGTGGGTATTCGGCCCGCATCGATCGGGCAATTCATCCTTTGAGATTTCGGGTCTGGGTCTAGGAATGGAGATGGCTTAGTTGTCCTGCACCTCCAGAACCAACATGTCGGGAGGGGGGGAGGGGGCGTTTTCTACCTCATCGTGCTGCTGCATTGACACGTATGAGGGTTTGTACATCTTGACTAAACAATGGTAGGGATGCGCTATGTAGGTTGGTAGTCGGTACGTTGGTAGGTTGCCATATGAGGCCGATTACTCGATCCAGCGAGAGGACATGCATGCAGACTTGGAAGAGAATCCTTCGACGGCAGTGGCAGATAGAACCCAAGTGCCAAGTGCATAGTGCCAAGTATCAACGCCAAGTATCAACGCCAAGTATCAACGCCAAGCATAAACGCCCAAGTACCATCGCGAGTAGCCTTCGTTGTTGTTGAAGAATGCATCCATGTTGCTTGATTCAGATTCAGAGACGCCGCCGCTCGGCTGGGGACGACTTAATGCACTGGAACAATGACCCGAACGCTGCGGTCCAGCAGTAGCGCGCCCATTGCTGCCAGTATCAGCTGTTTATTTGACTGCTTCCAGGCATTTGGGCCATTCTAGTTCATGGCTGCGGAGCGGGGTGGGGCCGCAAGCCAGCCGCAGAACGGTGGACAATGGAACTTGTGGACCGGGCCATGTGCCGGTGGGAGGGTGTAGAAGTTGTGGTGGAGGCCTGTGTTCTGTGTACTATGTAGCAGATGGGGAGAGAGAGTCTTGAGTAAGGTGATGGGAACAACAGGATAAAAGCTCGGAGAAAGCGGAAAAAGAAGAGCAGGAAGGGCAGCAGTATCCGTCCAGTAGGTACGCGGCGGAGACTGATCACCACGTTAAATTCCCTCTGCATGAGAACCCTGGACGAGATGAACCACAAAGTCCCGCCTCGGAAGGTAGCACGGCGCGTGCTCGCTCGCTTGTTTGTTGGATGGACGGCTGGACGGCTGGGCTGTTGGACAGGACAGTTCACCAACCCGACTTTCCCGGTTGTTCAGGGCCCGGCCAACGGCCAACCTCGAAGCTGGGATCGGGGCAGCCCAGGCCAATGCAGACTAGGACCATGCATGCCATACTTGGTCTGGGAAAAGAGGGAAGCATACCCCTCTCGGCGCATCACCATGATTCGTAGGACTGTGCTGCCGGGTTGCAAGTTCACGGCTGGCCCCAAGCTATGCGCGCCCTGGCTGCATTATCACCCGCTACTATCGCTAGGGATGGAGTTGAAGAGGGGATGGGACTGACTCCTCTGAGAGTTCTTGGCATAGGGGCGCGGGAAAACTCGAGGTGGGCTTTCGGACTAAAAAGTTTGCCGCTAAAGACGACGGCCAAGACCAAACAGTTCGGTTGATGGGTGATAGGTCATTTTGCCAGAGAGGCTCATCTCCTCCACCTCGAACGGTAGTTAGTTGGGGGGTCTCAATACTCACTCCCGGTCTTTGGTAGGGTTTGAAGGAAGGGACTTGGTGGAAGGGGGCCCAAGGTTTCGGGCCATGCCGTGCAAGGTATGGGATAGGACGGGAGGGAGGGAGGGGGACATGGATGGGACACACCTTGCCTTACCTACCTACTAGTACTTAACTTATTAAGTAGTTGCTTACCTTACCTTACTTCACCTGGAGGGAAATAGCCTACACCTTAAGGATGAACATACATTAAGGGGTCATACTCGTGCATGGAGGGGCCATACGTGGAAGTGCTTGTTGTCAGGGGTGGCAGTTGTTTTGTCGTCCTCATCGACATGGTCGTCGTCCTTCCTCTCCTTTGACAGACCCTCCAGGATCTAGGCGGGAAACCGCGGATCATCACCTAAAAGTGCCGAGCTTCCCCCCCTAGGATTAGGAAGATATTATAACTCACTCCGTACATGTACCTGGTAACTACCTATGGGGAGGGGAACCGAAAGAGGGGACGGAGACGGAGACGGAGACGGACGGAGGGTCGGCCGCAGGGGCCGCTCGGAGTTGAGAGGGGAAGTAGTACGTCTTGTGGTGAGATGGAACCGAAATCGACGATGCGAGAAGGTGAGCGCGTGAGACTTAGTGAATCAGTGCGAATGCATCTAGTAGTTTGTGGGTAGGCGATTAGGCGATTAGGTAGACCAGGAGGCTTGTGGTGTGGTGGTGGCTCGGTGGTGGACGACATGGTCCTTTTGGAGTCTGAAATGCCCGGTGCACCTTCGACGGTTCTATCATGTTGCTACTTCGGGCAGCTCACAAGCGGCACACGCCACAGAGGAACCCGGGTCACATATACTTCATGCAAAGGCCGTCTTGCCTATAAAGTCGACAATATATCTACCTTTCTGTACTACCTTCCCAGCTGCGATCATACAGTGCTACAGTAAGTACCTGGTCACCTACGGCACGTGGTGGGCAACCCGGCGGTGCAGGGCACCAGCGAACAGTGAGGGGGTTCATTGGTCAACGAGGGGGGGCCTGGAATGGGAAGAATCGTCATCATTGTCACACTGTGGATTGTGGCCAGAGAGAAAGCGCGGGAGGGAAGTGGGATCGAAGTGGGAGGAGGCAGGCCTGTATCAAGAAAATCACGGGTTGCCCATCGCAAGCACGTACGTGCCCCAGCACAACCCCCCGCCGCTGGGGACTTCTAGGAGCCCTGTAACTAGGCTGCCGGAACCCTGCTGGACCCCTTTGGAACCCGTTGGAGCCACCCGTCAACCAGGTTCAGGTTGACAGATCGACGGTGTCTTTTCTGGGCGGGCTCTCGGGGGCCGGTTTTGGGTATGAAGTACCGCCCTGGGTGTGTTTTGGTGCGCGCATCACTGGAGGGGTACTTTGGGCTCGGGTTTCCATCTCGCACAGTCAGTCAGCGCTCTCCAGGTCCATTACTAGACTACAACAAGCTACCCCAGCCAGCAGCTGGCTCACAAACAGATCAGCGACACAGCACAGTACTACTACTAGTAGGTAAGGTAGGGCAGCTCAGCCCAACGCAAGGCAACCTCTAACCTGACGCAGCACTGTACGAAGATACTTCGCACAACGAAGACGGGACGTCACGGCAGAAACCCACTCGGCCAGGAAAAAACCCAGAGCTGCGCCCAACCCAACTCCCTCCGGATCGCTGCATCCAGCACATCACACTGTGCTCCGATCTCTCTTCCCATCTTATCCCCATCCCACCACCAATTCTGTTTTGGCCCCTCGACCCCTCGACCGGCCGACCCCTCGTCCCGTCCGTCGCCGCTCCGTCTACCGTGTGTTCGTACCGTCGTCACCCGCCGACAAGGCCGCCCCATCGCCCCAGGGCCCAGGACCCGAGACCCAGGATCCAAGACCCAAGACCTAGGACCCAGCACCCAGGATCCAGAACTGACTCCCTCCTCCACCTACCTACCTACCTTACCTTACCTTACCTTACCTCCAGCCTTTCCAGCCTTCCAACCGCCCAGCCAACGCCTGGCTCCTCCTACTGCCGCTTGTTGCTTGCTTGATTGCTCCCTCGACTCGCTCGCCTACCTACGCTTGCTTGCCTCCCATCTTGCTTGCTGCTACTGCGAGATCACACCATCCGTCCCATCCATCCATCCATCCATCCATCCGCTCCGCTCCGTTGCTCGCTCGCCCCTCGCCTGCTCGCCCCTCGCCTCGTCCTCGTCTCGCGTTGTCTTGTCTCGCCCGTTTCGCTCGTTCGCTCGTCTCGTCGCTCCCCTCGCCTTCTGCGCCCCCGTCGTCCGCCCGCCAGAGACGCAATCGCTTTGCCTCCCCACCTCGTTACGGCATCGCTTCCAGCCTCCCAGCCACTAGCCACCCGCTCCTGGCTCACTTCTCCTTGAGCTGCCTTGCAAGCCAGCTTTGACACCAAGCCCAAAAGTCCAACCTGACCCACCCCACCCACGGGACCACAGTCCACAGGCCACAAGGAGCCACAGCACCACAAGGGCCATAGGCTCCAAGATCTTGGAGCTACTAAAAGCTGCCTGCACTGCACGTCCTGCCGGCACGGAGCCTGGAGCCATCCGTCCTTGAGCTAGGGTCGTCAGAACCCTGTCCGCGACAATGTCAATAAAGTAAGCCTCCTTCGCGAGTCTCGAGCCTCTTCTTTCCCTTTCGCGAGCCCTCCTTTCTCTCCTTGTTACTATTTCTGCCCCTCCATCCGCCTCCGTCTTCTCCTCCGTCCTCTACTCCGTATCTTGTCCGTCCCTTCTGCTCCGTCCCTCCACCTCCGCCTCCGCCATCTCTCTCGCCCGTTCCATCGCCCCCCCCCCTCCGCGTTGCCGACCCCCCCTCCGACCACCACCCCTCCCCCCGTCACCTCCGTGCCTCCGTGCTTCCGTACCTCCTCCGTTTCTACCCCGTCCAGTCCGTTCGTCGACTGCCCCGCCATCTTCGGCCCATGTAGTCATGGACTCCGCCCGACGATGGACAATCCTCACGACTATCTCATCACGAGCCGTCCTCCTTCGCGGCCCATCGACCCTGACAATGCCGATAGCTGGGTTATGCTCAATCAGGGCGGCTTCGTCAAGCTCGGCAACGAGCGCATCCTCCAGAAGCTAGAATCCCGCATTTCATGCGACCTCTCAGTGCCTCAGGAGCTGAGGGCTCGTTGCGCCTCCTTCCAACGCAAGAGTGATAAGGGCACCCTGTTCCTAACAAATAAGAGAGTACGTTGCCCCGGCTCCGTCTTCCCCCGTCTTGCTCCCTCTGTCCTTCTTCACCCTCTTTCCTCTTACTCTAATTCGCTAACTCCCTGTCCGCAGATCGTCTACCTACCCTCGAAACCTACCCAGGAGCCCAAATTCGAATCATTTAGTGCCCCGATCCTAAAGTTCCAAGACTCAACCACCTCGTCATCTATGTGGTGGGGATGGGTTTGGAAGTCAGATTGTATTCCAGTGTCTGGTGGCGGGATTCCTCCAGACATTCCTCGAGTTGAGGTCAAATTCACCTTTTCAGATGGCGGCATGATGGACTTCAACGAAGCCTACATCCGACTACGAGAACGCCTGTTCCAGTATCAAGAGATGCGTCGCGAGATGGGCCCGGGCGTTGACGTCCCCGACGAGCCGTTGCCGGCGTACGAGGCTCAAGCCAGCCAACCTACCCCACCAGAAAGTTCCCTGACGGCCATCCGGCAGGATCGATCCGATAGTACTACCAGCCGGAGAGCGCCAGATGAGCCTCCGCCAGACTATGATGAGGCACAAGCTCAGCAGCTAAGCATCCGGCTCGAAGATCATATTCGGGGGGAAATCGATAGAGGGGAGGATGATCGCGAAGGTTGACCTTGCAGCACTTGCTGATCAGGCGAGTGAAGGCGGTCCGTGTAACCGAGGTCATGGTTCCGGACACTAATCTTCGCGAACCAATCTTCATTATATTGAAACCCTCCAAGCTTCACTCCCCCCTGTTGTGACCGGGGATCCCTTTGGCGTTTCTTCATGTACTGTAACGGACGATCATTTTCTAGAACTTGGTTTGATAAATTGGTGGCTGGCTGGTATTTGGCGCTCACAAAAGGGTTTCACGACATACATATGAGACTAGAACAAAGATTTTCATTGTTGCTTCATGATGAGTGACTACAGTAGATGTTCGCGCGTTTCATGCTATGTACAAAACCCTTGACGATTGAGGTATCAAAGCGGAATGCGGCTGAATTCCGGCTCGAGTTGCCTGCCTGCGTTCTGGTCGCCTTACCTAATCAAATCCGGAAGACGGGAAGCACTCGGATGAGTTTGTCACGTGCGAGAATTCGTGACTGGAACCGGCTGAGCAGGACCAATCAAAATGCCTCAATTCCGCATCAGTTTTCATTCCGTGCCTCTGGCCGAGAGCTTCCGACCTCTTACGATCAGGAACGACACCTCAATCGAAATCACCACTCGTCATTGTGAATTCTTCCGCCTGTCGCAATGGGTATCTGGGACGCCTTTTCGGAAATCGTCGAGGCCGTGACGCCATGGAGCGTCGTCGAGGCCGAGGCTCCTGCTGAGGACAAGGTATGAGACTCTTTTCTGTTTTTAGGCGCAGATTTCTTCCCACCCGACCGACGGAAGCAATTGGGGAGCGCCCGACCCGGGGAACCCATCGATCATCACACAATCGCCATCGAATGATGCTGACGAATCTGATAGGAGGAGAAGACCGACGATGAGTCCAAGGAGGACGCTGACGATGATGAGGAGGAAGAGGAGGAGGAAGATGACGACGAGCCTCACGACCCCAAGGAAGCACTTGAGGAAGGTCCGTTACACCCAGTTCTACCCGCGCATTACCATATATTTCCGGCCGAACATCTCGAACTCGACCGTAACGAGCGGTTTAAGCGCTATCGTTCTAAGCTATCGGAATAGGGTGTTGGGACTTTTGGAATGCTCATTGATAGAGTCGTGCTGACAACAAGAACAACAGAGTGCAAGAACTCTGCTCAGTGCCACCCTGCCAAGCACCACTTCGACGAGTGCGTCGAGCGTGTCCAGCAACAGGAGAGCGAGGGCGGTGCCAAGGAGGACTGCGTTGAGGAGTGTACGTGCTACCCGATGTCACAGATTGCGTCACTTTCCGAGTCGTCATGACCGCGACCACGCCTTCTTCTCCCATTGACAGCCATTGAACGCTGGGCTAACTTGTAGATAGTCTTCCACCTCGCCCACTGCGCCACCGCTTGCGCTGCCCCTAAGCTCTGGGCCAAGCTCAAGTAAACGCCTCACCTCGACCCGACCAGGTCATCCGATCCGTACCGACGAGATGACGATGGGATGCCGAAAAGTCAACCGAAATGCCGGAACGAGGCAATGGCAATGGTTGCACTTGCAGAACGTGGGAATGTCCTTTGTACGATGTGCCTTGTCCCCGTCCACGAGTGGCAGCTATCTCTGTATCATACGCTGCAACGCCCTGAATAGATTTCTCTTCCAATGTGTTTCTCGCTTGGCCACGCTGCTCCTGGTTTGAAGTGTCTTGACGTTGATTAGTCCTCGAGCTTCACATGTCTAATAGGTCCTTCATCTCGGGCCGTGTTCAAGGCCCCTAAGAAATTGGTCTTGCCCCTGCGAGTATGAAGCTCTGGCTCTATTGCTATCTCAACACTGGGTTCACTTGATTTTTCCTAGAGCCGTGAGTTATTGCAGAGAGTGTCACTTTAATGAACCAGACACGTCTAGGACCTTGATGAGCAATGAGCATTAAGCGGAGATGATGTCGCATCAGAATTCTTTGGATTTCCCTCACTCGATAAGAGGATACCATTATTGTGGGCTCTGGACAGCGCTGAGATGGACGTGAAATCCAATACAGGTCAGTCTCTAATCGAAGATGAATCATTGAATCTTTGAGACTTTGACGCCACCTTATCGCCCATTCATCCTCTGCTGGACTGGCTACCTCAGTTGACTCTCCCTCATGCAGGACTATTCCGTGGCTAAAAAATGAGGAAGCTGGGGCAGCGTTGGTACAAAAGTGCCATGGACACCTGCCAATGGATACAGAGAGCACATGCACGAGATAATGAGTTCATTGGAGAAATCATGCTGGTGTAACGTCTGTCCGAGGCTCATGTCAACCGTGGCAATACTTACTTCGTTCTATCGGCGGTGCTTCAATGTTGGATAACATGTCAGACTTGGGGTTGCAGATACTTAAGCCTGTGGTTGTTATCGATCATTACAGCCCCGGGATGGACGAGGCATCTCGATAGGGCATATGAAATGCCGACTGTAATAAGAGTCAGTGTGGTAGCAGGGTAGCACCGGCTACTGGTGTATATCACGTTGCCAGCAGATCAGATCCAGAGGCGTTCTAGTATCTAGACCACACGAATCTCACGATTGGAAACGGGCACACGGTGCAACAAGTGGCCAAGGCCCTACCAAAGCACGCACACCAAACCGAGGAATTATTTTTCGGAAGATATTTCATCAACCTACCACCGGCCTCATGCTCCCCAGGGGGCCGAAACAGGGCAATGTTTATCAAGGGCTGAGATAACCCCTTGTTGCGCTGTTGGGGCCGGGCCCAGGCCGGAAAGGAGGACTGGGGCTGATCAGCTGCGGGCGCTTTTATTCGTAGATGGAGGATTTTGCGTAGCCCGGGGTCCGGTTGGAATATGGTGTTGTGCGGCGTAGTAGGTCAGTACTACGTTGTGCCAATGAGCGTACCATTTACTCGAGGGTATTTGACTAGGTAACTCTGTTAAGTTCTGGCGTCCAATTCCATGTGTGACGAAGCAAAAGGCTACGGCAGCTTTGTGTTTGCAGATGCGATATGAACGTAGATAGCGGCTGGAAGACGACGGAGGAGAGAGAAAGCGGCATGGTTTGGGGATGGGACGAGGAAGACTGACCACGATCATGTGAGAGACGGAGGTGAACTCTGGGCGATGGGAGCTTGGGAAGCGAGCCGAGGGCAGCCAAATCGGGCAGTGAGGCCCGGTGAATGGAACCAAGGAAACGCTTGGGAACCCCGCAACAGGTGAGGTGCATGAGGCGAAGGGGACCTTTACCTGTAGAGAGAGCCAGTCATGGGGCTGATTGGTTGGTTGGTTGTCAGTGAGTAACCGATTGAGAGACAGGACAGAGTGTGAAAGAGGAAGCCATCCAGTTTCTGTAGGTAGGTAGGTAGTCTAGTTATCTCTTGTGATGGATGTCTCGATTGGACGGATGAATGCATCAATACAAAGTTCCTTCCCCTCTCGCTCGCTCGCTCCCTCTTACGTCTTTTTTTAATAACCCGCCAGACTTCCCACTTCATCTCAAATCTCCATCTCGCATCTCCAACTCGCATCTCCAACTCGCATCTCCAACTCGGCCCACTGCATTCCCGTCAGCTCACTCTTTGTCGAGTTGCGCAGTCCGCACTCTGGTCTCAACTGCTCACTCACCGAGTCCGAACCCACCAATAGGACTGGGCGCGCCCCTGGGAAAACCCCCCCCCCAAAAAAAACCTAAAAGAAGAAGAAAGGAAGGGCGGAGAGCTTACTTGCAGTGCAGTAGCCGCACGCAGGTCCCTTATAGAACACTGGCACAGACGACTGAGACGACGCCACATACACGCATCGACGCAACACACGACGACGGCGACGACGACAACAACGATCCTGGTTAATAATAAGAGAGTGCAAGCGAGATTCAGGAACAACGAAGAAGCACGCTCGGGATTTTCGCTGACACGGCAAAAAATCAACAAGGGCCGGCTTTCATTGCAATATCCCGCTTGCACCGTTTTGACTTTCTTCACCTTGAACTAATAAGATAAGTCCTTAACGGCCCGTTGCAGCTGTTCGTGTTGCGTCGCCCTTGCAAGTTGCTTGTACCACCTTCCGACGGACTCGGGGGTCCAGACCTTGTTTCGGGTTCAACGCCTCTTTTTTTCGACTTTCCTCCTTTGCACATTTTCCTCTGGTGCAAAACCGCCCGATCCAACTTCCAGACTCTCCTTCACCGTCTCATCGCGTCGCGTCGCTGCTGCAGACCGTGTCTCTCATTTTGCCCCTCGCTGCCCTTCTCTGCACCGTCCTCCTCCACGCGCCCACATCGGCATCGGCATCGTCCCACTGCTCAATTGCTCCCTGGAAACATTGCCCCACGTCACATCATATAGCAACCCCCCGGATCCTAAAACTAGGCCAAATCTCGAAACTTCGCTGCCTTGTTTCGCATGCCTGAAGGTGAAAAGACCCCGCGGGAACAGGAACAAGAACAGCAACAGCAACAGCGACAGAGTCAAAAGCAGCAGGGCGCCCGTCGCTTCCTCGACTCCATTACCACCATGAGCGACGACGCGGCCAACGGTCGCTTCTGGCGCAAGCAGAAGCTGGGCTCTCGCGATTACAGTCTCGAGGAGCGCAACACCGAGACGGGCGAGGTGGACGGCCGTGGAAGTGGTGGGAGTGTGAATGAAGGCATTTCAACCGAGTATCGCACCTACAAGCGTCGGTGGTTCGGGCTGGCCCAGCTGACGCTCATGAACATTATCGTGTCGTGGGATGTAAGTGACAAAGACACCAAGAATCACAAATATGAATAAGAACAAGATATACTAACTGTTCTTCCCCAGTGGTTGACCTTCGCCCCCGTCGCGTCCCACGCCGCCTCGTACTACGATGTCAGTGAATCCACCATCAACTGGATCAGCACCGCCTTCTTCCTCGCCTTTGTCGCCGTTTTCCCCATCAGCATCGCCATCCTGCACCGCGGACTCAAGCTGGCCTTCATGACCGCCGCCGTCCTCATCCTCATCGGCAACTGGATCCGCTACGCCGGCGCCACCAAGAAGTCTGGTGGAAACGTCGCGCATGCTATGGCCGGCGAGATCATCATCGGCTTCGCCCAGCCCTTCATCCTCGCCGCCCCGACTCGCTACTCCGACCTGTGGTTCACCAACCGCGGCCGCGTTGCCGCCACCGCCCTCACCAGCTTGGCCAATCCGTTTGGCGCTGCCCTCGGTCAGTTGATCACGCCTCTCTGGGTGAGCAAGCCTAGCGACGTCTCCAACATGGTGCTCTACGTCTCCATTCTTGTAAGTCCCCCAAGCCTCGATCTACCCTCAGGCCCCTCAACCCAACCCAACCCAACCCAACTCACACAAATCCCCCAGTCCACCGTCTGCTGTGTCCCGGCTTTCTTCGTCCCCGCCAAACCCCCCACGCCCGTCGGTCCCGCCTCCGAGACACCCAAGCTCAGCCTCCGCGCCTCCGTCGGCGTCGTCTCCAGCTCCCTCGAGATCTGGCTCATGCTCATTCCCTTCTCCGTCTACGTCGGCTTCTTCAACTCTGTCTCCTCGCTCCTCAACCAGATGCTCAACCCTTACGGCTTCTCTGACGACGAGGCTGGCATCGGTGGCGCCGTCCTCATCGTCGTTGGCCTCATCGCCTCCGCCATCGCGTCCCCTATCATCGACCGCACCAAGTCCTTCCTCTTCGCCATCAAGCTGCTCGTCCCCGTCATTGGTATCTCATACCTCGTCTTCATCTGGATGCCTCAGACCCGTGACCTCGCCGGCCCCTATGTCGTTCTCGCCATCCTCGGCGCCTCCTCCTTCGCCCTCGTCCCCGTCGCCCTCGAGTACCTCATCGAACTCAGTCATCCTCTCAGCCCAGAGATTACCTCTACCATTGCCTGGGCCGGCGGCCAGCTCTTCGGCGCTATCTTCACCATCGTCAGCGACGCCCTCGTTGAGGGGCCCAACGCCAACCCCCCTAAACACATGAAGAAAGCCCTCATTTTCCAAGCCGTCGTTGCCCTCGTCGTCATACCCATCCCCCTATGTCTCGGCCTCTTTGGCCGCCAGGACAAAATTGCCCTGCGCCGCATCCATTCTGATGACGAGGTTCGACCACGTACCGTCGTGACGACGAACCCGTAAAATGCATTGGCCACATAACTACGGCACGGAGCATATCTTGAGCAAGCCAATCTTGCGGTATATGATTGTCGGGGGAGGCGACGCGCCTCTTTTGAAACGAAAGTAATAATAGTTAATGTCTGTAAATCTCTGTTACGTATATATGTGGGTGTCATTGTCGCAATATACCCATGATGATGTGCTTCCTTTTTGGCTCTAATTAAAATGTCTAATATCCCATGACTTAAATCCTCATTCGCTTGCATGTCCATCGATCTAGGTTCCGTACTCCAGACTCCATCATGGCTTTTTAATGTTCAGAACACTCTCCCACTCATGTCGCAGTTCCTCCATCTTCTTCCATGACTTGACCCCCCACGCCTCAAACTCTACCAGCTCATCCTCAGTGACGTTTAGGGACCCGAGCTTCCTTCCGACTGTCTTGTTGAAGACGCTCGCAGTTGTATCCGCGTTGGCATCCTCAACCTTGCCCTCCCAGCCCCAGCCTTCAACCTCGGTCTTCTTGACATCCACCTCGAGCTTTCGATTGGAGCCGCTACCCCACTTGATGCGCTCGGCGTCGAGTTCGTCGAGAGTGGACTGCTCCTGTAAGACGACCCAGGCGGCTGATTTGGCGCCCGTGTAGCTGTCGACGGCGTGCCAGGGGGAGCCGAGAAAACGGGCGAGGCGAAGGACCAACGTGTATAATCCTATGAGAAACCAGGGGACCGGGAAGAGGGTGCTGGCGACGATGCCCGGGTGCGTAAGATAAAATATGGGCCGAACTGGCTTCGCCTCGGCCTCTTGGGGATCGTCGGGCGTGAAGAACGGAGCGGAATAGGGCTGGGTGGAAGGCAGGGCGGCGGTGAGAGAGATGATATCAGTGAGTCGTTTAACGGATTCATAAGGTCCCATGCCCTTGAAGCACTGGATGTCAGATAACTTCAGCGAGTCCCAGTGGGCCTCGAGACTACTAGACCAGATGATCCGGCCGGGAGACCCTTTCTCAGCCGGGCGGCTTAGGAGGGGGAGTAATTCGTGAGCGAGGATGTAGTGACCGAAGATGCAGGCGCAAAAGACCTCGCCGAGGAGAGGCTTGGGGGGCTGCCGAGATGGTTAGTGCATGGGCAAATGAGGTAGTCGGATAAGTCAAGCTAGCATACGTAATTGTACTGGGTTCCCTCGTTCAGGATGCAGGTTGGCAGGGCCTTCTTATACGTCGGCCATGTCACCGACTGCAACAGGCCGTTCCTGAGGAAGCTCCAGATAGCTGCGGGATAGTCGCACCCAGACCAGCCGCCGTACGCCGCATTGAACACGACACTATCCAGTCTCGGGATGCGCACATATCGGAGGTACTCGTCCTCCAGGCCCTCGGGATTGCTCAAGGGTTCGTGGACCAAGCGGCTGGCGAAGGCGTAGACGCCGCGCAGGTCGCATAGGTCGAGCTGCAGACTCAAGACGTGGACGCGGGCGACGACGTCCTGCCACCGGTAACCGTCGCCAGCCCGGGATCGTAGGGCCGTCGAAGTCTGGGCGGCGAGCTGTGCGTAGGATCGCAGGGCGCGGATCGTCTGTAGGGACTTGGACTTGGAGCGCGTGGTGGGGAGGAGGACGAGGTGGGATGTGAGCGAGCGGGTCGCAAGAAACTCGTCAATGAGACGCTCGGCGATGCTGAGGCCAATCCCACTGCAGATTTCTATGTCAGCATGCCATGTCGCTTGGCCTTTGAGGAAAGGCGTGTAATTGGATTAAAACCTACCTGTTGGCGCCCGTGATCAGGACAAAAAGCTGCTCGTGGGGAGGGACGGCATCCCAGGGGGCCTGGGCCGGTGCCAATTGGGACCCCATCTGGCGAGATTGACGCTTCACTCGGGTTATTTCCCGGGGGTAGAGGAACGAAGTAAGGTTCTCGAGCTTCGGAAGGCAATTAGAGGGTGAATAGTCGCGGAAAAATGTTGAGGAGCGGTGTCTAGGGAATCTTGCATACTTGGAGATGGGTGGCTTCCTTACTAGCAATTAATTGCTCCTATCCCGCCCCACGTGATACCGACATGCTCCCCGTGTCCGTATCGCCCGACCATGCAGCTTCTCACTTACACGAAACGGGCGAAGTACATGGCTCAATTAGACATGTTGCAGGTGGGAAAGGTTCCGCCCGTTCAGCCGTTTATCTTGTCAGTTTTCGCGTTGTCATCACTGCAGATTTGAAAGTCGTGAAGAAAGGGTGTAAGACTCGTATTATTTTCGTAAGCCGGATCCCTCTACGAAACAAACCCCCGTTGCCCAGACACACGTGACAGGCGCGAAATGGGCTATCCAACGAGACTTAGAGTGACACTATTCTGTAAGATAGGTAACTTCGAATGTTCTGTATGTACGAGCGAAATAGGAACTTCCATGTGCGAATATGGATCGAGAGTGTAAGACCGAAGAATAAGAATGCGAGGTAGATACGTATACGAATACGTCAGCCCCCCGACTTCATGCATAGTAGACTAACAACCCTAACCCATGACCCCCAAACCGTGGCGCGGCATACAAAATGCCGAATGGTCTCATCCAACGGATACACGTACACAGAGGGAAAGCGACGACAACAAAGTACGAGTATGCCATGTCCAGGACGCGCAAAGTCTACAAGAATTAACATGATGTATGGGATGAAGAGAAATCAGGTTAGAACGTAATCATGATCATTATTTTTTTGTAACTGATTACAATGGCTAAAGTGGAAATGGGCATTTGCAGTTCCGCACCGTAGCTTGAACACACATGATGCGTTAAATGCAATGCTTCCCCCTGCAAGATACTCCATAGAGACTCTCATCGCTTTTATGAGCCATCCTTGTACCCAATGCCCCGGCTAGGACCCCTTTTGCCTATGCATTTTTGTTACGATCCCACCATTACTCTCGAGACTCCTGGGACTTGTTAACACCTTCCTGAACGGCAGCAAGGATCAGATCCTTGGCCATCTCAACACCCTCCTGAGATCCGATGATCTCAATAGCCTCATCCTTAGCTTGGTCTCGGGGTACCTGGATCTTGCAGTTGCTCTGCTTTCGGATCTGGTTGACCTTAGAACCGCTGGGGCCAATCACGTGGCGGTAGGTTCTGGGGTCAGGAAGAACAAGGTAACCCGTAGCATCGTGCTTCTTGGCCTGCTCGATAGCCTTCACAATGGCCTCCTTGGCCTTCGCTACATTCTCGGGCGTGCCTCGCAGAACCCAAGGAATCTCACCATCCTCACCCGAAGAAAGCTGTACCACCTTCCACGAGTGGGCATCGCTAGCAGTCTCGTCATCATCCGTGATCAAGGGCAGGGCGCCGACGTTGGAGCGGGTAGAGGAGTCAGGCTTGGGGGGGAGGGGCTGGCCAGCATGGTCGACCGTAACCTGGTGGTTATTGCGAAGCTGGCGGAAGAACTGACCACCGTTGGAGACGGAGTGGTGCAGGTTGCGGGGAACCTGGAGAGTCTCTCCCTGCTGAGCCTTGATGAGGGATAGAATATGCTCCTTGGCCTTCGCCACAAGCTCAGGCCGACCCGTCACCTTGACTCCGGTCTTGCCATCACCCTGACGGGGGACATCAATGGAAACAGACAACTTGGACTCCAGCTGGCGTTTCACATCACCGCCACGGCCGATAAGCGAGCGGTGGTTCTCGATGGGGACGTCCACAACCTCCGTGACCTGGTTCTCGCGCTCAGCAACAATCTCCTGGATGCGGTCAACAATTTTCTGGACGACATCAGTGCGGCCCTCGATCTTGATTGTGTTTCCATCCGCCTCCTGCTTGGGGAATTGGATGGTGCGAGCAAGCTCGCGTCGATCATCAGAGCCACCAGCCTTGACAACAATGTCTCGGAGGTTGGCACCTATGAATCAGTCAGATAAAGTTTAACGATGTACACAAATTCGAACACTTACCGCTTGCTCCGATCAGAGCCTTGTGGTGCTTCTTCTCGACGTCCAAGGTACGAACGACGGTGTCATCGAAGACAGCACGCTTCTCTTCCAGGATCTTCTTCGCCTTGGCAACCTGAGAAGCCGTACCCTTCACCTGGATCTCCACGATATCAGTGTCCCGGTCGGCGGGCACATCGATCTTGGCACCACTAGCTTGTCGGAGCTCGTCAAGAGCGGCACCACCTTGGCCGATAAGAGATCCAACTTGCTTCTGCTGAACAGCGACAGTAGCGGTGGCAGAGTGCTCCTCGAGGTATTTGTGTAGCGAGAAGAGCTCGTCACGGGCCTCATCCGCGCCCTTCTTGGGTCCGCGAATCATAACCTCATCTGCAGGCTGCTGTCGACGGGGCTTTCCGGCATCGCTGGCGGCATCCGCGTTGGACTGATCGTCCGAGGCGTTCTTCGCAGATCGGGGGAAGAAGATCAAGACCTTATAACGGGTCTGAAGACGGTTAATCTGAGTACCCTGAGAGCCAATCAGCTCGCGATGGTACTTAGGATCGATCTTCAGAACATGGGTGGTCTCATCAGCCAGGTTGCGAGCAAGACTCTGGATGTGCGAGCGACAGGTCTCAGCCTTGGCCTTAGGGCCCTTGAGCTCAACCTTTCCATCCTGAACCTGGATCTCGACGTCGAAACGATCACGAAGCTCGCGGATGTTGCTACCGCCCTTGCCAATTAGGTGGTTGGCAAACTTCTGAGGGAAATCAAAAGTCAAGGTAAAGCCACGCTCCTTTTCGTCCTCCTTCTCCTGCTCGACAAAAGCATTGGCCTTCGTAGCAAGCGACTGAACGGCCGAGGCGGGGCCTCGGAGGGTGATCGTAGTGCCAACCTTGGTGACCCTAACAGGGATTTGATCACCTGAGGTGCTTTCCTGCTCCTTCTTGATGAATCGTCGAAGTCTCTCGTGGAATTTCAACGGGACATCAAGGGTTTCGGCAGTAATCTGCTCTTGCTTGTTGATGAGATCAAGAATATGCTTCTGGGCATCCCGAAGACCCTGTTGGAAGGCTTTGATCTCAGCATCCGCGGGCTTGCTGCGGGGAATCTGGTAGGGACCATCAGCCGGGTCGGGGCCCTCGTACACGAGAAGGACGGGAGCGCCACTCTCCGAAGCGTCGGGAACAACAAGGTGAACACCATAATCCTTCTTGACCTTCGAGGTGACGTTGTTTCGGAGGTGCTGATGGAAGAAGGGATCAACAGGCACAGCACTCATTCGAGCAGGGGGTTGACCATTGATAATACCAGTGATTTCAGACTGGGCACGAATGGCGTTCTTTCCCTCACGCGAGTAGAGCTCCCACGGCAAGGCACCGTCCTGAGAGAAGGGGGTGTTGATGTGGGTGTTGTAAAGCTTCTCCAAACGCTCAATCTCCTTTCGCTGTCGTAGGTATCGAGTGACATATCCAGCGTGAGCCGCAGCGCCGCCAGGGGCGCTGCGGTGGAACCGGGCGATGTCGAGGTTTGACATTTGCATGCCCATGGCAAGGTCCATGGCCTTCTCCAGGCCGGCCTGAACCTGGTCGGCAGGGCCAATGACGGTCACAGTGTCATCATCCTCGTCAGTAGGTAGAAGAATGGCACAGCCGGTCTCAGCGAAGAAGTCCTCAGTGGGAACACCTCGGTCACCAATAATGAACTGGTGTCGGCCTCGCTGAATCGAAAGCTGCTCAGCCTCGAGCTGCCTGTGGAGCTCGGCGACTTGGCGTTCAATTTCGGCGCGAACCTTCTGAACAGCAGGGCGGTCACCGGCGAGCTGAATGTGGTTCTCCTCATGGCCAGCAGGGGCAAACACCGGTCGCTGTCCGGGGGCGGCAGCGACGGGGGCCGGGCCAGAGGTGTAAGCTTGTAGAGGAGGAACCCGGATCTGGATACCATGATCCTCTTCCAGCGCATGGGCAAGGGAGTTTCCGGAGCCGGCAATGAAAGGGTAAAATGCGGCGGGGATGCCACGGACCTTAGTCTGGACGTTGGCAGATCGCTCGCCAGCAATCTTCAATATCTCGTTGCGGGCCGAGGCAGCAGACAGAGCATTGCCCTCAACAATGACGTCAATGGTGGCATCGTCATCGTCTTCGTCTACGGGGTGACTCTCATCAACCTTGGGCAATTGAATCTTGGCGCCGGTCTTCTCCTGCAGGGCCTTAATCATGGATCCACCCTTGCCAATGATGTGGGCTCGGGTAGATTGGGGGATCGGGACGGTGATGCTTTGCTAGGTCCGAGTTAGTATGTATGGGTCATGAGAGCGGGTAAGTCGGCACCTACCTTGGTTCCAATTTGGAAAACCAGGTCCTTGAGTGCCTGTTGAGCTACGTCTTGAGGACCGGTGGCATCAAACTTAAGGCGACCGTTGGAGGAGGTACCCATGGTAATATTGGCCCGGGACTTGCGGTTGATGTCCTTAATGGTATCGGCAATGGGCCTCTTCAGTTGAGTACGCGGCATGATGTACTGGGGATCGAGGGTAACTGTTTCGACATTGCGGCCGGGGATCGACATGGAAGGCATAGCATTCTTGGGGGTATCGACTCCGGAGGCGGGGGTCGAGGAGCGCGAAGCACCGTTGGATGTAGCACCGTTAGACTTGCCGTTGGCGGTGTTCTTGGCTCCCCAGATGGGCGCCACGTTGGCGCTCTTGCCCTTGGGAGCCCCGAGCTCGGGGAACAATTCATGCGATTGGGTATCGAGCGCACTCTTAGGGCCCTGCGGCTGCTTACCGGCGGCCTTTGCGCTGACCGGGGCAGCCCAGGAACCAGAGGCATCGTTGGAAACCTTGACGGGGAGGTCCTCATCCGGCACATCTTGAATAGTGACGGAGTGAGGCTCAGCGTGCTTCTGGAGAAGCTTCTGCGCGACAGAAACCTCACCAGGGTTGGTGGTATCGACGGGGGTCTCGGAAGCCATGATGGAAGCTTTGCTTAGATGCGGCGGTACAGGATTCGGGAGACAGTGAACAGACGAGGAACGCAAGGGAGGTGTAGACTGGAAAGACAGCTTGTTAGCGAGGGACTCGCACGGGAATTGCCTTCGGAACAGGGCGGGTGGGAATCAATGGCAATGAAGAGAGACGTACCGATTGTAGAGGCTGCTAAAAGCAGTGAAGCTTGCAACCAGGGAAAGCTGGAGAAGACGGTGTGGGAGCTCAGTACGGGTGACGGACGACAAATGACCAGATGTTGCGGAGTCTGGGGTTTCTAGAACATTGTGCAAGAAACCAACAGACGGCGATGACCAGTAACCAGGAGGAACAACCAGAGAGGAGGCAGAGACCGGAGAGCGGAGGACGGACTCGGAGGGAGACAGATGAAGATCGAAGATACAGATGGGAGAGTGAAGTTGGGAGGTGAGGGTTGAGACTTGAGGGTGAGGTGGAAGTTTCTCCAGACTCCCCACGACGTTCTAGCCTCTAGGCCTCTGGACCGCTCTAGCCAGCAGGGATCGTTGGCTAGGTACAATGGAGCCACCGAGCCACCTGGAGCTACACCTACAGACCTCTATGGCGACCGAGAGAGTCTGCTGGAATTTACGCGAAGCTTGCCCGAGCCCCCGGAGAACCGAGCTTCCCAGCTGTCAGCGGGTCCGTTCATGCCACTCCATCCAGAACTGGAAGGACCGTCACGGGATCCTGCAGGTGACTTTCCCCACCTCACACCCTTTTGGGGTCACCCTCAATCGCACCTTGGGAAGGAGTTCCATGCCTTCCTTACTAGTAGGTACCCGCGAGATGGGAACAAGCACGTGCACATGGAGTGACGATTCAACTCCCTCTTGTTCGTCTAGGTAGCTATCTCGAGTGTCTGTTCAAAGTCCCCCAGATACCTAGTAGGCACTCAGTAATTAGTACTATGGACTTGCTGTCGACGTAACGGGCTCGCTTACTGAGTCGTCCCGTGTGAATACATGGTTCGTATCAAGAGGCGTCGGCAGACCGGCGTTTGGCCACACAGTCCCAGAGCTTAATAGCTCCTGGTGACAGTTATTGGCGCATTTCAAGCCAGATAGTCCTCCAACTCAGTCTGGGAAGTGAAAACGGAAGCTTTCTGGGGGAAAACACGTGCTTTTCAGTGGGAGACCTGCCGATGAGTGGCCAGATGTTCCCGTCCTGTCTGATCTGAGAGAATGCGCTGGCCAGTTGTGGGGTCGTAACTGAGCCTCCAAGTTAGGCCCCGGTTTGCAAGCCACCAACCAAACTTACCGTCACCCATCACGGAGCGTTGCACCCGGCAATGGATGAGGTCTGACAGGATGCCCCTCTTTGTCGTCTCCGTTGATCAAACTCAACACTGTTCGTTTTTCGTCAACTTGGTGAGTCCCCTTAGGTTTCATCTTAGCAGTGAGAAAGCAGACTGGAGTGGATAGGCTCGGCGTTCAGGGGAACCGAGGGTTGTTCCTCGGCGTGGGTTGGCTTATACCTTGTCAGGCCAGACCCCTTCCGAGTTCCCAGCTTACATAGTAGGTCTGGAAGTGGTCTCATGTAGTGTAAAGGAGCAGATGCGCTGCAATCTCCGCTCGGAGCTCCAAGCGTCCGTGACAGGTTGTCAGGGCACGAAGATCCCGCGAGTCCCGCGGTCTGCAATGGTAAGGGTTTCCTTGCGACTATCATCTATGTACGTATTATCACAACCGCTCCTCCACCGTGGAGACACCACCAAGGGTTGTGTATCAGAATGACGACTTAGGAAACATGACATGTACTGTGTAGTCGAGAGAGGGGATCACGATACCCTGACATGGCCCGCTATTCAGACCAGTGAATTACTACGTAGTTAGTAACGGAGAGAGGACGAATTGCCGAACCTGTGAGATGGGACTAAACCTTTCCTTTCTTCTGCTCCATCTCGCCTCCTCTCGCGACGCCTGCAACACTTGCAATTGCATCTCTCGGCTACTGCAGGTACGAATTTACTGTAGATGACATGCGACACGGCACGGAACGGCAGAGCAGATCTAGCAATGAGAATGCACACGTACGTACGGTACTTAGACTAGTACTGTAACGTACTCAGCAGACATGGCCTCGAACCTCGCTAATGTTAAAGTATCGGCCTTTATGTATGTATGACGGAGAACTTTGCTGTACTCTTCTTGCGTGGGGTTTGATTGGAGTCACACTCGCTTGCAGCCTTTCTGCAGGTGCAGCGGAGAAATTGGCTATTGACGACCGTGTGCTTCGTACACAGTTAGACAGCAGCAAGAAGCCAATTCGGCGGAACCAGGTCTTTAATCGAGTTGCGTTGAACCTACACAATGCGAACGAACACGTACGCTGGATCTCAACAAGTGCTAAACCACTCCTAAAGGAATTGGTTGACAGCCGTATCACTGAGGGTCAGGGGCACTGCTGAGGGTGTGCTCACTGCCTTTCGCGATGCAGGACGCCACAACCTCCAGTGCCAACGTGGACAAGGTGTGTCAGGATGGGGTAGGGCAAGCCAGGGCCGGGGAAAGGACCCCCAGACAGCCAGGCGCGCCACAGGCAACTTGTCCATCAAGACGCGCAGGTTATGCAGTGGAGGTTGTACTCGGTAGTCGTCGAGTGAACGTTGACGAATAGCCACTGATTTGCTGAGCATTGGTCATTGAAAAAGCAAGGATATGGTATAAATGCCCGTACTGTGAATGTATTCGTAGCATGTACTGTAAATAGTACCTGAATGTCCCAAGACTTGGCCGATTGGGCAGCATCACCAACCATCGGCGATGGAAACCAATTGAGTCGCCAATGCTAGAGTGAAACAATTCCTCGTATAAGGTCGTGGCCTTGACCTAGCCTGCAGACGAGAAGGCGAAAGGATCTTGAAGACGGCCCAAATATGTGCGTGTACGAACACAAGATAATGAAGAATGAACGACGGCCAGCGGGAATGCAAGGCCAGCTCAGGGACGAGACGTGTGAGCGGCGACCTCGAAACCCGCCGCTATTGCTCCATAAGTATGAGCGGCGGCTGGCGAGTCAAAGTGATGTGTATGTCTCGCATCGGTATCCAATTGAGAGGGTTGAAGCGCCCATGTCTCGCCGCGTCACTGGGGGAAAGACGACTCTCGGACTGTGGAGGTGAGACAGGCGGGCCCCTGTGGCGTGAAACGAGGCAACGCCTCCAGCAACAGAAAACGGTGGTTGCAGTCACAGTTGGATGGAATACTTCATCTACAGAGTTAACTCCCGGTTTGCTAAGGTGACGTAAGGTGTAGGGGCAGTCCGCAGGGCGTTGATCATGCAATTACAGGACGTTGGAGTTGGGAACGGCAAATCAATAAGTGGGGATGGAGGATTATCACACCTCGATAACCATAAGCTGGTTATCAGTCAGCGTCTTGGTTGGCCCTTACAATACTGCACAAGGCGAGGAAACAAGATGAGATGAGAGATGACGAGGCCATCTCCCGTCTCGGCAGCACACTGCTTCGTACATAACGCACCTCTCTCGGCAATGAGGCAAAGGCCCGAGAATCCAAGACACGAAGTAGAAGACCAACAAGACCAGGATGGATGCTAAAGACCAGCCCCATCCTCGTCACATCTCTCCATGGCTGCAAGCCTGTAACCTGCTTCAGCCTCCAGCGCTCAGCGTTGCAGTTTCCGATGGCTCGCAATTGGCCCCACCGGGGACGGCGTCTGCGCGAATGGATGTGCGTACCAAACTAGGGACTGATTCCGTGATATCGGACGAATGTTTAGACCAAAGAAATAAAAGAGCCGAGTAATGAGGGTCCCAGAGAAGTACAGCCGCATAACCTTTACGCCTCGCGCAGTCGACCATCGACGGAGAGGCTTATAAGTTCAATTTGCAACGGGCCAGGGTGGATGTTGGACAGTTGGAAGTGCCACATCAGCAAAGGCGCAACGCAAAGGCTTACCCAGTCCCCACCGGCCACGAGCCGACAGCCAGTGGGCAATTAAGCGGCGGGCTTAGTACGGGGCACGGCACGAGGTACTTCATACGTCGAGTTGGTGCAAGCCATCGACGACGACGCAACGACGCAGCACAGCAGCAACTAGGAATGTACATAGTAATGTACTGTACAGTATCGCGGACGAGGGCGCTTGCCGCTCTAAAATTATCCAAGGACCAGGAGCTCCATCCAGCCTTGGAAACCTTGCAACTGGGAATCCCTTGGAGCCTTGACCCTCTTCGGTGCTCTTGAAGACGTCTTGTCTCCACACCCAGCTACCAGATCCCGGAGCGTGCTCCACCAGTGCATCCACACACGCCCGCTCCTTGGTGGCTACGCGCTTAACAGGTCGTGAGACCCTAAAAAGCACTGGCAAACTCGCAATGGCAATTGCATTGAGGCTAACACCACGCCTGCCCCGCACTGTATCTCCATGCCCTGAGTCAACAGGAGTGCAAAAGAGGATCCAAAGCCAGAGTAAGGACACCGCCAAAGACAGTTCGAGACATAGTGGAGGGAGTCAAGGGCACTACAAACTGGAGACTGAAGACTGGAGGACATGTACCTAACAAACTACTTGCAGGTGGACCTGGTGCTGTACCAGTGTGGAGTCACCCTGTCCAGCCGCCCTGTTCAGTTGGGGGTCAAGCAAGGTACCGTGCAGCGCAGTGCAGGTGGGCATTACAGCCCAGTGCATCACAGTGCGTATGCCGGTTCATCAAAGGCTCGAAAAAAGGTTCCTTTCATCGCCATTCATCAGCATCCACCAGGCCCAGCAAGAAGAAACAGTTCAACTACTTGACAGCAACCCAACCCTTGGCCTCACATGAAGACGTATCCCGTTTGCTCTCAATTCCGGCCTCAATTGTTGGGGCTCAATGTATGTCGCCAATTCAAGCACCTCTCCATCGGCACCCCTGCTTGCCAGCATGTGTCAGGGCTACGGCTCGCCAGCCAGCCAGCCAGCCAGTCAGCCAGCCAGCAAAGACGACACAGCCCCCTCGGTGTGCATCTCTCTGCGTCCCATCCCCTGGGACTACCTGGGCTACGAGGTGTTCCTCACCAACCAGCGGAGCACTACAGCAGAGTGGCAGGCTGGCAGCAGGGCGTAGCATCCCGCGAGCGAATCACCGGGGCTCATTCTCGACAGGGCGGGCGACAGATCCCCAGGACCCCAATGGAGGCCCTCGTCATCCCCGTAAAGTTTGTCGGCATTGGGCTGAACCGTAGTAGGCAAAGTGATGGTCGGCAACGTGGAAACGAGAGAAGAAGGCCATGGAAGGCATAGTCGATAGAAGTACTCAAGGGACGCTGGACACCAAAAGCCAAAAGTCAAGAAGGCCGACCAACCAAGCTAGTGGTCCAAACACCAAGTGCTCGCAGGCTGCGTCCGCACTGTCGACTCGCGCCAACGGCCCGAGAGTGTACTATGTTCGGGTGTGGGCGTGAATGGTCACTCATGCAGCGTGTGTAGTGTGTGCAGCGTGGGCAACACAGCCAGGACGCGGGCATTTTTATCTTTGGTATCGGTAGCCACAAGCACAACCTAAGGTTCCAGGGCAGCCGGGCTTACCAGGTACCTACCGGCCAGTGGGCGCATCTCCGGGAGAGTGTGCAAGTATCCATCATCCGCCGCCCACATGGACCCAATTGCTGGCCAGCCTAGCCCAGATGAGATGGATCACAGTCCCAGCTGGAGCACTGGAGCACAACACGCCTGGATCTGAAGGCCCAGCACCAGGTTGCGAGGCCGGGAGAGACACTGGTCAAGCAGGCAAAGTCGGGCAGTGAGATCACGGCGAATTCAAGTCGATCCAAGCCCAGATGCATACTCTTCATTGATTCACGCACCGGCCTGCTGGCCCTTGCTCAACGCCAACTCTCCCACGAGGACACGCCCACACGTCCAAACTCACTACCTCCATCATTCACCAACACGTATCTCATCGCTCTTTCTTTCTCTCCCGTTGCGCTCTGCGGCGCGCTTCCCCTTCCCCTTTTCATCCATTCGTTCACTTCAAGTCCCCTGTGGGCGGTGCTGGGGTCAGTCAATCAAGCTCCCGCCTGTATCTCGCTTCGAGCAGGTAGTCCGTACCGCGCATCGTCATTCTCCATCTTCCACCAGTGCCCCGTCGGCAACAGCAGCAAGGCACAACACGATACGAACCTGTTCACCCAGCTCAACGCCAACCAAACGGCACGGAAACAAAAGCTGGTGAGTTTGATTCCGATCCTGATCCTGATTCAGATCCGACCCGGGTCTCGTTGTCATCGATTCGCACCCCAATCCGATTCCACCACCCACCCCCATCCTTCAGCCGCCCGCAGTTCCCGCATTCCACCTCACTTACGCACTCTCACACAAGCACAAACATTCATATCATTTCCCTCCCGCCCGCAACCCGCACAGTACCATCGTACTCCGTACATGCTACTGTACCTTACCCACTCCCCATCTGTCCCGGATTTGCCAGAGTCCCTGCGTACGGAGTACTTCCCACTTTGCCGCCCCTCCTCGCCCCTCCCATCTCCCCTCCACCCCCCCATTGCCCATTGCCAACCCACATTCAGACGCAGTGCATCACAGTGGCCAAACGCCTTTCCCCTGTTCCCCAACTTCCAGTTTCCCGTTCCAAGTTCCTAGTGCTCAGTTCTCAATCCCCCTACCACAAGCCAAATAGAAAGAAAAAAAGGCCCAAGGCTCAAGGTACTCCCGCGCACACGCAGCAGCAAGGCCCGCCCGCCCGCACTGCGCTGCACTGCGTCGGAACTTGGCTTTGTTGGCTCTGGCTCTGGTCGCCCAAACCCGCGCACCTTTTCCTCCTTGCACACCCTGCTGCCCTCACTCGACCCATCGTCTGTCTGCATAGCCGTCCTGAGACCTTTTTTAGCCAAGCCTGTCTGCTGGATCATGGACGGCCCCGGGTCTACGTCCTCCTCCGCTTCCATCGCCCCTTCCCATCGTCGCAAACTCGTCAAGAAGCCCCCCTCTCATCATTACGCCCGCTCGTCTTCCGGCTTCGATGGTGGTGGCGGCTTCGACGCCGATTCCCTTGGAAGCAAACGCAGCTCCCAAAGTCTGAGACGAGCCCCGAGTGCTCCCCCAGCCCGCTCTAACCCCGCGACCGCGTCGGGACCTCCTCCTGCCAACACCTTTCGATCGAACGCATCACCCATCCTGCCTCAGGGCGATTTTGCCTCCTCCAACTCATACGCACAGCGACACAACCGCCTTTCCGATCCCCACTCGCGGCCTCTCAGCAAGACCCCAGCTGACGACTTCATCGGCGCCCCGTTCGACGGCGCCGCTATTCTCAACCGGATTGAGTCGACCAAGATCCCCAGTCCCCAGGGCCCTGTCCACCGCCACAACCACCATCAGCCCCCGCTGCTCAAGGTCGGCGGCCCAGACTCCCATCTCACGACCCCCATCCTTCGATCTTCCGCCAGCTTCACCGCGATGGACTCTTCTCTATCCGAGAAGGGCCTTGGGCCCCGGGCTCCCACCGACGGCTCCATGGGCAATCCGAAGCGATATTCCGACGACGGCAGAGAACCCAAATCAGCCGTCCTCCGAAAGAAGTCAGGTTTCTCAGGCTTCATGAACAGTCTAGTCGGCTCTCCCAAGAAGCCCGTCATCTCTGCTCCTGAAAACCCCGTTCACGTCACCCACGTCGGCTACGATAGTGCGACAGGCCAGTTCACCGTCAGTTTCCCCAGTTCAAGCTTGCGGCGCCCCCGTCCGCCAGCTCGTCCGTCCATCCGCATTAACTTCTGTGTAGGGTCTGCCCAAGGAGTGGCAGCGGTTGATCAACGAGAGCGGCATTCCCGAGAAGGAAAGACGAGAGAATCCTCAAACGATGGTTGATATTTTGCAGTTCTACAAGGAGACTACTGAAAGACCTCATGAGGACCAAAGTCTTGAAAAATTCCACCATGCTGGCGCCCAGTACGCGGCCAACTCTCCTGCGTCTGCAGCATCTCCGGGCACGTACCCGTCAAATTATATGGGTATGTCACCAGTCTCTAGTCCACCAAACGAACCCAGGTTTCCAACTGTCAATCATGAAGGAAGTTTTGAGAATCCCCGAGCCCCGCCGCCCGTTCCCAGAGGCTATGTCCCCGGTAAGGACCTCATGCCCAGTCGACCGGCTCCGAAACCGCCCGTCAGCATGAACAATAGACACCATCCTCAGGCTGCCTACGCCGCGAAGGACTCTGGCATCGGTATGCCACAGCCTGGGGAGGAGTCCTTCGGCTCCAAGGACAATAGTCCCATGCTCCCCGAGGAGCATCGCTCTAGGTCGAACTCGCGCGTCCAAGCCCCCTCGCCGTATACCCCACCGGCCCCTCAGCAGAACCAGGCGGTCCAGGCTCAGGCCGCCTTATACCAGCAGCAGCTTATGCAACAACAGCAAGAGCAGGCTCTGGCTCAGGCTCAGGCCGCCATGTCTGGTCAGATCGGTCGCGCTCCTAGCAAGAGAGTGCCTCATCCCCAGGTTCCCCCTGTGGCGGTTGCCCAGCCCAGTGCAGCAGTATATGGAGTCCCCCCCGAGGCCAATGGGGTTGCGAACGCTCCACGACAGCAACCCGGCCCGACAGGCATACCAGGGGCGAGACCGCGGCATCGCCCTCGCCAGAGCGCTGCGTTCGATGTCGTTGCCTCTCTTAAGCGCATCTGCAGTGAAGGCGATCCTCGTAACATTTATCGCGGATTCAACAAGATCGGACAGGGTGCATCTGGAGGTGTCTATACTGGACACGAGCGAGGCACAAACCGACTGGTGGCCATCAAACAGATGAATCTCGAGCAGCAACCTAAGAAGGACCTGATTATCAATGAGATTCTCGTCATGAAGGACAGTTCGCACCCGAACATTGTCAACTTCATTGACAGCTACCTCTGCGGCGGAGAGCTGTGGGTGGTGATGGAGTTCATGGAAGGTGGCAGCCTTACGGATGTTGTCACCTTCAACATCATGTCTGAGGGACAGATTGCCTCGGTGTGTCGGGAAACCCTCTTGGGACTGCAACACCTGCATTCCAAGGGCGTCATCCACCGCGACATCAAATCCGATAACATTCTGCTGTCCATGGAGGGCAACATCAAGCTCAGTACGTGGCCGTTCAACGGTTGAAGAGTCGTTGAAGATTTCATGTTTTGGGGCAACGCTAACTGAAAGCAGCTGATTTCGGCTTCTGCGCTACTATCAACGAAGCTCAAAACAAGCGAACGACCATGGTAGGAACACCGTACTGGATGGCCCCTGAAGTAGTCACACGAAAGGAGTATGGCCGCAAAGTTGACATTTGGTCCCTTGGTATCATGGCCATTGAGATGATCGAGGGCGAGCCCCCGTACCTCACCGAGTCGCCCCTCCGGGCCCTGTGGCTGATTGCGACCAACGGTACTCCTCACATTAAGAATGAGCAGGATCTCTCACCAGTCTTCAAGGACTTCCTGTATTTCGCGCTAAAGGTGGATCCTGAGAAGCGAGCCAGTGCCCACGATCTACTCCGAGTACGTCTCCCTCACCTCTTGCCCTCTTCCCTAGTGTGTTGTACTGACCTGTGGCATAGCACGAATTCATGAAACAATGTGTTGATCTTGTACAACTGTCACCGCTAGTCCGAGCTGCTCGGGAGCAAAGAGCGCAAGAGAAGGCCCGCAAGGGACAATAGGCTCGTCCACGCGGTATTCGTCCTCGCCGAATAGCTCAACCATGGGAGGCGACAGGGGGCTATCTATGGCCGTGGTTGAAACGATAAGACAACCCTTTCCCTCTAACCAAATCGCCAAGGGCTAGCTCTTCTGGACAATTTGGATACAACGATACGGGCGACAGCGCAGTTGAACCGGAGGCTTGACCAATCGAACTCGCGTCCCCGGCGGATCTCGCACCTCGATTCTCAAACATATAATGACCATTTTTCGAAAGTCTTCTTTTCGATTACCTTATCATAGCAGGCCTTGCATCTTGAAGTTGGAGTTGTCATTGATGCCGCGTCACGAAATTCGGACTTGCGCAGGGAGACGCAGAAACCCGAGCACACAAGGTGCCATCAGGCAACTCGGATACGACGCCTGAAAGCACATAGAAATGACACGCTGGATATACCCCCCCTGCATACGAACAAGCTACTACCGCCGAGTTTACCTCGAGATGGGTCTATTACGTTGCTAGACCACTTTCTCCTCACCAACTCCAATCATAAAAAAAATTGTATTGTTGCCTCGTTTTGCAAAGTTCACGATGTTTACGCAGCCAGAGATGCTTCTAACGACGAGATGAAATCATCATTGATGAATTAGTTCAAACTGAATATGTTACCCGACCTAATCACAACGCAACCCCCACGAAAGCATCACCATACACAAACGCCCGGGAATCATAGCGGCATTCTAAACTAGTTTAGACGGCCAGTGTTGTGGGACAGGGCATTGTCCTGGTCCCAGTTTCGGTAGATGGTGCTCATTTGCCGGCGCAGCCTCATACCTTTACCGCGAGCGGCATCCATGCCTGTTGCGACGCTGGACTTGACGTTGCCCAACATGGCGACGGTGCCGAGGGCCGCGGGTCGCGGGTGATGCTTAAGGCTATCGGTGCTGCTCGTGTGGAAGTAGAAGGACTGGCGAACCGACTGGCGGACCGACGCAGCCGCGCGTTGCGTGGTGGTAGATGCTTTGAGGAGCGCGGGCTTGATGTGGTTGCGCAGGTTGCGTGCGACGCGGAGGGGGAGGGAGCACAAAAGTTGCATTTCGACGTGTGGTTTGTTGGATGGCACTCGACGGATTTTGACGTCGCTGTGTTTTAGTCGTTTGCCAGGAGCGATTGTGATGCGCCGAGGGCTGGGCGAGCGGATTGACGTGGTGACAAGATAGGTGATTGCTTGCTGGTTGTTTGATCTCGCGGTCGCTTGATCCCTCGGATCTTTTGCTGTCTTGACTTGCTCGGACGCAGCTTTCACCACACTGACTGGATGGACTGGATGGAGTGAATAGGGCCGGGCGGGACGGGACGGAACGGGACGGGACGAGGAGTGTTTGTGAAGGGGCGGCTCTCGTTGGACGGGACGAGGAGTGTTTGTGAAGGGGCGGCTCTCGTTGCTTGGACTCGTGTTGTTTTTCAGATCAACTAGAAAAGAGGTGTTTCTCTGGTATCTATCTGCTCTCCAAAAACCCAAAGGCAGCTCGCGATGACCAGGAGGGGGGATGGCCTGGTTATCATCTTCTCATGGACGCTACCATGCCCCCTAGTCGCAAGGACGAGACGTGCTGGTTCGACGGTGAGGCGTCGTCGGCACGCTCCGCCGCAGACTCATTTGCCTACCGTCTAAGTGCTGCAAGAAGGAGAGACGGGGCCCGTTTCGTGTAACGTGGAGAGCAATGGTTCGTCCAGAGCTCGCTCTAGGGGGGAGGCAGGCACGTCAGGCGTGCGTTGCATGGAGGCGAGAAGGGCCGGGGCCGGAGCGTGATTGGGAACGCGGGTATGCGGGATTGCGGGACCCGGGACGGAGGAAGAAGCGGTGTCTTAGACGGAGGGGCTGGGAGGCTTGCCCGTCGCGTGGTGTTGTTAGACGACGGGACCAGTCTTTTGCGGATGATGCCACTATTTCCAATGCGCTGCGTTGGCAGCCTTCTACCCTCGCTCAATCCTCTCCTCTCCTCTCCTCTCCTCCTGTCTCCGCATTGCCCATTGCCCTCTTATTCATGCTTTACCCACTGGCCTCCCCTTTCTATTTCGCCGAGTTCGCGCTTCTGACTTCATTCCCATCAGCCGATGCTGGGCCCACAATGTGCTGCGGGCGGGTGGCGGGAAAGGGATCGAAGCGGTGAGACGCGACGCCCCGGCGCGCGACACTACTACATTAGCAGAGAGGGAGGGGGAGGGGGGGCCAGGTCCACGATGCGATTTCCGGTTTCGTGAGCGCGGCGGTGTGCCTATTGGCTGGGCGGCTAGGCCAATTGTGACGCGGGGAATTAGACGACATGCACGAGGAGGGGATCGTGATGTCCGTGGTAAGGCCAAAGATGGTGGGGCACCCGGTGTAAGTCGTCGTAGATCACTCCTGGGCTAGACTACCACTTCCACGACAAAAGTAAGTCATCGAAGGCGATAACATTGAATCATGAGATCCAGGGCAAACAGTGTCAGAGAACTAAACATCGGCCATTCGAATCTCTTCTTTGCTCGCTATCGACTTTGTTTGCAGCTGCCATTCAAAATCCCGGCGCAATCTCGCTTTCCTCTATCGTATCATTTCAGGCTTCTCTATTGTATCCTTTCAATATGCTTCCCAAATGTTTTCCTTTTTTCGAAGGAACCATCCATTCATACCCATAAACTCCAAACAAGCTTGCGAAAAGTAAACCAGCAACATGTCCGTCATTCATGACTGGACTGTTTTCGTGTGCATCCATCCGCCCCCCAATATTTGTGTATGTTTTATTTTATTTCGGATTCTTTCCCAAACGTTTCTATCCTTCCAAAGAAAGTAAGGCAAAGTTGACTTGGTGCTACCGAAGCTGCGATGTTACTCGCTTAGTAGCAAGTGTAGCCACCGTCGATGATGCAGTTGGAGCCAGTCATGAACTTGGAGGAGTCCGATGCCAGGAAGACGCAAAGGCCGTTGAGCTCATCGACGTTACCCAGGCGGTTCTGGGGGGTGAGGGACTTCCAGATCTTCTTCTGGGCGTCCAGGGCGGGGACACGGTTGAGAGCAGTGTCCATGTAGCCGGGGGAAATACAGTTGACACGGATCTCATACTTGGCCCACTCAGCGGCAAGAGATTTGCCAAGCTGGATGACACCGGCCTTGGAGGCATTGTAACAGCTCTGCTCCTGGGGGTAGTTGACAACGGAGCCAGACATGGAGGCAACCAGGACGATGGAGCCGGGCTTGCCAGCGGCCATCATGGCACGGCCGACGGCCTGGGACATCAGGAAAGAGCCGTTGAGGTTGATGTCAATGAGACGGCGGAACATGGCGGGGTCATAGGTCTCAGCCTTGATGTTGGAATCAGCGATACCGGCCGAGTTGACCAGGACATCGGGTGCACCGAAGCGCTCGACGACGCTGTCGACGGCGGCGTTGATAGCAGCGCCGTCACGGACATCAACCTTGAAGAAAGAGACGGGAAGGCCAGTCTTCTCGTGCAGCTCAGCGGCGGACTCGTCGCCGAGTTCCTGGTTGGCATCGAAGATGACGATAGCCTTGGCACCAGCCTCGGCACAGGCGCGAGCCATGTAGTTGCCGAGACCACGGGCACCACCAGTAACGATGATGGTCTTGCCGTAGACGCTCATGTTCTTCATGGTCTGGGGCAGGGCATCGTAGACCTTGCGAGTCAAGGGCGTAACAGCCTCGTTCTCAGCAGGAGGGACAGGGCTGTCGTGGGGGACCTGAGCGGCGGCATCAGGGACATGGACGGTGTGCTTGTCGCCCTGACCAGCGGCCCAGTTGGTGCCGGGAACCTCCTTCTCACGGACAACGCTCTTCTTGTTAGCGGTATCAGAGACACCGTTGTAACGGGTGGCAGAGAAGAAGCGGGCCGAGGACGCTGCAGGGCGAACCACGGGAGCAGCAGCTCGGGAGAGGCGAAGGACGTTGCGGACGGCGGAAGACATGACGGGTATATATAGGTGTCTTGGTGAAACGAGAGAAGTGATAAAAGAAGGAAGTGGAAAGAGGAGAAGTGCAGATAGGAGTGGGTATATTTGATTAAGAGAAGGAGGATGAAGAGTCGAAGAAGCAGAGCTCAATCGACAAGAGGACGTGTTGATATAGGTATGCTTGAGCGGGTCAGATTGATAGTGGGGGGGCGTAAGGTGAGAAAGCTCAGTAAAAAAAATCTGGGCCGGGGGCGAACTTTTTAGAGGGTCAAGTGGCCACTACTGCAGGTTTAGCGCGGCGGGATGTCCGTAAGGCGAAGAGTTCACAATCAGCTCAGCTAGGGCTTGATGGTTGTGGTTTGTGGTTGTGGTTGTGGTTGGGTGGGCCGGGAGTCGTCGCAAGCGTGTCGATCGTGCTACCGCTTTATCTTTAGGATGCAAAGATGGGCGTTGTTGGTTGTTTCCGAAGATTGTGTCCGAGGAGGGAAGCTTCGCGTGTGTGTCCGTACGGAGTACTGTGTGACGGAAAGAGGCACTAGGTGACGGCGGGAGGACCGGTACTATGTTCAGGGCTCCTCAATAGCGACTCCAGAGCGGCAAACAGTGGACCAGGGGGGGCGATCTGCGGATAGCTATGGAGTTCCGAGCGATGCAATTGGGATCCGGTTGTTGCGGATGAGGCAAGGTGTCTGCACACAGGGTACGGGTCAGCTTGAGTAGTTCTAGATCTCCTTCTAATGGGAGTTATATGATGCATCCTCGTCCTCCGCTAGGCCGTTGCTTGCAAGCAGAGGCTCACAGCGGGTAGAGATTGCAGAGGAACATACCAATTGCTGGTGCGGGGTATTCAGAAGCTCAGGAATGCAGTGTGTCTCGGGGCAAAGAAGATGTGAGATGTGAGGGTGAGGAATCAACAAAGGGGTAATGCTGTGACCGCCAGCTCGCCGGCGTTTATATACTGAGAAAGGGTGGAGCAATACGCTGACCGTTGACTCCGGGGACTGACCGTCGGTGTAAAACGGTGAGCGAGCGTTGTGTGTGATTCGGCGTGCTGCTGATACACATTCTATGTCATTAATTGCCATACCTCCCTCACCTTACCTGACCTCACTCACAGGCACCCGCCCTAGTCCGGGCCCCGATGTCGCATGGGCCGGGGTTCCAATCACGGACCACCAAGATGCGACTGGATGGAGACGGCGTTAGGTCACAAGATCCAGCTCCAGGGGCGCCAGGGGGTGCAAGAAGCAACGAAATGCTGTTTGTCAAGTTGTCAGACAGAACAGATCATCACATCCACGGAGACGAGATGCCATGCTCTGATGATGTGGGGGGAGGGGGGGGGAACGCAACACTCCAAGAGCAAAGTGCATGCGTTTCGGTGATAAGGGGACCTGCGAGGAGAGGAGAGGAGTCAGGCATTGGACAGAAGCTAAGGTGGTGGTTTGTGGTTTGCTGTTGGTAGTGGAGTCGTCGAGATTGTCTTTCCCGTTTCCTACCCCTCCCGCACATACTAACTTCTGTAGATAGGTCTAGCACGCATGCAATGTTGCTTTCTTTGCTTCTTGGTTGGTGTTTGGGTTTGTGCCGGAATTCTTCTTGTTGAGGAGGCTGAGGGCCTGAGGGCCTGAGGGTCTGAGGGTCTGAGGGTCGGTCAGAGCATCGGTCCAGGGCGTCTTTGATGTCTTCGGTAAGAATCAAGCACCTCGAGAAAGTTGCCTCCATCTCCTCATTGCTGCCCACGACTGCAGCTAATCAATGTCACCCGTCGCGATGGTGATAAAGATGGCCACATTCGAAAAAGATTTTCTCTGTTCGTACCTAAGGCACAAAGTTCATCCCACGCAAGAGTGTCCTCCCGGCCCGGTCTGCTCTGACAAGACAGGGAAGGAGGTGTGGTTGCCGGCGCTCCCCAACCAGCATCCAGACTGAGTCCAAAGCAGAGCAGAAACTGCATATGCGGCTCCTCGCTCCTGCCCGTCTCCCATCTCCCCCAACCCTCCCACCTCCTCCCTTCCATGACGGAGGCATCTCAGATGTACGTCTAAGACACCCCTCACAACGCTACCCACGGCCTAGACTGCAAGACTACATGCGCCTCGCGGCGAGACTCATCTCATCAATTGACGGACACAGAAGTCCTAGAAGACGAAAGCACAACGCCAGCCTCAGAATGCGAGGGCAACATGCGGCATGGCGCTCAGCCAGGGCGGTACTCCCTAAGCAACCTAGCCATTGGGTCTGTTAGACAGAGACACAAACACGAACACAAACACAGCCAAAGAATACAAGATGCCCCATCCATTCAGACCACTTCTTCCCCTGCCTTGTGGTGCGCCGCCAGAGGATGACCTTGTGCCACCACGCACGGCAGCCTCCGCCCCGTCCAGTTCCTCTTTCCCTTGGAACTTGGTCGAAATCCAAGGTCCCATCCTCCAAGAGACGCCCATCAATGCCCGTTCCCAGTGCGCGGAAGCAATCAGCCAGCCGCGCCCCATTCCGTGGGGAGCTATGGCGGGGCTTGACCCGGGCTTCAGGGCACCCGGGGACGCCATCGCAGCACCCAGGACCCACTAACTCTTAGGGGCTCATGGGGGAAGTACAGGGGTAGCTCTTTCGGTAGCTACGGCGGTATCCACTGCATCCACCTGCGGCACACCACCTCGCCCACCTCACCCACTCTAACTCTGCAGTGTCAACGCTCACCTATCCACGCCCTGTCAAAACTTTTCTGCCCACCAACAGACGAGGATTGTTCCAGGGAATTCACTGCGTGGCAAATGGAAGCAGATCCCCTGGGCACGCCGGGCCCTTTCCCCCATCTAATTTTGGAGTGCCGTGTCTCTTCTTGCTTTCGGTATGCAGCTGACCGGCCAACCGGCAGCGATGCACCAACCACACCTAAATCAGCCATCCTAGACGCGACCACCACCGAGATTACGAAGTCTTCCTACGCAACTATCTATCTTCGGCCACGACACCAACACTACACCACACCACACCACACCACACCAACCACAACAAGAGACGTCGGCATAATAGTCCTCAACCCGAGTCGTGTTCTCTTCCACTCAAACTTAGTGACAACCGTTGCGGCTTGCAGTAGTCGAGGGGGATGCCAGCAACTGCGCGCCGGTGTTTGGTGGTGGTGCCCCATCCTTCTCAAATCCTCCTGGCTGCCGAATTACTGTGCTCCTAGACTATGGAGCAAAATACTGGAGTAGACCAGAAGGAGTACCCTCCCTCCCTCCCGCTCACCTCACCGCCCATCCGAGTCAGATGGCAACCGCCCAGCTCGACAAGTTGGTTCTGGTCCGGCGCGCAATAGTTTCAAACTAGGGGTCTATGAGATGAGGGACAGAGAATAATTTGCATCTCCCGGGTGCCAGACTTCCAGGGCAAACCCAAAACGTCTTTAAGTGCTAGTGACCTGGGGCAGCCGGGGCCTTCGTGGAGTCTGCGACGGCGTGGGGTGGCCATGTCCCAGGCGCGTTAGTCCACGCCTCACCGAGATGGCACAACTCATTTCACGCAAGCCATCATGTGGGCATGATGTCTTTGGCATTCCCCGCCATGCCGGTGGCCAACGAGGGCGGTCACGGCTGACACGGGTGAGCACTGAGCACGCACTGAGCAACGCACTGAAGCGCCTTGACTATCAAATTACGGTCAACTTCATACACGAGCCTCTAGCCGCGCCGCTGTCTCATCGGTGTTGCCATTGGCTTCCATCTTGCTGGGAGCACAGCAGGCTAGTCTCGCCAATTGACTGTGACAAGCGAGGCTCGGTTGTGATGGAAAGACGTGGCTAAGTTTGGTTGTTTGGGATCAACCATGCCCAGCCAAACATGGGCAAAATTTTTGGGTGTCAAATAATTACGAATCGCACAAGGAGGGTACAACAGAACAGACTTGGTTGCATTCCGTTCCGCTGGAAGACACAACGCTAGACCTCGGATTGCCAAGACAACCTTAACGCCAGCCCGAGATTGGTCCACTTGCACGGAGCCCGATTCCATTGCCCCCCACCATCCGAGCTTTTGTTCCTTTTGCTTTCTTTCCTCATCATCTCTTACCAGACTAGTTCCAGTTGACGTGGTGGTAAGACGCAACTCTCCGAAACAAGGAGGGATAGAAAACGGTGACCAAAAGGGTAGGTTGGCAAGCCAGTGGGGTTTGTTAAGCGGTGACTTTACTGCGAGACCGGCTGATGGCTACCTGTTCCCCGAGTCTGAGGGCTAGGGCTTGAAGCCATGACAGGATGGAATGTGTTAACCACAACATCAATAACGTCCCTATCGAGTAAGATGCGGCCACTAACCCATTATGACGACAACCTGGCTTCGATGGCACCTATCATTCTGGCCAGGACCGCCTTCACCAAGCATTCCGTAACGAGCCCAACAGAATTTGAGTCGCAGTGTGCGGTCGCGGTCACGGTCACGGCTTCCACGGCTTCCACGGCTTCCACGGCAGGCTTTGAGCGGTGTGTGATATGGTACAGTTACGTATGTACCGGATTCTTACTTCGAGGCCTATCCCGCTCTGAATGCCCTCGAAAACTTCAATTTCGCAAGTCTGGCCGGGCTTGGCAGGCCTGGACCATCAGATGATACTCCCTGCATCTGAGGGAATGCCGCGGGGCATCTACGCCGCCATCTGCACGCCCGCATCGTGGATAAAGCCACTCTACCCTGGCAGCTGCTGCATGCATTTCGCACATTGTAGGCTCGGACAAAGTCCATTATCGAAACGGCATTGATATGGAGACAAGGCGGGAGATCAAGTCCGTCAAGTAAAACTCATCCTGTTTTAGTGTATGCAGCAGAATTCTTTGGCGGGGCCAAAGACAACTGAAGTACTCGCATAGTGGCACCAAACAACCATTCACCTCGCAGCCCTGAACCGAGATGCTGGAAAGAGCTGGGCGAGGCGCCTAACACACCCGATCTGCGTATGCCGAGCCTGCAACAACAGATGGAGGATGGCACGTTGGCCTAGGTCTGGCTGAAGGGGGACCTAGCCCACGAGGTTGGCTCCCGGCGCCGGTGTGGTGGACTTGTTGGTGGACTCCTTGGTGTGCCTGGGAGCAGCCCTGATGGTCCAGATGGGGGTGCCTTAGGGTGGCTCTGTTGGTGGGGAGCTGCCACACTCGCTCGCCTTGGGTTCCAGAATGTCTGCGGAAGCACTGGCAACCATCGTGGTCGAGGCGTCGCAGCATGCAACTCGAATGTGAGTGGGGAGTGCCGTGCCTATCCGCAGGTGCACGGGCGCACGGGCCCCAGCCTACCACAGTCCGGGGTATAAGTGGGATCCCGCGTCGACATGGCATCGAGCCATCGAGCCATCGAGCCATCGACATCTTCCGAGCTACCAGGCTACCACGAGAAAGAGCCGCCGACATCGATAAGCCACGGCTTTGTGCGCACCGCGCGTGACGGCGGTTGCCGTTCAGACGAGCGCGCTGTTTCCGGGAGACGGGCAGCTCGCCGCCGGAGCCCTGGAAAACTGGGCACCGGCCCGGCGCCGTGCAGATGGCCGCGTAGCCAATGCCAGGGGCTGGCACAGTCCGGCCCGGTAAAGTCTGCGGGGAGCTCGTGTGGATGCTGGAAGCTGAATCCCAGATGCCGAATGCTGGATGTTGGATGTTGGATGTTGAATACTAAATGTCAGATGTCAGATCGTCCATCCCAGCTCCACGGAACGTTGTCGTGGATACCCGCCAAGTGTACGAACAGAAATGTCCATGTATCCATTCGCCAATATACGAATTATCTATCCCACAAGGAGTGCGTCAGGCGCGCCATGGCGATGCCAAACTATCTCTAGCCCGCCGACCCGTCCTTCTCGCCTTCGTCCAACACCAACCAGCCAGCCTCCGTTCCAAACGCCGGCAGGCAGGGTATTATTACACAAGCCAATCCAGATACAATCAATTGAGCAATGCAAAAGCAACCATCATCTTCACTGCCCTTCCTCTTGTCCGCGCGCAGCTGTCTTTAATCCCCATCCCCCCCCCATATCGAAATCTCCCTCATCTGTCCTGCACCCCAGCTCGCCTTGCAGGTTGGCTGAGATCTGTGTCAGATTCCCTTGCCCCGGTACGACATGTTGGTCCAGGCTTTTCTGTAAAATCTATCCCGCCAGGTTGGCTTGTTCTCGCCACCAACAAGTCATTAAAGAATGGCCCAGGCGTTCTGCCGCGTCGACACCGTCAGCCAGGGTCTCAGGGTCTGACCCACACGCTCGCCACTCGTCTATTCGTATCGCACGGATCTCGGCCCCACATGACAACTCAACGGCCCTGGCCATCGTTGTCGATTCGGATCAGATCCAGGAGTGACGCAATATAAGGGCTCTGCGAAATTTGTTAGTACTGGCATGTGATATAATCGGCTCCACGGGCAACACTAAAGTGACATACCAAGGCGCGGTTCTCCGCCAGAATTTCAAACAGACGAGGTAGGATCGGTCGGAACAGGGTCTCGTTCCAACCACCCGATTCTCCGCCATTCTCCTGGGCCTTGACTAGCTCGTCTTCGGCTTCCGTCTTGACGACGTTGCGGGCAATGTTGCGCAGCACCAGCGCAGCACTTAACGGGATTCCGGCAGCTTGCGGGGGTGCGTTAGGATTCCGCTCGTCCCGCACCGTCATCGTCTCCTCATAAGTCACAGCCATGGTCTTGGCGGGGATGATCCACGGCCGGTCTGGTCGCCGAGCCTGCGCTTCGGACGTTGGCAGCATCGCCGAGACATGCGTGTTGATGTGCCGTGCGAAGTCCTGGAGGTGCATCTTTGTCGGCTCCTCGAACCGACCACACTCGCCCCAGGTGCAAACGAACTCCTTCTCGGCATTCTCGTACTGATCGTCGTCGTTCTTTTTCTCCTCCAAGTGAGTCGTGAGGATGTGGTTCCACATTTGCTTCGCTTTGAGGTAGAACTGGCCGCACTTCTCGTTCTTGTTGCCTGGGTTGGATGCCCATAGACATCGACCGTATTCCCTGCCGTCGACGCTAAGCGGCCGTGGGCGGGCGCGGATGCCGTGGATGATGAACTTTTGCTGTGGATCGCCGGGCTCTCTCAGAACCTGCGCATTCGAATCCTTATAGACGGACGTGCTGTTCCTAATAAAGTCGGCGGGCGTAATGAGCGGCTGGCCAATGGCCTTAAGTGGGCCAACGAAGGCATTCTGATACGCCTGCCACGCGGCAAGCTGCGTCACGAAGGAGTCAGTGTCCTCCTCGAAGAAGCTGCGAACCCACCGATGCACACGGTCGGGCTCCTCGAGCTTGAGCATCTCCTGGAGGAGGTCATCGGGCATCGGAGCGATGTCGTCGCGGGCAGGCAACTTCTGTTCAGCAACCAGAGTGAACTCTCGCTGGACCTTGCGAGCACCGTGGGCGAGCAGACGGGTGAGATGATCGACGAGGTTTTCGGGGGTCAGGGAGCGTATAAGGTTGTCCACATTGGGCACGACGGCTGTGTATTGATAAAGGAAGTCCAGGCATGCGTCGATGAGTTCGTCGTCGTTCAGGAGCAGCCAACTAGCAATTCGTTGCAAGACCAGCCCGGGGACGTTACCCAGCTTGTTGGTGGCCTCGAGGTTCATCGAGATCCGGCCGAGAGCACGAAGAGCTGTCAGAATCGTTCCACGATCTTCGGATGTCATTTGCGCAAGCAGGGTTTTGTAGAGAGGGTCGTCTGAATCGAGGGTCATGAATGGTGTCAGTTGCTCTGCGATATCCAACGTCAAATGCTTGAGTTCGATGAGGGAGTCCTTTTGCGGTAGATGCAGAAGGATGCAGATTAAGTCTTTCAGAGGGTAGAAATCGGACATGTTATGGGCATTCTCAGGGAGGGTGACCATATTCCGCACGGTAAGAACAGCCTCAGTGATCAAAACCAATTCGTCGACATATGTCTCGGGCTGGAGAACATCTGGCATATCCTTCTCGATAAGGTTCTGGGTCCGCTCCAGGATATCCTGAGTGCCGTTATTGCCATCGAGCACACCAATATCACTGGTGTCAACGACAGGATCCCAGGAGACAGTCCAGTCGATGTGGTAGAAGAGACTGCCGATTTGTAGCGCCTTTTCCACCAAGCCTTCTGCAAGGCCAGGGAAAGAGTCAAACTTGTACTTGTCGCCTCTTTCATAAGAGATCTTAACTAGATGGTTGAGAGCAAACGCCTGCTCTGCGGTGATGTTAGACCGCAAAGCATTAAGACAACGCATATAGATGTTGGGGCCATCAAAACCAGCTGTATTGCGTCAGTTACTATCAGCTTCAACCAAAAAAAACAGTTCATGTGAAACTTACTGCCTGGTTGCAAAGGTTGGCGAGGGTCCAGAACACGCTGGTTTTGGCGGGGTCTCTGGAACTCGTTGGGAGCATTGCTAGGTGTTGCCACAGCACGAAGTTGCAGAGGCTTAAGGTATCGCGGCTGATAAGAGGTAACCAGACTGGAGGTGTTCTCCGGGTTGGGAGGTTGATGTAGGATCGAAGGACCCCTGTTTCCTTGGTGGCTTTGTTGCTGAGGCATGGGAGGCATGCCTTGTTGATGCGACGGGGTCTGTGGTGTGTTTGCTGCGGGGGAGTTCTGGTGGCTAGTATGATGAGCAGACGAATGCCTCGTTGTTCGGGACGGGCCGGTATCGGGTTGAAAGATAACTCTCTGAGGTGGCGCCTCGCGCAAACCACGAGATGCTCGGGCACTAGCAGAAGCATCGGGGACGGGTCGTTCGCGAGCGGGCGTGCCATCATCCCCGGAGGCGGCCGAGTCCGTGGCACCAATGTTGCTCTCACGCTTGCCGCGGAAGTTCTCTCGTGTGCGGCTCAGAAGACCGGCGCCTTTGGCGGTGACATCCTCAAGGATTTCTTTTGGCGGAGGCTCCTTTCCATGAACGGTGCTGATTTCAAAGGCGGCAAGGTTCTTGTAGAACTTCTCCTTGAGGGAGAAGGCGGTCGAGGCTTCGTTGTTAGAGAAGATGCCGAGTTCAGCTGCCATGCGCCGCCATGCCAACTTCTCTTCTGATACCTTATCGTAGCCACCATTTGCGACGATGTGGTTGAAGACTTTGAGAAGGTCGAGATGTGTCGCGCCAACCTTGGGCTCTGCGTCGAGCGTGGTGCCGCGTTTGGAGTGGTACTCGCGCAGCCGCGACATGAAGTCCTCATACTCGGCGGTGCGCTCGATGGTGTGCATCGGCACATCCTGTCGTACGGGGGCCATAGTGCCAGCCAATTCGGTGCAGACAAGGCTATCAGGTGTCCCAGAGGGTGTGCGGTCGCAATTGCGCTGGAGGACGTGTATGTGATCGTCGAGGTCGGCGGTCGCAGTGCAATGTCGCGTCGAGGGTGCAAGAGTCGGGACGGTCGATGGGGCGATCAGGAGCGCCCTAGTCGGATGCTTCGGCAGGCCAACAGGATGCCCCTGGGATAAGTCCAAAGCTCGTGGGGTTGTAGTTTTGTGCTGGAGGTCGTGTCGACGTTCCACCTAGTCCAATCGGCTGGCTGGGGTCTTTGGTGGTTGGAGCTGCGCGCGCCGTCTCAAAAATCACAAGGATGCGCGACTGTGTTATCAGCACGTGATGATTCGAGGTGCCCCTGTAACAGCCAATCGGGTTGATTCCCTCCTCAACGTCCTTTCAGGTAAGGTACGATTCAATTCACCTAAGGTACCCCAGATTCGCCTTTAGTGAGTCCCGGTATTCAGGGAAGGTGCGAGTCTCTACAGACATATTTACCGTAGACACCTGAGGCTGCGTGACAGGTGCATGAACCTCTTGCTCTTAGAACTTCCATATATCAGGACTACAATTCTTTAGTCTTGTAACTTTTCTTCGCCATTGGTAGGCTCATGAGGTCATCTTTCTTCGCCTGTAGCCACCCTAGACTTATTGTCATTTTTCTAAGAACCCAAAATGCCTGGTCCACCAACGCCAGTTTCCAGTTGCCCACTCAAGCGACTGGAGATCCGTGATGGGTTCTCACCCAGGATCTACCATACCTGCCGACCAAGCCATATTTTTACCTTGACTTTAGAAGGCGAGCGGCCTATCGGATCCGAGACTGGAGTTCTCATTCTCCTCATCCATCATGGACAGCAGCGCCTCGTAAGCGGCAAGAGCACCCCTCATATAAGCCGGGTTCCTGACACTAGAAAGATATCAATCCGCCTCCACGATCTACTGAAAAACTCCCTGGGATCTACGGACATCATTAGCGCCGAGAAGCAGCGAAACGAGCTATGCATCAAGATTCCAGGGCAAGGTCGTGCTATTATCGCCCAATTCGAAGAGAAGAGAGATTTCAGTGTCGCCGTCTACATGCTTGAGAAGACACATCTTCGTATCAACAACTCTATAACAAGCGACTTGTTAACTTATACCGCACCGTCCTCGCCCACCGCTTCTCTTGACTTCCAGGCTGCTTCAAGCTTTGGTCCACGCCTGTCCTCAATAACACCTCTTCCTCGGCTTGCTCCCTCTAACGGCTCTCAAAGCCTCTACGCCCAACCAGTTACTTCCTTTACCTCAATGCTGAATTCACCACTCCCACCAGACGTTTCTGAACACACACAGGGGTTGCCGACAATAGCTCCTCAATTCCAATTTCCCCAAAGAATACATTCTTTGCCGACATATGCTTCAGCATCATGCAATTCATACGTCGGGACCGATGCGATTGGGCAGCAGATTAGCCCTTACAACATGTTCCTTGGTCGGAGCAGTAGCCAAGTCCACATCCCTCGAGTCAGTTCGCCTCTCAGGCAATCGTTGAACCCTGAGGAGGACTCTGGGCGTAGTTCAGGTCCGGGCTTCGGGTATAGTCCGTACATGGATGGAAGTCAAGCCTCACAGGATTTACCGACATTTTCTCCTGATGCTCTAGGAATTATGAGTGTCCATGATGATCCTCACTTCCAAGACCTTCCCAAGACGACTGGAAGAGATGGGTTGGAATGCAGAGAACCCATACTGCCCCTTCTTCCCCTTTCTCTTACTGGCGATGCCAATCCGGAACTATCACCTCGAGGCTCAGACCACAGCTTCCGGGATCTCATGCCCAGGCCTCGTGAACTACCTTTCACTTCTTGCATAAAGACTTTAGAGCCACAAAAGGCAGCATCGCCACCCCAGAACAGCCCGACCGCGACGCAATCGTTGCCAAGACACAAATTAGATGTCGCGAAAATAGACGGCCACAGGACAGCAGTCGATGAAGGCAGCACTGGGAGAAGGGCTCCTGAAGCTACCGATGAAACACCCACTTCAGAAGAAACTCGGCCGAAGACTACCGCAGAAACAGAAGACCATATTGGCTCGACAATGGAAGTAACTCGTTCAAGCAGTCCGCTCGTATCCCAATGGTCGCCTACACGAGACTCCCTAGAATCCGAACTGACAATACTGGTAACAGATCCGGAAACACTAAAACAGTTGAATAAAATGACAGCCAAACTCTTTGAGCAATATGAAGCAGACATAGCCAGTGGGATGGATGAAGAGGCCTCTGCAAAATTCTATATGGACCGTATCATGGATACCCGCAGGGACTTTTGGTCGACGAAGCTGGGAGACATGGTCGCAAGCCGATGGTCTATGCTATGTTAATGAGTCCTGAATGTGGGCGTATTGAAGCCTACTCAAGAAATTTTGCGAATGAAAGACCTGTGCCCCACGTTAGTCATGGGGAAGGAACCCGATGATGTATATTGGCATGCCCCCGTCATCCATTTATACAACCATGTTCCGTTCAGTAGCAATGTCCCCCCGAAACAAGGCAACTTCCCTATTCTAGCTGCAGTGCAATTGAGTAGGAGATTGCTCCTTCTCTCAGGTCGCAGGTACTCGCCTAAACCTTATGTATTAGGTAGGTTTGACATGATCCTGATTTGCCTGCTCCTCCAGATCTTTGCCAACTCTTGCTCAACACCATCATCGTCAGCTCACGCATTTGCAAGCATTCATCTCCATCCCCAAAGTCATCGTATTTTCATCACCACATCATTATACCGGTACGTTTGATATTCTCTTCTTCGAGCACCATAATCAACACTGTGGCGCTCGACTATCAGACCGCTTTCGTGCCGACCCGGGCGGACCCATTCAGTCTTCAATCAACTGCACCCTTCTGTCCCGGACCTGGCTCCATATCAAACCTTGTCCTAAGAACCTCAATAGATATGGAGTCTCCGAAACCGAATTCTTGCTCCGATATCACGGGGGGTAATATAAGAACAGGGACACTGGCTCTTCCTGATTCTATAACTTCTTCCCGCACCGTATCGCCGGAGCTGAAGAGACCCCCCGGACGTCGTTCTCAACCATTTTCGAAAGATTCTTTCAAGAAATTGTCCAAAGTTACCGCTCGCAAAACATCCAACAACAAGCATCGATTGACGTCTTGTTTCACTCTCGATACCACACCCAATCATTACCTCGCAACACCAGACACAGTTCCCAAACTCGCCATGGGTGTCGATTGGTATTGCAGCCGCGATGGCATCCTCGACCTTTTTCAGGGCCTCGACCTCACCACCGTGGAAAACCCCGTCAGCAAGTCGGACGTGACTCTGTTCCGTGCTGTGAACGAACAGGCTCGAAACCTTCCGCGCCATATTCTTAAGTGGGGTGAAGCCAAGAATAACGACATCGTCATCTGGAGCATTCAGGAGTCCTGTGCAGAGAACAGCGGCCGCAAGCTTCATTTTACCGTTCCTACCAACCGCCGCCGTGGCATGCGTGGCGAAGTGTGCAAACTCATGTCGGACTTGACCCGCGGCAAGGGTCGAGGGCGAGAGTTGGCAAAGATATTCGAAGTAATCAAAGTCAAGGAGGAAGCACGCGAGGCCGTTTGGCACTTAACCAGGAGACCCGAAGCGAAGTCCCCCGTTAGCACTCAAGAGAGAGTTGAGAACTGGGTGTCTTCTGTCTCTACTTGATGGTTCCTCAAGGTCATGCATATGTGATGTTTTGGTCGAGGAAATCATGTTCAGCGGAGCATACAGAGGAATTGCGGGAGTCCAGTTGTAGCCATTAAGGCACTTTGAAATACGCATAGAGTAGAGCTGAGCAAAGGTCGGTGGTACTGACATGGAAGGGCGTGAGTCAGTAAGGATAAGACTTCACAATGCAGTGACATAGTTAGTCAAGCATATTCATGTCAAGAACACGGCACATCCGCGTCTTCATTTCGTGTCTTAAGATGATAACAACTAAGTCGAGTTCATACAACATATCAACACGTCAGAACCCCCCAAACAAAGCCCGTCCAGATTTTGTATGACCAGAAGCGAAGTGACGATGAATGAAGCAAGATGAAAACCAAAATGGGGACAGGGAGAAATCCTCTTCCTAGAAATATTTCCCAATGTCACCGGAGTATCACAAGAACGTCAAAAATGCAGTGCCGATCGCAGGTGGCAAAAAAAGAAGGCAAAAAAGACGAAGAGATGCATGGGGTATGAGGAGCCCGGAAAGGAACCAAAAAAAAAACCGTTGTCCAAGGGTGTATATCTCTAAGCAGCCATGGTTTGGCTTCCTATATGTCCCTCCTCTTACAGCCCCGCCAGCCTGGCTTGGCGAGAGTATTGCAGGAAATGTGTTCATAGATTGAGACCGAGCGGGAGCTGGCCTTGCGTGTCGTGTCATGTCGTCGGGTTTCGTGGTAGTTGGTTTGTCCCTCCAACATAGCCTTTTAAGGTAGTGCTTCGAGTTTGGAATAGTGTGATATGCGTCATTCTACTCCTTCATTTTGACGTAATTGCTAGGGAAGATACCCTGTCTCGTACCAATCTGGCCGGTCCTACGGGAAGAGTTAGTCAAGTCGTTGCAACGCTAGTGACTTGGAGGACAGGTATACATACCACCAGTCGTTCTCGCTGTCGGTACGTTTAATGATGGTGATGACCTCGCCCTTTTTGAAACCCAGGTCGCCGGGCTGGTCTGCGTCAAAGTTGAAGACAGCGACGGCCTCATTCTTCTTAAGCAGTGCTTGCTTAGCGGCGAAGTTGGGCTTCGGAGCGGCAGGCCGCCCGGGACCCATCTTCTTTTCCGTACCAAAGCTGGGGCTGTCCTTGTAGACGTATGCATCGTTATGGCCTCCCGCGAAAGTGTTCGATCGTGTAGGAGCGCCGAAGCCACCACCCTGCTGCTGATCGTAAACGTCGTCTTGCCAAGTCGTCGAGCGCTTGGGTGCGCCAAAGCCATTGTTGCCTGTGCGGTCGCGCGACACGCCCTCGCCATACGCAGAGCCTCGCCGGCCGTTCCAAACGACATCGTCGTGTCCATTGTCATAGATGGGAGTGTCATTGTACATGGCGTCGTCGGTGGAATTTGTCCGCGCCATGCCGCTGAATACCCTGTCGTTGAGGATGTTCATGAGGGGACCGGCCTGGGGCGGAGGTCGGACGGAACCCGTCAGAAGCTGCTGCGCAGTGTAGCGTGTTCCGTACATCTTCTCGTTGGCGTCGCGACGCTCAATGATAGCGGAACCCTCGAGGGAGACACCAGCGAATAGACCCTTGGTCTTGGAATAGCTGAAGATTCCCGCAACGCTCCTTAGGGAGGCAGCACCGGCAGCCTCAGCATTGCGTCCGACGGGACCAGCAGCGAGGGACACATTGCCACCGAGGGTCAATGAACCGGCCTGGGCAAAGGTCTTGACAGCGCTGGCGTCGTTGAGAATGAATACGAAGTCGGTAAGCTCGAAGCCGATCTGACCACCGAAACCGGCGCCAGCGGTGGCGATGGCGCTCGGGGCGCTCCAGGAGCCGTCAGGGAGACGCGCGACGACGAGGCCGCTGCCAAAACGACCAGATCCGAGGAAGCCGGCCTTGAGGACGGTGATAATGGCGAGGCCCTTGGCGTTGGCGAGAATGGCGGGTGGGATGACCTTTTCGGGGCCGAAGGCCTGGCGCGGGCTGATGAAGGAAGTGAGGATCTTGCCGCACTTTTTACACTCCGCTGTCGTGGAGGAGAAGGGAAGCGCGTCAGCAGGCGACTTGGCAAAGACGGATGGGTTGGAGATTTGGGAGAGGCAGAGAGGGGTATGGCAGAATGCGCCGAGGGGTAAAGGGCTAGGACTTACACGCCATCGACGACGGGAGAGGATTGTTGAGGCCCATCTTGTCGAGATTTCAGGGAGAGGGCGAAATCACACAGGAGTTGAGTGGTGTGGTGTTGTTAGCGGACCGTTTGTTGACGGAGCAAAGCTCACGGTACACGGGACGAGGATATGGGTGTTGTTGCGGGTATGGGTATGGGTATGGGTGTGAGGTGGAGGCCGGCGATGGTGGGTGGGGTTGCGCAAGCTCCGACACGGACGTCACCAGGCGAGAGAGACGCGGAGGATGGGCGAGAGAAGTGGGAGAGCAAGGTGAAGAGGATTCTGCTCTGGTAGGTCGTGAAGGACAAGGTAGGTAGTGTAAAGCGCGAGTCGGATGATCGGGAACTGAACCAACTGCGAACTGTCGAGCGACTTCAGGAAGAGCAAGAGCAAGAGCCAGAGCAAGAACAGCAACAAGCGCGAGGATAGGAACAGTGCAAAAGAGACAGACAGACAGAGAGGGAAGCCCGGAAGATAAAACGGAGAGAAAAATGAACGAGGGGACGAGGCTATGCAACCCGAGATGATGACCAGACCGAGAGCCAAGCCAAGCTTCCATGGAATACGTAAGTCCCGCCCCGGGGCCTCGTGGTTGTGGCGCAGCACACCTCACTCCCGGCGGCTCACTGACAGCCCGACAACCCAGTGAACCGGCGCCTCCCCCGCTGCGAGTCACTTGCTTGGCTGGGTACCTTGCCGTGAGTTAGGCTTCAGAAGCGCCGTTCATTGGCGTCCTGTGGGGGATCCGAGAGTTGGTCCTCCACCTAAAAGTCTAGCAGTTAACTTAGATACTGTAGACAGCATGCAAGGACCTGAAACCAGGTGCTTGCTACAGTGGAGGAGCCACTGACTCGCAGGCGCCCGAATCACCTAGTAGTAGTGAACCCCAAATGGTAGCGACCCCATTGGGCTTTTCTTTCGAGTTCAGGTCACTTTCCATTGCCTCCGAAAGTTGGGCTCTGCTGTGGCTGGTGCACGTGCCAGTTCCTTGGCGCTGTCCCAGTCCATTCCGGCGCCACCCAGACCCCAGACGGGTACGTACCGTGCCTCCAAGGCGGCCTGCAGGAAGAAGGCCAGCGCGGACTCCGTTGACGGCCCGGCAGAACAATCGTCATGAGGTCGGTTCTCTTGGTTTTGGTTTCGCCCCGAAGTCTTGTCTTATCCGTTTCGTTTTGGTGAGAGCGCCTTCTCGAACCCGCCCTACAACACACACAAATCTCGTCCCCGGGCATTTGCCTCTTGTCCGCTCTCACGCTCCGTCCGCCGAACCCCAATCCCATCCCAACGACTTATCCCGGCCGTTTGACGATCCGCCGCCGCCCCCTGGTTCCTCTTGCACCGATCGCGACGCCAACTCCCACCGACGCAAGACGCCCTCATCCCTCTAGACCCGACGCCGTAAACCGCCCACCATGTCCGAAGCCTACGAGCGCGAGCGCCAGAACAACGCTCGTCTCGACGAGCTCTCCGCCAAGGTCTCCGCCCTGCGCGGCGTCACCATCGACATCTACGACAACGCCCGCGCCCAGGATGTCATCGACAACACCGTCAGTCCCTGAGCCCCTTCCCATCGCGTTCTCCGGATGTCCCTCTCACACCTGGCACACTCAACCATCTTGCTGACTTCTCCTCGCAGTCCGATACCTTCTCCTCCATGTCCACCAGCATCAAGGGCTCCGCCGGTCGCCTGACTCGCATGGCCGCTTCGGGCAACCGCGTTGCCATTTTGAAGCTCTCAGGAATCGTTATTGCAATATTCTTGGTGCTGTACTACGGCTTGAAGATGGTATTCTGAGCGGCTGCTCGTCGCTAGACACGCCAGTTCTATATCTTGACACATGATGAAACACGGAGTCATCTGGGTCCGAAATCGACGAGTGATGGGCCTGCGACAGAATTGGAATCGCTTTCAACGTATCAGAGAACCAGGGCACTCGTTAGACGAAGGACCACTGCCCCAGAAGTCCAGCACGAGGGACATGGACCGCTGGAGGAATGATAATACACAAGCTCAAGCGAGCGCGTGTTGGGTTGGAGGCAGGTGTCCTCTGGAGGATTACACTGCTGGGCTTATATTGTACCGAGTAAATGCTCTTCGCATAGGGTTTTGGCGTTGGCTTCGAAAAGAAATATACACATCATTTAATACTTTTACCCTCGTACGAAGTACGCTCTATGTTAGAGATCATCACCGTTTATAGCTGTATAATTTTGAAGATTTAAAGCCTCTGCCCCCCCCCCCCCCCCTTTTGTACGATCTACATGGACTCCTAACATGCGAAACAACCCGGACATGCCCGTATTCGTTATGTTCAAACATATCATACCCCCTTGTATCCCCGCGTTCTCATCAAACTTATATAGATAAGCCAAGCGTTCGCCTAACCCCACACGTTGGAGAACAAATCCTCGTCGTTACCAAAGCCTCCACCGGACTTATTGGTCGTTCCGCCAGTGGTCGAAGGGCCGGTGCTGCTAGTCCACCCTCCGAACTCCTCATCCGCCGCGACCTTCGGTTGCACGTTCAAACCGCCAGTCGCACCGGGAACGATGGATGTGTTGGCAAAAGACGAAGACGTGTTGCCAAAAGAAGGAGAGGTATTGGCGAAAGAAGAAGCACTGGAGTTTCCCCACCCAAAATCGTTGCTGGGAGGCTTGACCAACGCGGGGCTCTTCTGGACAGGAGCCGCCGCAGGAACTGGCGCGGGTGCCGGCGCGGCGGGAGTGTTCCATTCGTTTCCGCCCCAAACATCAGCGCCAGAGAAACCACCCATGGAGCCGGTTGCTGTAGTGGTCGTAGCTGCCATGGGGGCAGCGAGCGGGGGTTGAGGGGACGAGAGGTTGAAGACGGAGCTGGAAGCCGGGGGGAAGCTTGGGTTAGAGGGTGGAGGGGGAGAAGTATGGGATACAGGGGCAGAGAGATCGAAAAGGTCACCTATAGCAGAGGAGGATGCTTGGGCTGGCTTCGCGGGCGGCGCGGGGGCGGGGGATGAGAAGCCACCAAAACCTCCACCGAGAGACATATTGGAGGGCTGCTTCTGGTGCGAAGGGGCGGCAGGCTGGGAGGGCTTGTTGTCGAAGAAGCTCCCTCCGCCAAGTCCACCGAACGCACTATTACTGGACGTACTGGGCGCAACCCGACCGGTGCCGAAACTGGCAAATGGATCCGGCTTGGGGGGAGGGGCGGTGTTGGAGATACTAAGACTACCGAAGGCATCGCCGAAGCCGCCGACTGATCCTTGGGATTGATGGCCATAAGTCGGGGAGGGCATGCCACCAAAAGCACTTTGAGCAGGCTGCTGAGGTGGAGCTTGTTGTCGAGGAGCAGTGGCATAAAGGGACAGAATGGACTGCTTCAGATCGGGACGAGATTGTCCGGTACTTGTGTTAGTGCCTGTCGTGCTGGCTGGCCGTGGAGGAGCTGAGGGCTCCCCAAAGAAGTCCAAACCGAGCAGGGAGTCTTTAGTGCTCGTGGATCGCGGGGGCGCGGGATCCCCCTTGGGAGCCACTTTGGCTATGGGAGGTGCGGCGCTGCTAGGTCGGACTGGCACAGGGTCTCCGCCGATGAGGTCGCCCTGAGGGGGGGGGATGGTGCGAGAAGCATTCGAGTGTCCCTGCGAGGCCTTCCGGAGTGACTCCTTGCGCTCTATCACCTGCTTCTCCTTGACTAAGCTCAGAGGCACGTCGTCATCGCCGTCGGCATCGAGGGTTGCAGGGTCGGGGATGGGGCCGTCCATGGTCCATCGCTTGAGCTCATACTTTGTGCGGATGAAGTTCTCGATCTTGCCTTCAGAGGGGGCGTGTCCGGCGGCTAGCTTGGCTTCCCAGTACTTGTTGGCGCGCGCGTTGCCCCAGCTGAGGATGCTCTGGAGCTGTTCGTCGGTCCAGGAGTCGAGATCAACCGACTTGACTCGGCTGATATGGGTACCCATGCCACGGTGGATGCCCGAGCATCGGATGCAGATAAAGACACCGAGGTTCCAGCTGGCCCATCGGGGATCTAGAGGTGATCGCAACACATGTCAGCACCAAGTCCCTTTCGCAGAGTAGTTACAACGAAGCATTGGAGTCTTGCTTCCACGAAAGCCACGTACGCTTGTTCCTCTTGCAATCGGCGCAGACCTTGTTGGATTCCAGCTTCAGAAGGTTCTTGATGGTAGCTGTGTTTTGCGCCGCCCGCTCGGCGGCGGGGTTCGGAGCCCTCCTCGACATGGCGGTGGGAGGTGATGTATAAGAGGAGCAGAAGAGGATATGGGAGGAAGATGGAGGATGGACTCGGTTGCGAGCGATTCGAGGCGGGACGAAGTTGCGGGCTCCTTGGGGTCAAGCCTTTGTTGAAAGTGGCAACCTAAACGGTGGAAGGGTTGTCTCGAGTCGGGTAGGGAGGTGCCAAGGTGGTCAGTGGTGCTATGTACTCTGTACTATGTAACAGAAGGCCCCAGCGGAATTATTACGCCCTGAAGCTAACTAGGTAGTTATGGAGGAAGGGTGGGACCCGAAACGCGATGGCTGGGCGCTCGCGGTTCTAGGCTGATGCTTTGGGCAATGCAGTGAGTGGTTGAAGTGGGCATCTTGGGAGTCGCCTCTCCAGCCACAGTGGGCAATGGGAGTGGGGGCTACTATCGACTGAGACCTGACTCCTGAGGCAGCAACCACGGGCATTGATGCAATGATGACTGAGAGCCTCGAGGGTACCTGATCCATCATGACTCCAACTGAGCATGAAGGAATGACGACACCAGGTTGCTCTCTATCGTGTTCTCAGCCGGGATATGGAATTAATCATGATGCAGTAGTAGCAGACAAGGCTGAATTCAGACCCCAAAGATTACTTAGAAACGTGTACTCTGCCACTGCTTAGTGCTACGGGATCCGCAGGCTGATGGGTCTTGGGGTCCTCTTCCAAATACCTGCCCGGTAGCTCATTGTGGCTGTGGCACTTTAGACGCAGTTGATGATGCAACTCAAAATCCCTTGAATATCGATTACCGACTCTACCCAAAAAGATTCCACATCGCCGTGCCCCTCATTTTCCCCATCCCGAAGAACCAACCGATTGAATGAAGCGTGATTTGTCACACTCGCATCGCCACATATCACTTTCACAAGGATCAGACAGAGCTCAAACAGCTAAATTAAAGCAGAACCGGTCCATTTAGATATAAGGAAGAGCTTGTCACCTCGTCTACCTCTCAACTTTCCCGATTCACTCATCCACTCCATGCGATCATCACGACTCTTAGCAACGCTCATCTACACCTCCAACTTCTCAACTCGTGCTGCATTACCGCGATCCTTGCACCTTACTATCCTACGGCCCGCGTCCATTCGATCCATGTCTGGCACTTCTTTCCTCAGTGGTCTCTTCGGCAAATCCGCGCCCAAGTCCTCCAACATGTCTTATCCCGACCAGCGCTCCAACGACGAGTGGCAAGCAATCCTGAGTAAGGGTATGTCTCACCCATAATTGATGTCATTATTCCAACACCGCCGCCATAGACTAACACCATCGCACAGAGCAGTTCCGCATCCTGCGTGAAAAGGGCACCGAGGCCCCCGGCTCCGGCAAGTTCGACAAGCACGCCCCGGACTCCGGCGTCTACACGTGCGCCGGCTGCGATGCGCCGCTGTACAAGGCCACCCATAAATTCAGCTCCGGGTGCGGCTGGCCGGCTTACTTCGACAGTATCCCAGGGGCTGTCGTCCGGCACGAGGATAGCACCCTCGGCATGACGCGCACCGAGATTGTTTGCGCAAACTGTGGCGGCCACCTCGGTCACGTCTTCAAGGGCGAGGGTTATCCTACGCCCACCGACGAGCGCCACTGCGTCAACAGCATCAGCTTGAACTTCTCGGCCGAGGACAGGTCGGCAGAGAAGTAGTAGTAAGGAAAACAAGGCTTTAGTTGATGATTTTAGTTGTTTCTTGTAAGGTGCGTAGTAGGCGAGGCGATGGGAGATTTGCGAGCATCCTCACCTGGGAGGCTGCCAAAGCGGGTTGGAGACAGTGTGTTGACTCCAGACGATATGTAATACCTGACTAAATACAAAGGGATGCCACGAGCTTAAATACATGTTTATCGTATTGGGTGACCGGGCCTGCCACAATGCCTTTTCCGTCGTACCTGGGTATATATGTAATATTACCAAGGAAGCAGAGTTAAATCCAAATCAAACTCAGTTCCCTAGGTACATGACCTATCTCCGAAATATATTTGCCTTCTCGTTTCCTTTTTCGGAATTCATCTTCCGTCTTTCCTTTCATCAAATCTTCCTTCATGGTGTAATCGCTAACTATTCAACGTTCTCGTTCTACACCTGCACCACTCAGAAGCAGATAACCCTCCAAGCGCATCAACTCGGGAGCGAAGACGCACCATTAGCCGAGCAATGGATCCGTTCAACAAGCTCCCCTCAGAGCTTCGCGTCCAAATCATCACCACACTTGATAGCTTCAAAGAAGCTGTTCGGTCCAGTCATGCCTCCCCAGCCCTGTTCCGCCAGCGCCACGAATCCAAAATCTCCATCATCCGCCATTACTACAAGAAGGACCTCGACGCCGACCTTATCCAAGACTGCATGGCTGTCATCCTTTTCCCAACCGTGGATCGCGACACTATGTGCCTAGAGGAGCAGAAGGCAGTGGTTGATGAGCATCTTTGCAAGTGGGGAGCGAAAGATTTATCGGATCCGTTCGAGTCAACGACGTTCGACTTCCCAAGCATCGTTGCCGTCGATTCGCTTTGTGATCGACTCTGACTCTATATCGAAGACTACCTCTCCAAAGCAACTAGCTATTCACTACCCGCTGCCTACAGCCGCCTCCCCAAATGGTCTTGTCATGCCCAAAGGTTTTCGCTAAACCACACGGTCTTCAAACTCAACCGTCTAACTAAAGGCGAACATCGCCGGATACTACAGGCGTTTTTACGGTACGAGCTTCTCTGTAAGGTCTATGGCCCTATTGGGGGGGGGGGGGGGGGTTTGAACCCGAGCGACGACCGGCGCGATTACAAACGTGGCAAAGAGGATGAGCATGAAGGGTATCAATTTCATCCGAATGATCCGTTTCGGTATTGGGACTGGAGGCTTTTATTCAAGTATGAAGGAAGGGAGCCACAGTCGGCTGAGCTTCAATCACTCCCCTGTGTTCGTGAGTACGTTCTCACTCTCTATGGAGCTTTGATCGCGGCCCAAGTAGGGGTCACGAATCCGAACATAGAATACTCCGGCTTCTTGGAAAATGCACCTTCAAGCGGTCAGGGTAGGTTTACAGACTGCTATTCTTGGTATCAGGACTACTACCAATGGCAATGGCCAGAGCTATATGATCTAGGTGGTACGGGTTGGAGCGATCCTGTTGTATCCCTGATGACAACTGCTGGTTTTGATCTTCTCACAAGCACACTAACGTCAAGCGGGTTCGAATTCCGACGGTTCATAGTCGCCTTCCACGGGGAGATTCTACTCAGTCCTCCCATTACCGACGTCACCAACGTTAACCTCCCCCTAAGCGCTCCTAGCCAATGGCGGCGAATCACCTGGCACTGCAATGGCTTTATACGCCTCTACCGACAGCGTGCGTGGGCCTTGTTAGAAGATGATCGCCATGGCCCTTGGTTTACACCCAACGATGACGCCAGACGAGCGTTACGTAGGCTTCCAACGGTTGATGACTATCGCGATTCTTTCGGTTTTGGACCTGTTGGTGGCTTGGGAGGTTGGGGCTTGGACGGGGACGACACGAGGAATGAGCGTATCTGTCATGGCCAAGGATTTCAATCGTACCCTTCGCTCTCCTCAAAAACGGTGCCATGTTGGAAACCCTCCAACATATTGAAATCCACTTGCATAGGCTGAAGACAGGTTATTACTTGTGAAGATAAGAATTACTGTCTGCAACATATGAAGAATGGCATCCTTTATACCCACACATTGGCAAGTTCCGGTGTATGACCTGGGAGGGATGCTTGGATTGCAGGAAGGTCGTATGTAGCGTACGCTGATTGTACTCGCCACAGGCCAGTCTCTGACTCTACCCCGAACTCTCAGCCTCTGACCAGTGGTGGAAAGTGACATTTGGATTCGTGAGACGGGTTGATTCCTAGAGAAGTAGGGGTGTCGTATGTGTAGAATGATACTTCGGAAGCGTTGGGGGTTTTATAGAGGTTCCGCTGGGCGGGAGGAACCACGCTGGACATCGCCGAACATTGGTACTCTTGCCTAAAACAAGAGGCGAAATCCAGTGGGTGGCCATTGGTCTGGGTTCTGGGATAGTAGATGAGGGAACGGTTGACTTTATGCCATTGGCATTGGAAGAGGTGAAGGAGATCACGGATGTGACCCCAATGCCACAGATTAACTCTACTACCATCCAGCCAAGTACGAGTGTAGCATCATGTAATTTCATCTTAGGCACTGAGACCTTAAGCACTATTAGGCACTAACCTTAGACCCTTTATTTTTAGCTTAGACATTAGGACCTTAGGTATTTATAGTCCTTTGTACCTTCTCATTGTAATTTAGAGATCTTGTCAACACCGTGAGATGAAGAACACTCTTGCGGAAAATACCAGCCATGGTGACTCGTAACTAACTAGCAAATATTGGATACTAGGAGGACAAGGAAGCACGAGATGTAGCATAAGCTCCAGAATTCCAGTTCACTTCTGTCCATCAACTCTTCATCTTTTTATCTATTCACAGCGAAAGCCCGGTAGTTCAACCAATTCGCGTTGAGCACTTATTCTTAGGGCTTGTCGATCAGCAGCTGTGAAATGAGACAGTAGACCAGCCTGCTTTGTCTTCGGGCATGATGGCTGGTCTGGAGTGTGTCCCGAAAACCCAGCGTTTATGAGAGCCCGATGCAAGTTGACTCAGAACGAAGCCAACATTCGCATGGAGATGCTTGAGCAATTTGTCACACGTCGGATGAGGGTGTCCACTGATCAGATTCTGGTAACCGAGGCGGCAGGGAAAATGACAGGAGACTCTTCTCATGGTGGCGATGTATGCTGGACTGACAGGAGCCCTCGTGCTTGAAGTCACAAGTTGGAGATAATGAAGCAGTTATCTGCTGTGGACGAGATTGTGGTCCCGATGTTCCTTGGAATGACTTCAGAGGAGTAGGGATACCAGACGGCGCTCCTCCGCACGATCTGGCAAAACCTGGCCCGGCAAACTGCCTCCGTTGGCGTCATCCGCCATCCGAACCCGGAGACGGAGCGGCTCCTCCGACACCGACAATGAGCGACCGATCGAGGCTTTCTGGCCGTCGTCTCCGGCCCGGTATCGGGAACACGCGGTGGCGCCATCACGGAGGAGGCTGTGCTTGTCATCTTGCGGCATGTTCCCTGCTCCATTATATCATCAAGTTCTGTCGTGGCTGACTAACATTCTCGATATAGAATGGCCGAGAAGACGAGATGAGGTCAAGGTGTGAGATATAAATACGGATCATGTAGCTTGGATTGAGGTGATGGCCTGTTGGTATGGCCAGCCCAGGAATCTCTAAGATGGTATGACTATGTTAATCTCTTCCCACCGGCTTCGTCATTCCAAATTTATTAAAATTAACTGCAAGGCATATCAAGCCCCTGTCGTCAAACCCTATTATTGAGGGCCATTCCACCGCTTTGGGCAAATTTCTTGCCGCGTCACCCGTGTGAGTGCTTGACCCTAGACTCTCATCACCATCACGACGACCTTGCCAAAGAGGCCATCAAGCAGGTGGATCAATAGGTACGGGTTGTGCAAGCTGTACGCTGTGACCTGGTATAAATCCCGGGTAAGTTACTGTTTTTGTAACTTTTGCTCTCTGCGACAAGAAACTGGCTCGATTTAGATGATGTACAGGGAGAGAAAAGGGACCCTTGTAAAGACTGTCAAAGAAAACGAACATAATTCCTATTACGCGTACGCCAGTCAAGTCCACTCGGTACTTGATATCGTAGGGTCGTGAGTCCCGATGATTGAAGGGTGTTAGCAAGATCGTATAGGAAAGTATAAAAGACTATGGTGTCTTATATCCTAATGTCTAAGCTAAGACTAAAGGTTTTAAGGTCATAGATCTAAGAGTGCTCAAGGCCTTAGTACCTAATGCTACTTTAACCATTATGTAACCTTTGCAGAATGGAGTTAAGCGGATTGAATACCTCTTGAAAGTACATTAATGTGAGATATTGTATTATCTGATTGGTAGGGATGTCTCTATCTTGTGATGGGTTGTCCGAACAAGCATCAGTCCTCATACAGCCTCCAATTATTGCTAACTTCGGCAAACTATTAAGTCTCCTTCTTTCATCAATTCAGGCTCACTATAAAATAATTGGAGTTTCATACCGAGATTTGATAGCAGCGGCCGCTATGGCCATGCGCTTCTCAATCAAAGGTTTCAGGAAAGTAAACCCATTCTTCGTCTTCCTCATCCCAGTGTCGGAATTGCTGCTTGTCTTGGTCCCACTCCCAGTAATTTTCATCATCCACTTCACTATCATCGGACCCCTCAACATCTGGCACTGGGAGAGTTTCACCAGCGCTGTACTTCTGCTCGATAGATTTGCTGTGCTCCCCATTGAATCCTGGCTCATCCGGGTCAGTAAGTGCCATCAAAGATACCTTCCTTTGAATCTCTTTCAACGACGCGTTGATAGCCTCCTTGTTCTCCAGTAAGGGTGGATCCTCCTTGGCTTTGGTGGCGGGTTTTGACTCCATGATAGAGTCCTCGACTGGCCTCATGGGCGAGCGTTCCATTTGACCAGGGCCTTCTGGTTCTGTGGTCCAACATCCAGCCTCTTGGAATCCATTGGAATTGAGTCGCCGGGATCCTTCCAAACATAGTCCGTTGGTCCTCCTTGAGGTGGTCCTGGTATATTTCCTGGTCAAGTGGCATTTCTCAGAACAAGTTCTTCTGGTTCCATGGCCACGGGACCATTTTCGTCGCCTGGGCCCCGCCTTGATAGGACTGCCTGATCTTGTGGCCTTGTGAGTAGAAATGAGAGATAAGATGGCCTCTGGTGAATCCAAGGTGTAGCTTGGGGTACACAAACCCTGAGTTTCGCCCTTCGATGAATTAGCTTACGTTCAGGACTGGCATGACTCAACTGACTCGAGCTTTTATGGTTGGGCGATTGGTACGTGTGCAGAGGCTCTCGCTTTTGGCTCGTAGAGCGCTTTCCAGCCAGGTCTGGCTGTGGCCAGCAAGGATGAACGGCCAACCATGGGCTCGCGCGTGTCTAAGGCTGCAGTGGCTGCTAGATCGGAGCCTCGTTGTGTTACCAGGCGAGTTGTTCAAGGCCTGAGCTGGATCCATTTCTCCCGAAAATAGCATTATCTCCGATGGGACTCCAAAGTATCAGATGAGCATATGTAAATGGAATTTGATCAAAATACTGGCACATAAATAAGGTATGGCCACAAAGAGCACCTGGCAAAAGGCAGCGCTTCGTGAAGTCAGGAAATGAGGGAGGCTCGGCCGAAGAGGTGCCTCTTGATGAGCATCAATAATCAACAGCTTGCCCGACAGAATAGAACACCACTTCATAGTATTATATACTGATGTCGGCCTCAATGTAGGGATCCCGTCTAGGATTGAAGAGCCTCATCTGAGAACTTTCGTTGTTGAAAATAGGGCGCTCGAGCTTTGGGCGATGACGAATCACCATTGACCAAAACTGGAGACTTTGGTCTTGAGGTAATATAATCTCGAACTATTTTGGTCCAGCCACTTGTTTTCGCATTTGAAGGAGAGGAAAGAGAGAAGAGTAATCGCTACTTTTTGGGCGTGGGTGAGCGGGCTCTTTGCATCGATAGCGCCATCGCAACTATGGCGATTGGTAAGGCAATCTGCAAGAACAGTTGTCTCATCAGCTGAGCTCCTCGGTCAAAACAAATCACAAAAACATTTACAAATAGGACCGTTTGCCCCACATAACGGGCATGGGATTTGCCCAAAATGCATATGCCGTTCGGATTTGTACTTCATTATGGGGAAACAACGAGGCTTAGAGGTAAGCATCTCGGTGAGGTCATCTACTGCCACTTTGCCTTAATAGTTCGCGTTATTTCGGCATTTCCCTGTCGAATGAGAGGAGATAGTTATGGGGTATGAAATGACAATGACAATACAATTGTATCGGTTTAGAAATAGCAATGCCCGCTTGAAATGGTGATATCAGGCTCCAGCTTCCCACACGGCGAAGTAATACGCCCTGGCGTAGAGAAGATGCATCAACCTCGTCTTCAGAGACGGAACCTGGCAGCTTTCGTATCGTACGATGCTGCTTTTGTGAAATGTACTGCCGCCTTGTTAATGAGGATGAGGCGACCGAGGATCCACGAGCTTGAAATGCCAAATCAGGACCCTAAGGTCCACGGCTTAGCGTTACTCAGTGAGTATAACAGCCTTCCCAATGCTCAATATTGTCAGCTGTTCTCAAGTATCATTTTCTACCTGACTGACACGGACCAAGTCGGGGGTTTGCCACTGTTTGAGCTTCTCGCTGCGACCATATTGTCTTGCTCTTTTTGGGATGCTTCTTCAACGCTTGAAAGAGTATTAGCAAAATAATTACGGCAGCCCAGCAGGAAGCGTGACTAATGGGCCGCAAGCAGCGGAACCCGAATTCGTCTGCTGCCGATAATACTTTTCGAAGGCCAGAGCAGCGCCTAGACCGGAACCCGAATTCGACAAGGCCGCCTCTGTTTGCCACGGGATTTGGTATCACTAGTACTGGTGGACCTCCTTCAAACCTCGATTTTGGTCACGGCGTGGGCTCGACATCTTATACCAACTCTCAGGCATCCGGCTTTGGCTTTGGACAAGTCAGCAATTCAACAAAAAGTCCTTTCCAGGACCGCCCTCTTTTCATGGTCCCTTCGGGGCCGCCATGTGTCAACCCGTCCGGTACATCCAATGGAGCAGCTGTTCATGCCACTCAACCCCTGTTCGAGGGCGTCGTCACTGAGCCTGATTCTGGGTTCGCCGGAGTCAGTGGCCTGTCAAAGCAGCCGCCTCCAGCTCTGACTGTGAATACGACTCAAGACCAGCAATATCCGTTGCCTTCCTTGTCTACTTCTCAAAACTTCGTCTCGAAAGCAATGTCTTGGGTCGTCGACGGACAAGTCATCCGGATCAACTTGAAGGACCGGAATGGAGAAGTTCATTATCGTACCGCAAAATGCTGCCCGGGCCGTCGTCACAGCCTTGCCGACGTTAGGATTGCAGATAGTATGTGTTTATCGCAACACCCTATTCCTCCTCAGCGTCGCATGAACCCAATCATGGAGAAGTCACCCAAGTACTTCTGTTTCCTCGACATCACGGACGTGGAGAATATTGGACCCATCAATGGACGGTTATGTATGCCACTCGGCCGAGTCAGCAGCAGGGAATCGGGCGTTGTTATCGAGCTGGGCTACGAAGCCATGGCGCAACTCGGCTTGGTCTCTGCGGTTGGAGTGTCACGAGGCAAGTGGTAGCTCCAAATCTCCCTTAACATGAGAACTATTCCTATACCCAAGGTATTCGGGCGGATGTAGGCAGATGCTAACCAATGCCACCCCGCTATCTAGATTCGCACATGCACCAAGCAGTGCCAGGGCTTGCTCCCGCTAGTTTGGACACCTCGGCCGGAAGCAGGCCGGAGCCATTTCCGTATCCATCGGCGCCGTCGAATTATCTCACACCTGCATCTGCGTTGGCAGGAAGCAGTTTCAGTTCAGAGCCACATACTCCCCGCTCACTTTCAGGGGTATCGGGTTCGGATCTGGCGTACTGGAGCCAGCCCTCGTACGCTTACCCATCGTCGACCGATTGGGTCATTCAACCAAGATAGATAGGTTTTGAGGTCTTGGTTCACCCACAGCAGACTGCAGCTTAATTGCTGAGTACCAATGCAGGTTCATAGCACTCGGCGAGGATACTCAGAACTCTCGTTTGCCATTTTCTCTGTTTATATTTCATTTGTCTCAACGTTTCTGAGTCTTGCTTGCTGAATACAACGATGTCCCAGTGGACAGTCGGCAATTCTGCTTGCTTACCAGGCTCGACATTATATCATTACAATACGTTTAAGTGTAAGTAGAGCTATATACTACTAGTATTTAGGGATCTATGACATGCCTTGATATCCATACATTAAGGCTACCTATCCTAGACTAAGGTCAATAGGACTTGAGAGCGTTGGGTCCGAGAGTGTTCTGAGGCCCGAGGTCAGAATGCTGGAGGTTTGAATGCTTCAGATCCTAGCGCTTTGGAGAGGCGGCGAAGAACAAATGCAAAGGGTTGGCTTGTGAAGATGACCCTCAGCTTACACTACCGTCCCTGCCAATACACGAGGTTCGCATGCCATTCGGCCGGTCCTCGTGACGCAAACCTCACTGCCTGAGGTGTTCTCACAGGTGGCGGGCGCATGAGCCCATGTGCCGAAAAGCTGGGGAACTGGCGCGGCAAACTGGCATGTGAAAGGCGCTAGAAATGTGGCGCTAGAGAGCGCCAAGACTGGGGCAAAAAGATGCCTCGGTCGGCGCAAAATGCCCCAGCTGACATCAGCGGGTCCCCCCACCACCGAGACCATCGAGTCCACTTCCCATGACGGGGAACCTGGAACCTGGAGCTTTTGCCTCCAACACTCGGTCAACCTCGCTTTGTCTCCACCACATCCGAGGTCTAGCGAACACCTTGCTATATTTATATTACCGCCTGTATACCGCCCTCTGCAGCGTCTGGAGCTTCATTTTCCTGCCTTCCATCTCTCCATCTCAGCTTTCATCTCTCGTCCTAGATCCTTGACATCCACGCGGTCCTTTATCCTCCAACCTACGCTTCCATCTACTCACTCGCCATCATGGGTGGTACGTGTGCTTATCTCCACCCCCTCCACCCCTTCAACCCGTCACAAGATGCCCCCTACTAACCCTTCTCTCTCTTCCCAGCCATGGACCGAATCACTCAAATCGGCGGCCAGATTTCTGGTAACCCGACCGCCGGCGGTCGCGACAAGATTCTAGAGAAGCGCCCCGATGATGTGAGAAGCCCTCTCTATCTCCTCTGCCTTGGCATGTGTCTAATCACCCTCTAAATAGATTGTCGTCACTGCCTGCTGCCGAAGCGCCTTCACCAAGGGAGGCAAGGGCGGTTTCAAGGATACCCACGCGTCCGACCTCCTAGTTGGTGTCCTCAAGGACATCATCGATCGCTCCAAGATCAACCCTGCCCTCGTCGAGGATCTTTGCGTTGGCACCGTACTGGCTGCCGGTGGTGGCGCAACCGAGATGCGCGCAGCATCTCTGGTCGCTGGCTTCCCTGAAACTACCGCCGTGCGAACGCTCAACCGACAGTGCTCCTCAGGGCTACAAGCCTGTGTCGATGTCGCAAACCAGATCAAGGCTGGCATGATCGACGTTGGCATCGGTGCTGGTGTCGAGAGCATGAGCTTGTCTTATGGGTGAGTAACCATCGAAGATTAAAATACTGTCCATGTGCTGACTAGTTACAGACCTAATGCCGTGAGCGAGTTCTCAGAGCTGCTTGAGAACCACACCGAGGCTGCCAACTGCAAAGTCCCCATGGGCGTCTTGTCAGAGGCGATGGCCAAAGATCTCGGCATCGACCGAGCCACCCAGGACGCTTTCGCTGCTGCTTCGTACCAGAAGGCCCTCAAGGCCCAACAGGAGGGTCTCTTCGACCAGGAAATTACCCCCCTCACCGTCAAGTTTGAGGACCCCAAGTCTGGCGAGACCAAGGAAATTACCGTTTCCAAGGATGATGGCGTTCGCCCTGGAATCACCGCCGAGTCCCTAGGAAAGATCCGCCCCGCTTTCGACAAGAAGAACGGTTCCATCCACGCCGGCAACGCCAGCCAGATCTCTGACGGCGCTGCTGCTGTGCTTCTTATGAAGCGCTCCACTGCTGAGAAGCTCGGACAGACCATTATCGGCAAGTACGTTTGTGCCTCGATTGCTGGCGTTAAGCCCCTCCTCATGGGCCAAGGTCCCTGGAAGGCCATTCCCAAGGCTCTTGACCTTGCTGGTATCTCCAAGGATGATGTGGACATCTACGAGATCAATGAGGCCTTTGCCAGCCAGTGCTTGTGGTGCGCCAACGAGCTGGGAATTCCTCAAGAAAAGATCAACCCCAAGGGTGGTGCCATTGCTTTTGGTCACCCCCTGGGATGCACTGGTGCTCGACAGGTTTCCACTCTTCTTTATGAGCTCAAGCGGACAGGCAAGAAGGTTGGCAGCACTTCTATGTGCATAGGAACTGGTATGGGAATGGCGGCTGTTTGGGTTGCCGAGTAGGAGAACCAAGACGATAGTATGGTTGGAAGATAAATTGTACAATTAGATTGCCGTCGAATATCAATATTTGCGAGATGAAGAATCATATCTCATTCGCCTTTGTACTGTTGTTGCCTCAGTTCTATCTTAACTCTGGAATTTGAATAAAACATCTTCCAATATTTCGCGCCTTTTGATTAGACTGGAACAAATCGTCTAGAATCCTTCGACATGTGTCCCAAGATTTTTCCCGTTCGCAACCTCGATCAGGTGTGTCCCTACCACCAAGTCCATGAGGCCCAGCCCCACGCTCTTGTAGATGACAGTTCCGTCTCTCAGCCACAACGCGAGGGTGTCCTCTTTCCTCTTCTTGTCCGTTTCCGACGAGCTATTAGAGTTCTTGCGGAAGTGGAACAAAGAACCGCTCTTGCGAGAATCTGAACCGATTGACCCTGTAGGGCTGCTGGGCCGCGGCGAAGTGGAATTGTTATTGAACACAGTCGACATAGAAGGGCTCTTTTTTTCGAGGTCTAGGCTATCCAATCCAGAGGAAATGGATGCTTGGCTGCTCGCGACTTCTGCGTCGGACTGTTCGAGAGCCAGACGATGGAGCATCACGAGCTCTCCAAGTCTTGCCATGTCAGTGGGTTCTCATCGAATACGGGTGGGCAATGACTTACTCGACTAGATGATGGGGGTCAACCTTGCCCATGATGATTTCTCCTGCGTCTTTGATTACGCCCTCAAGGTTGTCTACCACGATGACACCGCCGTCCATTGCATGCTTGTGAAAGTGGCGATGCGGTTTCTCGTGATGTTTCACGGCCATCTGGATGAGATCGTCCGGTAGCTCCCTCATATGAGGCCCATGGCTCCCCACGGCAATGATTAAGCGGCCCTTCTTCCGCCCCTCGTGGGACGTTAGAATTGACCCGTCAAAGAGAGGTTCATGCGACGGAGTACAGCAGTAAATAACATCCGCTTCACGGATCTGCTCCTTGATGAGGCGATTGTACTCGTGGAACGTGGGCGTCAGAAGCCCAAACTGGGTCTCAGTCCAACCCTCGCGTTGCTTATGGGGAATGACGGCGAATCTCTTGAGCAGGCCAGCCGCGTTGTCAGAGAAGCTGCGATTGATGACGTTGACCTGCTTGATGGTGTTGCCACGCATCATCAGGGCGAGCCGAACATGCCAGTAGGCCTGCATGCCGCTCCCGAAGACGGTGATGGTCTTGACATGGTTGCGCCGGCTAAGGAGACAGGCGGACGCCAGTGCGGTGCGGAAGGCTGTCAGGGCCTTGGGGTTGACGAGACCCAAGAGTGATCCGTCTGGCTTGAACAAGCTTAACACTCCACTGGGAGGAACATATTTAACGTGCTGATCCTTTGCGATATCGGGGTTCAGACGTGACACCACTAGAACGAGTCAGTATTGTGTTCGCCCATGACGACAAACACTCACCTTTGCAGCCCATTCCACAAGGGCCGCATGAGGACATGTACGACGTCTTAACTTGGGTATCTGGGTGAATCGTGGTCACGCCACGCGGTTGCTGGAATTCCATAGGAGCCTTGACATTGGTGGAGAACTCATGAAGGGCCGAGGCAAGGACGCTTCGGAACTCATCCAGGTCGTCCAGGTTAAGATTCTCGAAGATGGTGTTCACCTGCTCGTCCGTGAGGATGGTGAGCGTCATGATGGCGGTCGGTTATGTCGACAAAGCCCCGCAAAGCTGACAATTGCTGCCGTGTCTCGGGGGTATGGAGGATAGGATCGTTGATGGGCGACAGCGGTATGTGAATGTGGATGTTCTCCGACCTACTACCCTTGATAATGTTTATTTAGTAAGCTTAAAGGCGATGCGAGATGCCGCAAGCTAGGGCTAGCCCGCCTTGGTTCGAGTGGTGAAGAATGATGTAACTGTCGGTGTTGTTAGTTCTAACTTCTCGCTGGGACCGGCGGCGCTATCTCCGCATGCGCTAAGGACATTGGACAATGGACGGACGTTCTGGAGACTTGTTTTTATCTTGGGCTGAGAGCCTGGTGGGTTCAAGAGCTAACATGTTCATAACGGTGAAAGATCAGGCGAGTTGCATCATTTCTGGTGTAGAGTCATGGGATGGCAGTACGACCATGGGCCTTTGTCTTCTGTTGGAAGATTATGCGCTGATTTGGGCGATACAGAGTGGGCTGGTTGACTGAGGTCGGCGTCTACTCGGTGTCATTTGTCCATATTTCGACGTTCAACCATTCTACACCTTTCCTGCCTTTCATTTATAGACCACCATCGTCAACACTACATCGTAAGCCTCAATACCGCGACTGACTTACAGAATGGATCTCGCCAAGCCGGTCGATGGAGAAAGCCAAGAGCATTGCGCTCGCCTGTAGGGTAAGTTGCAGCTTGGCGAGCCATGGCATTTCTGCGTACTCGTGCTTGGTTGGGATTTCGGGACGGGAGGCTTGGCTGTCATGCCGCGTATGTCCGATACGTCACTCGGTTGGGGCAAACGAGAGCTGCCTAGGTACGGATGCAGGCTACAGCGATGGACGGCGGTATAATAAGCTGCGATGGCGTCCCGAATACGACTGAGCGAGTTACTCACCTCCGACCATCGACATAAAGCAGGCCGTCGCCCGGGGCTGTGAATCGCATACCGGCCAGGACCTCAAACGTCAAATTACCCTCTCGGCAAAACGGTGTCGGGCCTGTGTCTCACCTTTACAGATTGCAGACCACCTCACCAGCACCAGCTCCAGTGGGCCAGCTCCAGTGGACCAGCTCCCTTGTTGTAGGCTCCTCTAAGCCCCGGATCCCCTAGAACTCCAAGGCCCCGTCGCTAGAACCCCCGATCAACGGCCCAATCAGGGCGCCGTATCCTCGTCGTTCTCGGACCTGTCAGCGTCGCTAGCAACGGACCTCGCTCCCCCGGCCAAAAGCCCAAGCCCTGCGCCAGCCTCAAATAATTGGGACCGAGACCAGCCCAAGGAGAGTGGGCGTCGGATGCTCCTTCGCGAAAAGGCTACGTGCATCCTTTCTCCATACGACGTAATCATCTTGGACCTCGTCCTTTGTCCACCATCACCGGCGCAACCACATCGACTCCAAGCATCGAATTTCGCTCATCGATAATCCCTCGCACTCGACCTGACTCCCTCGCCCGCATTGTTTGCCGTGCGCGACGCTCCACTAAACCACCATCAATCACCCAAACCCGATTACGAGGCCCCGACGTAAGCTGTCAAGATGACGCTCAAGGAGGAGTTCCAGACTAGAAACTTCAGTATGTGGCCGCCGATACGCCGTGCGCTGGCCCGATGGTGATACTGACCGAATCTATAGGCATCTACGGACAATGGTAAGCTCGCCCTGATTGCTCCAGCCTCCTGTGAAGCTCTCGCGATGCTCGCGCTTGCAAGCTCCGAGCGGAGCTACCCCGACTGAGCCGGTATCGTCGCCCGACGACGACGACGACGACGACGACGCAATTGTCCTCCATTACCAGAGCTGACCGAACGACTCGATACAGGCTGGGTATTTTGTCCATGATCATTTGTCTGGCGACGGGAATCTCTAGCATCTTCTCCCTGAAGCCAATTCGAATCATCTTTTGCGCCCTCGCCATGTGCGTATCCCCTGTACCCCTGTACCCCTGCGCTCCCGTCTCGACACGGCGAGCCAACGGACTCTCCACCTACTAACAACACCTGTGTAGTGCATCATCCTTCATTATCCTCTTTGTTGAGGTCCCGCTCCTCCTTCGAATCTGCCCGACCTCGAGCAAGTTCGATGTCATGATTCGCAAGATTTCGACCAACTATATGCGAGCGGCTGCGTATGCCGTCATGGGCGCCCTTCAATTCGTCAGCCTTCTCACCGGCGCAAGCAGCTTGATTGCCGCCGGTGTCTTCCTGCTCCTGACAGCTGTCTGCTACGGCCTGGCTGGCATCAAGGGCCAGGCCTTTGTTGGCAGCAAGACTCTTGGTGGCCAGGGTGTTGCTCAGATGATCGTGTAGAACCGCGCAAGGCCTGACGACGTAGAAACGACAGCCGAGGACAAAGCAACGTCTGAGAACGCTATACCCGGAAAGTGACCAGATATGCGAATCGAAGGAGTGATTACGGCGAAGGAGTGGTTCTTACGTGGAAAGTGAGATGAAGATGACAACAAACACTGTGGAAGCATGTACAAGGAGGGTATCTGCCGATGGAGCAAACCCTACTATCTCTCATGAAGTTATGGCCTCTGCTGGAGAGCATTGACCTGCATACCCGGATAGGGATTCGGCGTCTGGGACGAGGAACGGCTTTTTATTAACGTTTTTGACTTGGAAGTAGTTGATTTGTATTGATGAGTTTATTGGCGGGTGACTTCCTAACTTAAGTTGTTTCTGCTGTCGCCTTTATTCGAGATTAGAGCATCATATCTTCGTGTTAGCCCCTGATGTGTTGGCCGGGTGTTGCTAGTGGTGCTCAAAATGCTATCATGACTACGCAAGATGACGAGATGCTTCCTGTACGCACAGCAGGGCAACTGTTAATGACTTTGCAGAGGTAGCGATAGGACAAGCTATTGCACCTATCAAGCATGAAGGAGAAACTATCACGAGCACCCCACTTGCCTTACCTACCTAGTCATCTTACGACCCTTCTGAGCTCTAGTAGAGTCACAGTTCAAAGACCTAACTACCCTATGTGTGGTCATGGAGTGGAAGATAAGGAGCCCACTGCCCGCGAGGACTGGTGTAAGGAGCAGTTCTAATAGAGCAGCAGCAAAGGATCCAAACATGAGTCAACATGATTCTGCCAGAACTGTCAAATTTGCATTTCCACAACTATGCCGGTTAAACAGTATGTAGCGTCCTCGGAGACAGCGGAATCAGATGACGGTTCTAGATGCAGTTGGCCCAACTCGTCCATTGGCGGCGTCAAGCACCGACCAGCCAAGAATAGCTGGAGGGGCACCCCCAGGACCCCAGAGCCGGCGTAAAGTCCCTGTGGCTCCTCGTGATGCGCTGAGACCTCGCCAGTTCTCCATAAGAGGGATAGCGAGATGGACACCGGAGAAAGCACAGTGTGCGTAGTGTAGTTTACTGTACGAGATATGCACAGAGGAGAGGACGTTTGTTGTACCACATGGCAACTGGTGATTTATTGGACAAAATTGCTGAAGGCCACCCTCCTGGCTGACTCTTGGCACAACAAGGCACCGCTGATGAGAGGGTGGAATGGGGATGAGGGGTCAACGGGGGACGCATGGAATGTAATGGGCTTCTCGACCAGTGTTGGAATTACATTTGAGAATTAATTACACTTACACTTTTCCGTGGAGGGTGTTGGTGGAGGGGGGAGAGCCACAGGGCCGGACCGGCTTTTGGGATCGAGGATTTGCTACTCCAGGGACGGCCCCTCCTTCGGAGCACTGGAGCTTTGGCATTTGGCAGGGCCTGGACGGAGGGGTTGTTTGGTGCATGGCGTCATGATGGCCATGTTTCCATGTCGGCGGAAGAACCAACGTCGTGGGGATGCAATGCATGTACTATGTAGACTGTGTCCCTCCCTGGTGGCATCATGTGCCCGCCCGGTGACAGGCTCGGCTTGGGAGAAGCGGGACGGATGCTGCGTCTGATCGCCGGGGTATTTTCTGGCCAGGGGAACAGAGTTTTTCTTCACTGTTTCCTAGAGGCGATCGAACTTGAGTTTGCACTGGCAGGTTGCCCAGGTCGTCTTTAGTTCTTCGGCCCCGGTCGTTCAGCACCCGGGGCTCCGGAGTCTTTTGCAGTCGGTGACCGGGCCACCGCCGGCTAGCTATCGCCCCAACTTCTAGGTTGCTGAGCAGCGGTCAACCACCTTAAGTTCTCAGGTGAGACTTGATTCAGTAGTGGTTTCGACCCGGGTATTCGTACTGCGTATTGTCATCTAGGTACGCAAAATCCAAGTATTCCCACATTCGGAAACGTCTAGCTGCTTTGTTGGGGTCATGCGACTTGCAGCTCCGGCTCGTTCGCCAGGACCAGTTCGGCCAGTAGGAACAGCGGGGAGTAAGCGTCATTGCTTGGAATCCCATGGCGCAGCGACACCGCCTGGCATCTCCTAGCTCGACACTCTCGAGCCCCAGCAGGCCGGCTGCACAAGCAACAAGCACAAGCAGCTCAGTTGCGATCGGTGGGGATGGCGCCGCTGCAGACGGGTCCCGCCATGTGGGATGTACCTGTATGTGCGCATGCACCTATTGGATGGTCGGTGAGAGCGACGGAGGGTACCTCAGGTGTGAGAGGTCTGGTGCTTACACGCAAGGTACTCTGTACTTGGTTTATGACGGTGTACATACTTGACGATATGGTACCGTCACAAGCATCTTCCCCAAAAAAGGCCAACAAGGGGTCCTTTTTCTCGTCAGCTGCTCTCCTCTCCTCTTGACCACAGGGTCAGGATAGTTCCTAGCTCCACGGACTACCGGCGGTTGCATTGACGGAGGGGTTCTTCCTCGTTTCTGCTTTGTCTCGAAGCATAGCAAGATGAAGAGGACAGGCCAGTCTGGTTTGCTACCTCATAAAACATCTGCTACCCAAATATGTAACGACCGGGAAGTACTTCGTATCTTATGTATGTATTCATAGACGCTGGACAGGGCAGGGAAGAAGAAACTTGTTACTTGGCCGTTTCCGTCCAGACGGGACAACTTGCGCCTGTATTGAAGTCCTGGACGGTGGCATCATGCGGGGGGGGCGCACTGTGTCTGGACCTTTCGTAGTACTGACGCAGCCCAGGGCGTCCGCCGATGAACTGGTCAAGCTGCGAGTCCCAGGGCAAGCTACTAGACGATGAGAAGGGCGCGAGAAAAGCGGCCAATTTGTGCAAGCAGATGTCGCCCGTTGGGATGGACCGTTGAAAAATCCCAAAAAGACATAGGGGAGAGGGCCCTGACGACAACGACGGGCCTTGAAGCCCAAGGATGCACGCGTCAAGAGCTGCGTGCTGGATGAGGGCATGGCAGAAGTCGATTGGACCATCGGCTGTCCGGTTACAGTGCGTGATCGGCCACGTCTCACACCGTGGACTTGGCGCCATTCTTATCCCTGTTTTCGCCAGCAAGTGACGACGGACGGGCCAAGGTAACTCAGCTTTAATAGCAAAGTGGCACTGACCGTCACCTGGACGCCGCTGAGGTGGCCTGGTGGATGCTTGCTGGAGCATATAAAGGGACAATTGGGGCCGCCCGCGATCGACCCGAGCCACGAGGCAAGAAGACTCAGACTCAGACCTAAGACCAGTGTTTGATGCGTGTATATCGACAGCTGTATTAAGATCCGACGGACCCAATACTCGAAGCCATCACCACTCCGGCCCTTCCTCCTCGAACTGTGAATGACACAGTAATATCGACATCGCCCATCGGGGGATTCCCATACCAATCATCGCAATCCCATTGGTAAGTTCCTGTCCCCCTGAACTGTGGTGTGCGGGTGGGTGTGCGGCGGGCGCAGTGTGCGCCATGGCACCCTCTATCTCTGATAGCGCCATGAACCATATCCAGTGGGCGCGATAAGCTGTGGCTCTTAGCAAACCGTCTAAAGCCGGACAGACTTGTCAGTCAGAGTCATGCAGCTCTCGCGCCCGACGCCGACGCTGACGCTGCTGAAGCAAGCTGAAGCTTCTGTGATTCCCCTGTCCCGCCCCTCCCCGCCCCATACCCATACTTCTTTGCCTCAATTCGTCCTTTGGGCTGCACTTGCCGTCGTCCAAAAAGCCTATGCTGACCGCCGGTCGCTTGTTGGTTGTAGGAATCCAGTTGTCCGGGCGTTGCTAGTATACAAGACCACGACGCCCCGTTCCCGCTCTCTCCATCTGCCGACCCTTACACCACTCTAGCTCGTCCTGAGCAATCATATACACAGCAATGACTGCCGCAACCATGCAACAAACACCTGCTATTCCTCCCCGGCCTGCCCGAAACCAGGAGCAGGACGACTCGGCAGCTTCTGTCCCTAAGATTCCTCCTCGTCCCGCCAGCAAGCGCTTGACCGACCGTTCGATATCTCCCAACCCCGACCGCTTCGCTCCCTCGCCCCTCAACGATGGCATCCCCCAGAAGAGCCCTAGATCCCTCCGCTTCAACCCGAACCATGCTGTCCACGAGCACTCCAATGAGCCAATCGACCGCCCCGGCAGCGTCTCCATGCCTTCTCTCGGCGAAGAGGGCCGTGAATATAGCGCCGTGACTGAGGAAGCCGACACGGAAAAGATGGAGAAGGAGGAGCAGCAGCGAGCGATCTCCCCTGAGCAGACCCGCACCGTCGGTGACGACCTCAAGCTCCATGCCCCGAAGCCCTCTCTACCCGCCCAGAGCGCCAAGCAGCGAGTCCAGACCGTCACCCGTACCGACTCTGACAAGGCCGCCACCTTTGGTATTGGCCGTCCTGCTTCTGCCAACGGCCTCAAGAAGAAGCCCAGCACGGCCTTCTCTGCCACCGACAGCCAGCCCGACGTGGATGATGACCAGGGCATTCCCGAGATCGGACAGCGTGTGCCTATGAACCGTCATCTGGGTGACGTTCAGGCCCCTTCTCCTGCCCCTGGCTCGGAGGATGTCAAGAAGCACCACCATCGCAAGCACAGCTCGCGTGGCGGGCCTCCTGGCAGCTACGGAATGCATGGCCATGGCGTTGCGCCCCAGGACAAGCTCGACAAGGCGTACTACGAAAAGAACCCCCATATCTTTGACAGGGAGCACAAGACGCCTATTCATGACCGTCAGAATGATTTCGCCATGAGCAGCAATGACCTGAACAAGCTTGTTCGGGACACCGTAAGCCGTGGAGCGGGCCTCGGTAAGTCCTGATTATACCTGATGTGACGTAATCGACTAACAGACGATACGCAGCAACCTCATCAGAGTACCACTCCACCCCCACCGAGGAGGTCGGCTTCCAGGCAAGCGAAGAGTTCGCCTCCCGCCTCTCATCGCCGCGTCCCGCCTCTACTAGCGGCGACAAGACCAAGGCTACGGCATTCAAGTCCGAGGTTACTGGTCCAGATGGCGAGAGGACAGTCCATATCGACGACCCCAAGCACCCGCAGTATCGGTCCCCCGGCGACATCGAGCACAACGTCGAAAGCGAGGAGCACGAATATACCGCTCCGATTCTTGCCCCCGATGAAGTCAGCAAGGACAAGGCACCGTACCTGCAGCAGCCGGCCGTCCACCCCCGTCCCGAGCGCCGTAGAAGCTCCAATGATATGGATGACTCCAGCCGTCCCTCCAGCCGCCCCTCCAGCCGCCCCTCCAGCCGACCTACGAGCATTTACAGAGAAAACAATTCTCAAGACTTTGGATCCACACCCTTGGATGACGTGAAGGAGTACGAGCCGCTCTTCCCTGAAGAAGGCAAGAAGGAGGCGGAGAGGGCGACTTCTGAGGCGAAGGCCCGACACTACTTCCCCAGCAAGGACATCTGGGAAGACGCCCCCAACAGTGTCCACTACACAGCAGAGGTCTCAACGCCTGATTTGACCGAGAAGGCTAGAACTTTGTCATCTGGAGCTGGTCGAGATCGTCCCCAGACCCCCGCTCACGCCTTCGCTCAAAAACAGGAGGAGCTCGCAGAGAAGGAGGTTAACGGCCCTGCGGATGTAAAACCTCATCGAACTCAAGAGAAGCCGACCTGGACCGAGCCCAAGAGGGATTCCGAGTCATTCCTCCCCCAGAAGCGGCCGGCACCCACCCAGCGTTTCCCTAGCCGCGATATCTGGGAGGATGTTCCGGAGAGCCAGCTATATGAGGCAACCGTCTCCGCATCATCAGAGGAAGAGAGCAAGCCCGAGATTCCGTCCCGCCCTGTTAAGAACACGACAGACACGTCAGAACGGCCCGCCATTCCTGAGCGTCCTAAACCCAAGCAGACTCCCAGTGATGAAAACCAGAAAGCTCGGCCGCCTGTTTCAGACAAGCCTAAACCTCAGATACCACCCAGACCTACCAAGAGTTCGTCTGGGGATTCCAAGGATGGCGAGTTCTCTAAGCCCAAGCCCCCTGTACCTAGCAGGCCGGTTGGCAACAAACCGGTGGGCAGTAAGATTGCCGCCCTGCAGGCAGGTTTCATGAGCGATCTGAATAAGCGCCTGCAGCTGGGTCCTCAAGCCCCTAAGAAGGAGGAATCCAAGCCTCAGGAGGACCTCACTGAGGAGAAGGAGAAGGCTCCTCTCCCTGATGCCCGAAAGAGTCGCGCGCGGGGTCCCCAGCGTCGTGCGCCGGCTAGGAGCCCCGCCGCCCCTGAGCCTGCGGCAGTATCCGGACCGACCTTGTCGTTCTCTATGCCGCAGACGTTCTGGTCTGTTGATCCGGATCATGGTGGCCTGGCAGTCGCTGGCGAGGAGAAGACACCTACTCCAATCGTCGAGGAGGAGACAGAGAAGCGACCGGATCAAGCTGAGGAAGCGGTCCCAGAGGTGCAGCAAGAGGTAGAAAAGCCTGTGGAGGCTCCTCAGGCGTTAGCTAAGGAAGAACCTTCTGAAGAGAAGCCTGCTGAGGTGGAGCCTGTTGAAGAGAAGCCTGCTGAAGTGGAGCCTGTTGAAGAGAAGCCTGCTGAAGTGGAGCCTGTTGAAGAGAAGCCGGTTCAAGAGGAGCCTGCTGAAGAGAAGCCCGCTGAAGAAAAGCCTGCTAAAGAGGCCGAGGACGTGAAGGTAGAGATCTCCGAAGACTCTAAACCTGCATTCGAAGAAAAGACCGAGGTGCCCGATACGGAGGTTAAGACCCTCGCTGCCAACACGGCTGGGGAGAGTATCCTCGAAACGACCGTTGAGAAGAAGGATGATGGTAATGAAGTTGAGCCCGTGGAGGTGTCTGACGCGGTCAAACCGTGAAAAGGAGTGTAGATACTGTGTCTGCTTATAAGTCCTAACAGGCTGTGCCTGGCAGAACCTGGTAAATCGGCACTAGTGCCGGAATAGTGTTATTAAAGCATGTGGTATTTTCTCTCTCGATGAATTATCGCCCATTGTGCATGTTGTCGTCTTTCAAGAAGTCAGTCCTTTAACTGAAACGGGTCTCAAGATTTAAGATGAGAGGACATTCTTCATGGTTGTTCATTATTCAGCCCCCATTACTATACAGGTAGATGAAGATGATGAGCTGCGTGGCCCTAATGATATACAGTCCGATAACACCAATCTCGTCATGCTCCGCGCGTCCTATCTGCCTCCCCACTGCCGACTCTGGTCGTTGCCCTGCCTTTCTCGCTCAATCATCTGATCAAACTCTCTCTGCGCCTGCACCTTAGCTGAGGAGCCTTCCTCGTCATCGCCCCACGCGGGTTGAGATTGAGAACGATCGGCGTCAACCCACCCACCTTGGGCTTCAGGCTCGGGTTTTTGTTGTTGTGGTTGCTGCTTAGGCTGGGCCTGCTTTCGAAGGCGATCCCATGAGCTACCCGCAGCTGTGGGTGAGCTCGACTGGTTCATTGTGGAGGAAGCGACAGGGGAGGCATCGTCGTCGTCGAGGACGTTCCAGTCATTGCCGGACGACTGGTTCTGGGAGGCCGCTTCTCTTTTGGCCTCGTTCCATGGTAAACGTGCGGTAAAGGGAGCCAGTTTAGGCTTGGCAGTGTGGTTGCCATACTCATCAACGTTGTCCGTGTTGTCTTGCTCATCTGAGCTACTCTGCCTCCTTTGTCCTCGTTGAGCTTGTTGTCCTGGTCCTGCGGGACCCTCGGTCATGACTTGCTCGACCCGAGAGCTGGCTTCTTTGATGAACCGACCGAGTCGTGGATCCGCCGCCATCAGTGCTTCACTTCGGATAAAGTTGATGGTACGGAAGACGGGCTCCACCATGAGCATTGTCACAGCGGCATAGGCAGTGAAGCGAAGCGTATGCCAGGTGAGGCGAGGGTAGGTGCCACGGATCTTCCTGGATGAGAAGATACTGGTGGCCTCATTGGGGTTGAATCTGCCGCCCAACTTGGGCTTATAGAAGGGGAATTGCCACGTGCGACGGCCACGGTACGTCATATAGCCAGCCAGAGCGAGCGTCGCCCATTTGAGCTCGGCACTAGTGTGTATGTTTGAAAGTGTGTGTTCAGCGATGGCCTTGGTCTCTGAATCCTCGAGATCCCGGCCGAGGGTGGAGGCAAAGCCCGAGACTCTCGCGGTGACGACGAAGAGGTTCCTCTCGCGGTTGAAGCCGATGATGGAGGCATAGAAGGGAGGAGAGTATTCCTGGAAGGTCCGGTTGATTTGCGCCTTGACTCGCTCCTCATACTGGCTTCGGTCGGCGAGGGCCTGTTGGCGCCATTCATTCATGGTCTGCTGGTAGGCCTGGCGCTGAGACCCGCCATTGAGAGGTCCGTTCATTACGATCGCGGGCAACTCGGAACCAGGGATGAAATCCAATTAGCTAGCAACGGTTGTTCGCGGCGTTAGTGAATCCCAGATCAGAGTACCAGGAGACAAAAAGAGAAGTTGAGAATATCGGATGACGGAACGACGCGGGATCCAGTGACGCAAGTGTAGGAGGGATGACATAGATCTGCGCTCTTGGTTAGTGGTGGGTAGGCCGGAACGTCTGGGGCAAGCTTTATCGATAAGCAGTGGATATCACGTGATGCATGTGATCCGATGATGACAGCAGCGGCGCGTTGTTGCTGTAGCGGGGTGGGTCGCGACGCGGTCCAGGCCAGGCCATTAAACGCGTCCTTAATCGCGGTTGCTCCCTGGGAATATTAGCGGCCAATTCCCTGAACGATTGCCTCCATCTCGCACTCATGGACAAAGCTTGTGAACCTTTCAAGTCTGGTCTTCATTGTTGAGTACCATGCCTCTCCAGAAGTCCTATTCCGATTATGTTGGGGTTTCCAAGGTAAGTCTTCTCATCTTGGCCGTGTTGACAAAACTTCCCAGTAGGCTGACCACGCTTGAACAGAACCGCTCGCCATGGCAGCGATCGAAGAGCAACCCCGTCTTCCAAACGCCGAAGCCAAGACCTCTGCGACCGGTGTCAGAGGTCACGAAGAGCAAGCTAAATCAATTCCAATATCAACCCGGTCCCGATGATACGGGCGATTCGAACGATGGAGGGAGCACCAGTGCTCAGCGGCCATCATTGAACGGTTCCAAGGACGACAGCGCCGTGACACCGGTGACTCGACTAACATGGCGAGATCTCCTCGAACCGACCAGCGCCACCGAAGACGAGTCCCACATCTCCCCTAACGACCGAGTGCTCTGGGACAACAGGCAGGACACCCTCTACACCTCGGCCTTGTCCCCTATGATGCCCCGGAAGGGGAGAAAGCGTGCTAGGAGCTCGTCACCAATATCTTCGCCCGCAGCAGACAAGCCGAACCCCCCCTCAGTCAATTTCAAGAAGCTAGCCCAAGCATTGAAGTCCCCCCACGCCGATCCGACCCTCGAATTATGGGATCGATACTCATTAAACGGATCCCAAGATGCAAGCAAGGCCCTTGGAATTACGAACCCAGCACTTGCTCAGTTGATGGTGTCATCGTCGCCGAGACCCGCGAAGGGACCGGCAGCACAACTCGCTGATGGGAACCTTCGACGAGCGATCAGCTGCGGATTGAGCTTCCCCAAGAAGAGAAAGATTGAAAGATCAACATCGGGTGGCCGGACCACCGGGGAAAGGGAGGAGAGGGAGGCTGCATCCAAGTCTTCGCTTGTCACGGCCCTACTGGATACGGTGACGAGTAGTATCAACGGCCAGGGCGAGATTGAAGTCGAAGATTTGACTGCAGAGTCTCCGTCTCCTAAGAAAAGGCGGATAGCTGCTACTTCCACCGGATCTCCACGCCGAGTAAAACACCAGGCTTCCCTGGAACCGAATTCGTCGAATTACGGCGATGATGATTTCGACGACTTTGACGACGATGCCATGTTGGAACTTGAAGCAAGCATCAACGCGACACAGCTTGAGGCACCCATGACTAACAGCGGCGTGTCGATTGTTGCGGGAGAACAGCACAGCGAGACCAAAGCTCCAGTGGCCGATGAATTTGAGGACTTGGACGACGATATATTTGATGAAGCAGAAGAACTCATCACTACAGCGCAGTCACAACTTGTCCCCGACGCCCCGGCCAAGCCCCTCACACCGATCGCCCGAAATCCCACCATAATACTAGACGATGATCTAGGTGACTTGGATGACGAATTTGGCGATGCTTTTGGTGGCGACTTTGATTTTGAGGCCGTGGAACTGGCAGCAACCCAGGCAGCGAAGCAGAACGACGCAACCCCCGGAGACGTACGTTAAAGGAATACCGATCGAGGCAACATTCACTAAGTAACTGGTAGAGCAGCCGCAAGCCTAGGACAATCCAGCGATACTTGGTGACAAATGTGCTAGAGGGCGAGTACGTCAACCAATATGGGCATACATGCCCTGAGAAGGTCAGTCCAAAAGGCAGGAAGAATGGTAGGACATTCGCTAATGCTGAAACAGATCCTCCTTATCCAGGCCGACAATACCAAGGATATGAGAACGGTTCATCTGAGGGCCTCCTGGTACGAGACGCCAGCTCATGCACAGTCCTACGTCCACATCGTTGGAGCCTTCACGCCCAAGGGACAATGCATTATCGACGATGCCGAAGGGCTCCTCATCCTGCACCCCGATCAACTTATCTCCGCAACTGTGGTGGCCGACTCCTTCGGCTGTATGCGACGAGCTGTGCTCCAAGACCGTGTGAAGGCTACCAGTGAACCGACACCGCCACTGGTCTACGGAACGATACTACACGAGATTTTCCAGGAAGCCCTGCTCGCCAACCAATGGGATCTTCGGTATTTGTCCACGGTAATTGAACGGATCACGGAAAAGCATGTCGAGGACCTCTACACGATCAAAGTCGGAATGGCCGTAGCCAGAGAGCATCTCCAGTCAAAGATGACGGAACTCAGTTACTGGGCCAAAGCATTTGTGTCAACTCAACCAAAGGTATGTGCCATTTGCCTGTGTCGCGTTTTTGTCTAATTGCTTTGCAGCCCGACGCTACTGTCAACGATCGAAATGGCAAGAAGGGCAACATGGCTGTCACCAAGTTGCTGGATGTCGAGGAGCATGTTTGGTCTCCCATGTACGGACTGAAAGGTAACATTGATGCGACCGTTGAAGTCGTTATGCAAGATGGCAAACAGACTCGAACCTTGACAGTTCCTTTCGAAGTCAAGACTGGCAAGCACGAAAACATGAATCACATGGTGCAGACGGCCCTCTACACCCTCCTGCTATCAGACCGATATGACATCGAAGTCACTTATGGCATCTTATACTACATGGAGAGTTCGAAGACGATACGAATTCCCGCGATCCGACAGGAACTCCGACATATGATCATGCAACGCAACCAATTAGCATCATATATCCGAGAAAGGAGCGTCCAGCTACCCCCGATGTTGAAGAGCAAGCATATGTGCGGCAACTGCTACGCAAAGAGATCGTGTTTCATCTACCATCGCCTAGCAGACGACGGCGACGGAGAAACTAGTGAAATGCACGAGAAGTTTGATGAGCTAGTCAAGCATCTTACTCCCAAGCACCAGGAATTCTTTGTCAACTGGGAGAACCTCCTCACCAAGGAAGAAAAAGAGAGCCAGAAGAACAAACGAGAGCTGTGGACTATGACGAGCGTCGAGCGAGAAAAGAAGTCCCGGTGTTTCGCAGACGTCATCATTGAAGAGGGCTCAGCATCCGTTGATACTAACAACCCGAAAATCAATCGCTATCATTACACCTTCGTCAAGCGCAGCCATCCACCCGGATTCTCGTTTCTCGAGTCCGAGCTGTCTGTGGGAGAGCCTATCGTTGTTTCAGATGAGGAGGGACACTTCGCCCTGGCAATCGGTTATGTGTCAGCGGTGAAGAGGCAGAGGATTAGTGTGGCAGTGGACAGGAGACTTCATAATGCCCGGATTCGACAACCTGGATTTGATGAGGTGGATAACCAGGTCTTTACTAGCATCATGGATGTTGCCCAGAAAGGTGCTACTCCGGATCAAACTCACGACAAGAGCAACGAAGCACCGATCCGATACCGGCTGGACCAAGACGAGTTCAGCAATGGCATGGCTACTGTGCGTAACAACTTGGTTCAAATCATGGCAGATGATGTGCCTGGAGCTCGAAAGATTCGAAACTTGATTGTCGACCTCGTAGCTCCGAGGTTCAAATCAGCTCCTACGCAGTACACGATCTCGGATCGAGACAACCTTAACATTGATCAACGGAAGGCTATTGAGAAGGTCATGAGCGCCGAGGACTACGCGTTGGTTCTGGGGATGCCCGGTACAGGCAAAACTACGACTATCGCCCACATCATCCGGGCACTCACCTCACAGGGCAAGAGTGTGCTGCTGACGTCTCACACCCACACCGCCGTCGACAATATTCTCCTTAAGCTCAAGCAGGACAAGACGCCCATTCTTCGTTTAGGAGCCCCCGCAAAGGTCCATCCGGGTGTCCAAGAGTTCGCCATCCTCGCCGGCCACCCGATGAAGTCCTTTGACGAAATCAAGGAAGCATGGCATGGGACGCCTATTGTCGCAACAACGTGTCTCGGTATCAATCATGCCATCTTCCATGAACGTTCGTTTGACTACTGTATCGTCGATGAGGCATCACAAATCACTCTGCCAATCTGCGCTGGCCCCATCAGAATGGCACGAACGTTTGTCCTCGTTGGTGACCACAACCAACTACCTCCTGTGGTGAGGAACGAGGAGGCCCGACAAGGCGGCCTTGATGTAAGCTTATTCAAGCTTCTTTCTGATACCCATCCCCAGTCCGTCGTCAACCTGGAGCATCAGTACCGCATGTGCGAAGATATCATGATGCTCAGCAACACGTTGATTTACGAAGGAAAGCTTCGTTGTGGTACAGAGGAGCTCCGAAGGCGGAAGCTTGATATTCCAAGAATGGATGCTCTCAGACAACGACATCATGATGCGTCGACCCTGCTTCACGCGGGCAGTCAGTCATTCTGTACTGGTCCTGTGCCGTCCAGGTGTTGGCTGTACGACATTCTTGATAGCGAGGCTCGCGTCCGCTTTATCAATACGGATAGCATTCAGCCGCTTGTGCGTGAAGAAGCTCAGGGCAAGCGTATCGTCAACTCTGCCGAGGCTCGTATTGTCTCTCAGCTTGTCGACTCACTGCTTGCAGTGGGAATTTCGGACTCAGAGATTGGTGTCATGACGCACTATCGAGCACAGCTGTCCTTGTTGAAGGACAAGCTCAAGTGCTTTCCGGGTGTGGAGATGCACACAACGGATCGATTTCAGGGACGAGACAAGGAGGTCATTGTCCTGAGTCTCGTACGAAGCAATGAGGCCTGCAACATCGGCGATTTGTTGAAGGATTGGAGGAGAATCAATGTCGCCTTTACTCGTGCAAAGACAAAGTTGCTTGTGATAGGGAGCAGAAGCACATTGAAGAACAGCGGCGACGAGAACATGCTGAGCAAGTTCATTTCGCTGATGGAGGATCGCGACTGGGTCTACGACTTGCCGGTGGATGCCCTTGAGAGTCACTATTTTGAAGACTTTGGGACTCAAATCACCTCGGGCCCAACTCCCCAGAAACCCAGACCATCAAAAAACATTATGAAAGGCAAGGTTCAGCCAGGCCTGGCAGGAAAAGAGAACCGGAAACTGTCACCAAAGAGGGCGACAATTGGAGCAAGGGCGTTATTAAAGGGAAGGTCGATTACGAGGGATATCTTGAATGAAATGACCAACGGCGCATATTAACGCGGTTTGTTTTGGCCGGGTCAAGGCCTGTGGGTATACTGGACATAGAACACAGGAGGATATGGCATATCTTAGGGTATAAAAGCAATGCAATTAAGATCAGTGATACCGTCGGTTACCGAGTCCTTGTGGTAGTCAAGCTGTCCGAGCTCTTTCGAACCCGTCCGAGGAACGTTGCATATATATACAATCGGGTGGTCGAAGAGGTGACACTATCTAGAAAGCAACTTGTCCTAACACCTAGCCTTACCTTAGTACTTAATACTCTCCCTTAATACCTAACCCCTGATTTTATGTCTTGCCTATATAGTCTAGTTTTACGTGCTGCTACGTGTTCGCCTCCTTAAGATCTCTATGTTTCCCTCTTTAATTAAAGGAACAGTTGTTTTCTTCTGTAGCCGACGAAATAGCCACATCATAATGTGAATTTCGGTTGGGAACGCTTACAAGAACGATGCGCGAGTTGAGAGGCAACAGCGGTGGAAATTTAGTGATCCATATCGGACGTGTTTCCCTCCAAGGATGAAACACAGTTCGCGAATACTTATGCGTGTCTAGTCATCACGTGAGGCAGAATACTGACGAGTCTCGCAGTTCACAACCAGAGACCCGCAGTTCTAAAATCTTCAGGTTCAGGTGAATCGTAAGATCACGCTTTTGGCTCTCAAGGACGAGGTCTTCAGGACTGGCGACCGCTGTTGTACCCACAGCAGAGTTCAGCTATCGTCATCCTCATAATCGCCTCAGTGTGCAGCGCTCGCTGAATAGCCTCCTGAACTACAATACCCACAGCACCAAAGTAGGATTGCTTCTCGCTCTCGTCATCAGTGGCGTACTTCGGGATGCTATCAACGTCTTGGGGGAGGAGCTTCCATGACCGCTGTCTTCGTGCGCTATGGACTACCGAGAATCATTCAGTAGTGTTACCCCAACACTACCTTGACTATAAAGCCACCTATTAAGTGGTGTTCCCTCTTAAAGTGAATCTCTCGTAAAGCCTTCCCATTTCTATCGTATAATATATTAAATCTAGCGCTCGAGACATGGCGATGATGATGATTAATGGTAGTCATAAGATATGACAATGATGACAAGAAACATGAGAAACAGTTGAAGACAGTTGAGTAAGTACAGCTCATCGCAGCGGTTGGGGTCATATACAACCTCAGTTTCAAAATAAAAGTCAAGGTGGTTGGCTAGAGAATGGAAATTGACAATATCGATGATGAGTGGAACTCGCTAGCATGGGAACCGCCTAGAGCGGAATAGAAACACTGACATTGAGTCTCACACTGATTATAAGTTGCTTCCTCGTTCGTCTACGTGATTAGAAAATGAGTTTAGCTAAATAATCACGTAATATGGTATTTACGTCCTTCGTCGATTCCACGGGTCGATACGTCGAAACACCGTGGGATCATCGTTACCGTGAGAACTCCCCTCTCGTCGGCACCTTGGGGTGCTACATCGAGATGAAAACCAAGACTTCACCGACATGAGCAACCTACGCAATTATCAACTACCACATCGTGCGCCCCTGTTTTCAAAGATTTCAGTGCGTCTAGGATTCCGGCGGTGGCGTTTCTAGTGCCATCCTCCAGGTTTGCGCCTGACGTAATTTTTCGTATCTCAATGAGGTAGGCAGGTTTAGGTGTCAGGTGTTAGGTGTTATGTTAGTTATTAGATTGATATTAGAGGCAAGGCGAGTTTTTAGGGCTCTTAAGAGAACCCTCTTAACGCCCAAAACACCAGACCAGAAGAGGATATCCTTGACGTAAACCATTTGGGTAGTTGATGTCGTTTCAGATCGGTGACACATGATTGTCATGAGAGCCACACCTATCCATCTATTTTGCATACCAAACATCAGTGCTTTTCGTTCAGCGATATATCAAGCTCTTCGTCTGAGTCCTCCACATCCTTGAAGTTTCCCTCAAAACTAATGTAACGTTAGCACGCAGCATGTACCCCGATGTATGATAGGGAAGGAAATGTCTACTTACGCCTTTTCGCCAACGATAAGCTTGGCGAACTTCTCCAAATCCTCGAGCTGGGCAACGCAACCTGTAAGACTCTCATTGTACGAGTAACTGTATATATCACTCCACGTCTTCTGCCTCTCGAGCTCTCGGTATTCGACGTTCTCGGCCATTTCTTTGGCGACTTCTGCGGCTTTTAGGAGGAGCTTCTTTCGAGCGGCTGCAGCACTGGGGAGGTAACGCTAGAGGAAAGTCAATACAAGTATCATTAAAAGAGCGGCCATCACGATAGAGACTAGCAATAGGCGAGTCTGGTAGCTTACGGGAACTTTCCGCCGGGATCGTAGAGCGCCTGCGAGGATGTACAAGTTTCCGAGAATGGATGCCACAGCATCTCGTCGATAGCTGAGGAGCTTTTCCGCAGCGACGGGGTTGTCGCGGATGTAGTTTGGATTATAGAAGAGTGCAGACTGGCGGACGGCGATGAGATACTCGAAGAAACGCTCGCAAGCACCGGCTAGGGCAGAGTAAGGCAGAGGATCAAAGGGAGCGCGGAGGCGAAGTTCGTGGCGTGTCATGACCTGGGAGTGTTTGTAAATGTGTTGTTCCGACGTTTCAGGCTCGCAGGGAACGTACAAGAAGTTCTCGAACATGAGAGAAGCCCTGTCGCATACGACTTTCCAGAATCTCAGATCTTGTAATGTCCTCGGGGGTTGGATCTTCGCCTTCGTCGAAGTACACATAGTTTGCGACGACATCTGAATTGTGTTAGAGATAAGTCAGCTTAAAAGTTGGCATTAACTTACTTCTGTACATGACGCTCATGAAGAAGAGCATAGATGAAAGTGCAAAGCGAAGTTCGCGTCTGGCCCCGAAGGCCCATAGCAGCGAATTCAAGACAATTGCTGTTGAAGTAGAAACAAAGAAAACCAGCCCTTTGTGCATTGCGAGAAGGGCAGCGGAAGATGCATCACTGTGGCCCCGAAGTCCGAGAGATATGACTGTGAAGGAGAGACATCCGACTAGCCCTGAGCGCTGCAAATAGGAGTTAGTAGAGGACTGGCAATGAAATGGATAGTTGGTTTCTTACTGGATGGGAGCTTTGCGTGTAGCGAAACAACATAGGAACCATATATATCGCGGCAAACGCTGCCATAACGAAGGGGTTTCCATTCCCAGCAGCATACGCAGCAGCACTCCAGACGGCACCTAGAATGGCTGCAAAGGCTCGCATCACGAGATCCTGCACATTGCCTCCGACTCGTGGATGCATCATAATCCAGCCTATGCACACACCCCACCAGGCCTCGTAGCGATCCCACCACTCCGAGTTGCTGGTTGACCATGCAGGGATGGACAATATCGAGATCAATATGGCAACTTTGAAAGCATACCTGCTCTCGAAACCCTGCATTCGGTGGAGGATTCTCCAGATCTTGTACCCAAGCTTGTCCCTCCGGGAGGCTGGATGACCTCTAATGCTGGGTTCCATCGTATAGGGGACGCTATCAACCCTCGTAACGGCCTCATAGCTCGGCCTTGGCTCGGAATGGCTTTCCTTAACCCTCATAGACTCAAGCATCTGCGAAATCTCCGCGAAGGTCGCCTGGTATATACCGGCAGTGGCACCACCGCGGTCGTGTCGGACTTGGGCGTTTGTGGAATAGATGGATTTCCAGAATGAATATGTCGGTAAGTTCACCCTCAGCCGATCAGAATTGAGATGCATATCGTGGACCTTGGCATTCAATTTAACGATGGATGCGGCGGTTTCCCTAGCATGCCTCGCAAAGACGAACAGCTCCAACGTCTCAGACTGGTCGGCGTAGGATTCGGGAATGTCGTTGGAGACTAGTAAGCTTGATTCGGCAACGTCCAAAGTGGCCAGCGCGCTCTGTATCCTGATTTGGATCTCGGGTATATCTGATGAAACGTCTTCAGGCGGGCCAAAGTAGCTGCGACAGCCCGAGATGTCCATGAGCGCGGCATGACATCTCCTCATGCTCTCCGCCATGCACGTGAGGACTTCTTTCGTCGGGTTCGATAGGGTGTTAGCTACCTTGCGAGATACGTCTTCTGCCTCGGAAAATGACTGAGTTCCGTCCTCTGATGAGTCAGGGGCTTCAATTGAGGGTCCGGCGTCAGGACCGCCAACCGTAATCTCAACTGGTTGGTTTCCTAGGTCCCAGTTGTCGAAAAGAAGGGTTTCCGTATTCATTGAGAGAAGCGCTCTTACAACACCCTGCACCAGGTTACGTAGTTCCCGCACGTCGGTCGGGCGGAATCGAGTCAAAGTGATGTCAATTCTCATGTCTCGATACGCCGTTGCCATGTCCATGAATGCTTTTGTAAGACGTCTTCTCAGCCTCCTGTTCTTTGGGCGAGGGATAATGAGAGCTTCCTAGAAATATCTTAGTACATGGCGATAAAAGCGAACGGAGCGCAGATGTACCTGCATAGTCCTAAACGACTTATCAAGAGCCGCAGTGAGCGGGCGATTCCCAGCATTAGGAAATACTAAAACATTGACAATAAAGGCCACAGCCTGACCCAAAAGCCAAGGTAGACCATAGTTCCAAAGCTTAGCGAATTCAACATCTCGGCTACTCGTCTCCGCGAGGGTAGTAAAGGCTACAGCAAGACCAGCGGCTAGAGCAGCTTGATAGAGACGCAGATAGAGTGCGCGGATGAGGGCAACGCTGGCCATGAACAGGGCGAGGAACATAGTCAATATACCGCCATAACCGGCACTTGCGGCAAGTGTCGACGTGGAAAGTAGAAGTCCGACGATACCCCAGGCCAGCCCAGAAGCGGTGCCGATGATAGTAAAAATAGCTCCGTCCACTTGTGATCCAAAGGTGCGCCCTGGATGGTTGAGAATGACGGATACGACCATGATGTAGTCATATCGACCAATCCAGTTTCGTACGGTCGGAATAAGACATAAAATGTAGGAAATTAGGAAAGCAGTCACGGTTTTGAGCAGCTTGATACCAGCCCTCGTGGTCGTAACACGCCGCACCACGGAGCGTAACTCATGTAACTGGCGAGGGAGGAAGTCTTTTGGCGAGAGGGGATGGCTTTTATCGAATTCCCGAGGCAGCGCGGCCTTGGACCTCTCGATGACCTCGCCAGGTGCGAGAGGCGACGGCTTCAGAAATAATGCGTCGAAGAAGCCATCGCGCATCTCGGACACGCCGTAAGTGTCCATGTTGATGCGGTCGTCAGAGATCATCTGGTCGATTTGGGCGACGCTCACCACGGAACTGCGCCGGGAGTCGATATTAGGCCGGGCAAGAAAGGTTCCCCCAATTGACGAGGACGGCGGCGAGGCGGATCGGGGAACCATCGGGCTGGTTAGCCTACTCGGGTCTAGTCGTTGTAGCTCAGAAGCCATCGAGCCCGTCGCTGACGTCTTTCCGGCCTGGAGGGAAGCTTCCCCGTGGGGATCTCGACCACCTGGCTGGTTGGTCTTGGGGGCATCTTGTTGATTGGACGGCTCACTGTTCATTGTGATACTAGATTAATTCGGTAGTTTATGCTGAAGTCCAATCGGGCGAACGGCGCGAATTAGGTTGTGAGAGCAGGTCGTTGCACAGGTAAGTTCTTGGCCAACTCCATCGAGAACTGAGGCCGGCTTGCTGTTGATAGTCGAAAGATGTCCGTCTTTGACTCCGTCGATACCGTATTGAAAGAAGTTGCTGACGTTGACGAAGACTGATGACGAGACTGGTGATGGACGAGTCTTGGATTGACTCTTGGTTGGAACGAATAGTAGCCGGAATCCGCCTTTCAAGCTTAGCTGATAGATCAGTGGAGAGGGGGAATCCAATCTACACCAACAACCAAGGAGTGAGCAGCAGTCACTGTAAGCGCAGTCAGGGAGTCAAGAAAGGATGTTCAGAAAATATTCTCCGGGTCTCTTATTCGAGAATGATTGCAAGTACTGAAATACGACGGGACCCTCTTGGCTCATGCGATAGTGCTTGGCCTCGGGCCGCAAACTGGTAATTACAACACACGGGCCTAGGCAGTAGATCTACCCAAGTGGATGGAATATGTGCCCAACGGTGTTGACTTCAAGCAAAACTGATGGATGAGGCTTCTGAGAAACTGCTATACTTGGGGTGTATGTTTTCATAATTCTCGTCATTTTAGATGGCATTTTCGCCGTACTATCAATGCAATGAACTGCACGGCTTGCAGGCATAAGGTGGTACAAATACCAGTGACAGCAGTGCAGAGGGGTGTGTGCGTTAGCCCGCACCGAGGCGTGGTCTTATGACCCCCCTTCGGTCACGTGAATCAGATCCCGATCTGCCGGCTTCACGTTGGACCTCACCAACAAAGTCCAGTCTTCAGCCATATCACGCCTCTCCACTCCAGCCATTGAGGCACCGCACGACCTCCCGCACCGCCGAACTCCCTCGATTCCTCGACGAACAATGGCTCTCATCCGTCACGCCGTCGCGCCCCTGCGTGCCGCCCGCTGCGTCCGCCAGCCCATCGCCACCAGAGCTTTCTCCGCGACCGCCCGCCAACGGGGCGGACACGGCGAGTCCCAGTTCGAGCCGCCTACCGGCTGGCTCTGGGGTATCAAGCCCGGCGAGAAGGCTGAGGCCGAGGGCTGGGAGTGGCCCATGTACCTCTTCTTCGGCAGCCTCGCCGCTACCGGCCTCGCCCTGGCCTTCAAGCCCGACACGACGTGAGTTATGCGCAATATTTTGTTCCCGAACGAACCGCTAGATGTGCCGCCTAAGCCAAGAACCCGATGTGGCTGCCATTGAGTGCAATCTAGGCCTCAATGGTGAGCTACGGTGATGCGGCATTTTGCTAGGATAACTCGATGCTAACTGGTCCATACAGTGTCTCAACCTGGGCCCTCGAGGAGGCACGAAGGAGGTTAGAGGAGGAGGGTATCCTGCCCGACCCTACGAAGCAAGAGAAGAAGGATTGATTTCGCAATAAATGAGTCAATGCAAGAAGAGAGGAGGGGGAAACTGGTCGTGATGGGGCGAGGGCAGACTCCTCGTCTGGCTATCAAACTTGTACATGTTATCTGCGTTTTTCGGAAGACAACTTCCTACAATGGTTCAAATCACTAGACTGGTTGTTTGGGTCACTACAGAGGTCTCTGCAAGTTTTCATGGTTGCGAGCGTGAGTGCATGCAATTGGATATCTGAGTCAGCAGCTGCAATTCAACTACCTGATATGGACTCGATGCAACAATAAGCACAGCGCTTCAACGACATTGGCATAAGCCGATCCCGGACCTCTCTTTTATTCTATGCACCCAAAGCAGCTCAAATGCCGTCTGACAACGCCAATACATACAAGTACCAAACTCACTCCTTAGAAAGTGGCAACGTAACTCCACTCATGCTCTTCATCGCCGTACTGAATGGCCTCGATCCACTCCTTCATCTGCAGAGCAATCTCGCCAGACTCCTCGTGCTTGGCCAGACCGCAGTCGACAAGCTCGCCCTTCCATGAAATGGATCGGATAGGGCTGACAATGGCAGCAGTACCAGCACCAAAGGCCTCGAGTAGCCGGCCCTCCTTGGAGGCCTCGGCCAACTCCTTCATGGTGTACTTTCGCTCGTTGATCTTCCAGCCCTTGGGCTCAAGTCGCTCACGAGCCAAGGCAAGCACGGAGTCACGGGTCACACCCTCTAGGATGGTACCGTCAAGAGGAGCAGTGACAAGCTCCTTCTGGCCAGTCTCCTTGTTCTTGAGGACCACGAACATGTTCATAGTGCCCACCTCGGTGACGTACTCCTCCTCGCCGAAAAGCCATAGGTTCTGCTGGAAGCCACGGCTGGCAGCCTGTAACTGGGGGACAATGCAGGGCGCATAGTTGGCACCCAGCTTCTTGTCACCGACGCCTCCGGGCCAGGCTCGGACGGCATAGTCGGTAGCCTCGAGTGAGATGGCCTTGAAGCCGGTGGGGTAGTATGGGCCGACAGGTGAGGCGATAACGTACAGAAGGGCAGATCCAGGGGGTCCAACACCAAGGGTCTTCTGTGTTCCGATCATGGTAGGTCGGAGGTACATGGAGTATCCGCGCTTGTCGGGGATGAAGCGCGAGTCGAGCTGGGCGAACTTGGAGATGAGGTCGATGAAGCTCTGGGGCTCAAAGGTAGGCAGTGCGATACGGGCAGACGACTTGTTCAGGCGAGCCATGTTCTTCTCGGGTCGGAAGAGTCGCACCTGGCCCTGCTTGTCCTTGTAGGCCTTCATTCCCTCGAAGCACTCGAACGCATAGTGGAAGACGCATGTCGCGGGGTCCAGGGACAGGTTCTGGTATGGGGTGATCTTGGGCTCCGACCATCCGCCCTCCTTGGTCCACTCGATCGTGAGCATATGATCTACGAAGCGCATGTCAGCGAGGGTTGCGAAACGAGTTGTAGACAGATAGGGGCATACCGGTGAACTCTCGACCGAAAACGAGATCCTCGGCCTTGGTCAGGGCCTTGGGCTTGGTGGTCTTGGTGATGGAGAGCTTGGAGACATTGAGAGCCTCAGCCTTTGCGCTGTAGAAGCGCGCGGTCTGGCAGAGAGGCAACAACCTCGAGCTGGAAGCTCTGGTTGCGCTCCGGAGAGCGGAGCGGGAGACAAGCAAGGGTCTCATTGCGACTGTGGGCTTGAGAATCGTATCAGGGTTTTTCGAGCTGGAACGAGGCCAATTCAGGTGTAATTAACGTAGAAAGAGGATTGCGCGATACTCGCAATAGGGGTAGATCTCGGAGTATCAGACACAGTCGACGGTGAGGATGAACAGAGAGAGAGTTTCGGGGTTTTTATCTAACGGTAGGAGAAGACCATGGCAGTCATGGTGCTTCGGAGTTGGATCGGACTCAGAGTGGAACGTCGACTCGTTTCGATTGGAAATCGCCCGATAGGCTGACGGTCACCAAAATGCCCAAATCCGAGGTACTTTGGAGAGACATGCCGCTGCCAGCCGCTACTGCCGTCTCCTGCCGCGAAACAGGTGGAACCGAACGTATCCGTGGAGTCATAGGAGGCTCTCTGATGAAGCTCTCCCCTCGAAAAGAGCCCTGTGAGCCCCCGGGGGTGCCACTGTGGTCAGTCAGCGTTAGCGGCTATGTACCCCTGGACGCCGCGCCGACAGCGCTGCGCCTTATCGCACCAATGCAACGCATTAAGGATTATTTGTCAACTCCACGCGCCTTGTCGCTGTTGCTGTTGCTGCCGTCGCAACCAAACATCCCACGTCATCCTAGCTCAAACCTCGACGATCCCACGATCCCACGATCCCACGATTCCGCCATCTCGCGACCCCACGCTCGTTTTCGACTCGTACTGCATCGACCCTTGAAATCGCCAGATCCGTATTTTCGGGCGCCTGCAGTTCTCTCCAGGGAAGTGCGCGCAAAGCACTCAACCGCCTCCCCTGAACATCCCTGGCTTCTCGACATGATCGCAATAGCTGCCCAATCGTTCCCCGCGTAAACGCACCATGTTCTCCTCGGCGTTCAAGTCCATCTCCGCCACCAACATCACCGGAAACTACTCCATCTCGTCCACCCCGACTTCGACGGCTGGTCCCTGGAAGATCTACGATGCAAAGAAGAAATCGACCAGCAAGGCGTACAGCGTCTTCGTCTTCGACAGGAAGTCTCTCGACTCCCATGGCAACTCCCTAGGCCGCTCCGGCGCCTCTTCGTTCAAGAAGACGATCGAGGAGGTTGTCGAGCGGTTGAAGAAGGAGGCCTCGAGCTTGGCCAAGTTGCGCCATCCCAGCATCCTCGAGCTGGTCGAACCGGTAGAGGAGACGAGGGGCGGGGGCCTACAGTTTGTAACCGAGCCCGTAACCGCCTCGCTCTCAAGTGTGCTCCAGGATAAGGACGAACAGGAGCGCGCTGGAGGTCCTGGCGGAAGGCCGAGTCGATTTGTTACCGAAGATGCAGACGGCGTAAAGAGGAGGAGGGAGCTGGAGATTGATGAGTTGGAGATTCAAAAGGGATTGCTGCAAATCAGCAAGGCTCTCGAGTTCTTGCACGAGAATGCAGGCCTTGTTCACGGAAATATTACCCCTGATGCGGTCCTCATCAATGCCAAGGCATGTCAAGTCTTTAAGTGTCTCCCCTTCTTTATTTTGCTAACACCATGGTAGTCTGACTGGAAGCTCAGCGGCCTGGCATTTTGTAGTCCGCCAGAGGGCTCTGATAAACCAACGTCCATCCAAGGAATCAGTCTTTACGAAGTGCTCAACATGGATCCCCGTCTGCCCAAGGCCGTCCAACTCAACCTTGACTACACCTCACCCGACTATGTCGTGGACAACAATATCAATCCGTCTGCTGACATGTTTTCTCTTGGTCTCTTGTCGGTAGCCTTGTACAATTCGCCTCACGGGTCTCCCCTAGAGTGTAATGGCAGCCTCTCTACGTACAAGCGGCTCTTCCAAGCTTCATCCAGCGTTCCCTCCACCAACAACAACTTCCTCTCGTCCCGGCCACTCCCCAAAGAACTCTCATATCAAGTTTTACCACGGCTCATCACAAGAAGGCCTGCTCAGAGGATGACAGCCCGGGAGTTCCAACAGAGCGAGTACTTTGACAACATCCTAGTTTCGACAATCCGGTTTCTTGACGCCTTCCCAGCCAAGACTCCAAATGAAAAGTCTTCATTCATGCGTGGTCTCCTTAAGGTGTTGCCGTCTTTTCCCAAGTCGGTCATGGAGAAAAAGGTTTTGCCTGCCCTACTCGATGAGCTGAAAGATCGCGATCTTCTTTCTCTTATTCTCCAAAACATCTTCAAGATCATTGAGCTGCTCCCCTCAGCGCGGCGGGCTTTTGGGGAGAAGGTCCGACCAGCCCTGCGAGAAATATTCGTTGCCAACGCAAAACAAGCTCAGGAAAAGGATCCGGCTAGAGACGCCGGGCTAATGGTAGTCCTAGAAAACCTTTCCCCAATTGCTAAGAACTGTTCTGGAAAGGAGTTCAAAGATGGTATGTGGAATTTTTCAGCCCTCAAAATTATCGGACACTAACCGCGGCTCCAGATATGCTACCAGTAATCTTGGCCGCGATTGAGTGTCCTACTCATTCGATCGTTGATGCGGCACTACGAAGCTTGCCAGTGGTCTTGCCCGTGTTGGACTTCAGCACTATCAAGAACGAGCTGTTCCCCGTGATTGCAGCTGTTTTCAGCAAGACCAATAGTCTCGCCATCAAAGTCCGTGGTCTACGGGCCTTTGTGATTCTTTGCGGCGGCACAAACGAGGAAGGAGGAATAGACGACGGTCTGAACGGTCTCGCCTCAACCAACAAGAAGACTTCTTCCTCAAGCGCTCTCGACAAGTATACAATGCAGGAGAAGATCGTTCCGTTAGTCAAGGTCATCAAAACCAAGGAGCCTGCAGTCATGATAGCGGCCTTGAATGTGCTTCGAATCGTGGGACAGACCGCCGATGCTGACTTTGTGGCCATGGACATTTTGCCCATTCTCTGGAACATGAGCTTGGGACCTTTACTCAACCTGAAGCAGTTTCAGTCTTTCATGGAGCTCATCAAAAGCCTATCAAAAAGAGTCGAGGAAGAGCAGACGAGGAAACTCCAGGAGCTCTCTGGAACTTCAAGCGGTGGCACGGCTGCTCCTAACGAAGACTTCATGGCCTTTGGAGGCGTTACAGGTACCACATTCGATCAGAGTGGCGGTGCGACGGAAGACGACTTTGAGGCTCTCGTCAAGGGGCGGGCCATAATCAGCCCAAGATCAAGCAATGCAGGCGGCGGCGGCGGCGGCTGGGAAGACGCTTCATCGGCGGCGGTGTCTGCTAATAGGTCTTCCTCAAGCACTCCGCAGGCACCAGCCTTTTCGTGGTCAACTCCTCCTCCCGTAAACCCGACGAAGCCGCCAAGCTTATCTATTGCCAAGTCTCAGCCCAGTTTCCGGACTGTGACGCCAGACCTGGGTCGTTTTGAGACGCTTACGCCGAGCTCGACGCAGTTCAGCCAGCCTTTGCAACCGACACAGGCGAGTTTCTCACCTCCACCTCAACAACAACAGCAACCGCCGCCCCCTTCGACATCGGTCAACTGGTCCTCGGCTACTACGCCATCAAACCCTTGGGGCTCGACAGCCTCGATGCCCTCTGGATTCGGGGGCAGCATGAACTCGTCCATGGCGAGCATGTCGATTCGACCGGGTGTTGCGGCCACTTCTCGGACTCCATCCTTCACACTGCCGCCGCCGCCGCCGGGCGGAGCCACCCCCTCAGCATCTTCTTCTTTCTCTATCGCACCGCCTCCTCCTAACCCACAGGCGAGTCCGTGGGGATCAAACACGGCAAGCACGGGAATGGGTAGCGCGCGAGGGGGACTTACGAGCTCGTCCAGTATGGGCAGTATGATGAGCCAGGGAACGAGCAACACGAACACAATGGGCAGCGGGCAGCAGAAGTCGGGCCTGGATAAGTACGAGAGTCTAATTTAGACAACGGGCGTTTTGGGAGGGATGGCAGGGGAGGACGAATGGCATTGCAGAGTCTATGTATATGGATAGCATGTATGTGAGAATAGAGGGGGGGCTTTGCAGAGCCTTGTGGAAATATACGTGGTTTATATGCTAGTATTTGCTCGCATCCAGTCGAGTTGAGCATGTTTACATATGGCTATCGATCTACCGTCAGCTCAGCTCAACTGTATCATCTACACTTGTAGGTCTTGAGTCAGCTAGTTTTCTCCATCTACCTAGTGCGTGCTCTAGATCGGAGTGCAAGGCAACAACCCAGCAGACCTAAGCAGCTATGTATCTACGGACTATCCAGGCCTGCCTAACGATAGCTTCCAACGCCTCATGCGCGCCCCTTCACTAGTGGCATCAAAGCGCGGCCATGTCCATCATCTCCTCGCCTCAGGATCACCCATCACCACAACTCAAGGCCCGTTTTCCTTCGCGCCACGTAACTTCTGCCCCTCATCACATGCTTTCCCTAAGGCAAAACCTGTTAGCTCGCAGTCAAGGCGAAAGAAGAAAAAAAAGCCCAACCCGGCCAGCGAACAGCGCTTTCATCGCGCACGCGCGCCTTTTTATTTTTATTTTGTGTTGGTGTGTGGGTTGTCTTCGTTCTCCACAATGTCGGTGAAGGAGAGACTTTTGGGGGTGGGTTTCTTCTTTATTTGTTGCACAGAGTGGCTTTTTTATTCATGCTGGTGGGATTTGGAGGGAGTGGCGAGGGTTTGGTCTCGCAGGCTCGAAGTGGCTGTGAGGTTTTAGCGGAGGGAGGACTTGGACGGACTGTGACACAGGGATGTGAATGCTACATTCAACTGGGATACCTCTTTAATAAGATACTTGCCGAGATACCGGCTCGTATCACCAACAGATGTAATAACAGCTGTCCAAAACAACCCTTAACCCTCAGAACTGTCTATATCCTTCTTTTCCCCCGTCCATAACCTCCCTCCTCTTTACGCTTTATGTGCAAAATAATCGCATCGAGACCAAGGATAAAAAAAAAAGCCCTGCCCTTGTCAACCGAAGCGTCGGGTCACTGGACTATCTATCCACTTCCCAATCTCATCTCACAAGTTGCTGGCCCCATGATCCATCGAGTCACATCACATCACATCATTTCGGCGTACGTACCCTAGCCACGCCATGTTGTTCCCCCCAACGAAAACCCCTGTTCGGCTTCGGGGTACTGAGTGGCGATGACAGAAGCGAAGTCCTAGTCCTGCTACAGTGCACCTCGTAAAGATAATGGAATAGTGGAACGATCAAGGAGAAATTAACATCCATTTATTTATAGAAAATAAAAAGAAGAAACAATGACATTATCGACACCGAGATGGATGGTTGAAACCAAAGCTCCATCCCTGCCTATGATTTGCGCCCGTACACCAATTCGTCCATCTGTCTGTCCGTCTGCCATCTGTCCGCCCAAGACGCCTTGCCGCCCGCCGTGATGAAGCAGGATTGGGAAAATAATAATAGAGAAAGCCAACCAGGCGCGAGAACAAGAACAAGGGAAAACAGGAACAAAAAATGTCCACCAATCTCTGTCACACAAAGAAATCTCGCTTTTTTTGGTCCAGCGCATCGTGCGCACAGTAATCCCTCCACTGCCTTACCCGTGGTATACCAACGCCGCGTCTACCAAGACTTCCTTCCACATATGCCGCGATATCGCCGTCTCTCAAGGACTGGACTTGGTGGAGTTGGCACCTCGAACCTCAAAGCTGTGGCGGCTCTTGTAGCCCTCTTCCGTGTGCGTGTCGATCTTCTGGCCCTTGGGCACCATCTCATGCTTAAAGGGCCAGTTCAGACGCCGGCACAGCTCCGTCACGACCACGTCGCAGTCGCCGAGCAGGTCGATGTCGAAGTTGATATGGGACACGGCCTGGCGCGAGATGTAAATCTGCGGGACGTGCGAGGGCAGCCAACTGACAATCTCGGACACAGGCGTCACCTTGAGCGAGGTGCCGATGACGACCACCAGGTCGACCTTGTCGCGGTCATTCTCTGTAAGGCGCCGGGAGAACTCGTCGGGCAGCGCCTCGCCGAAGAAGGTGATGTCGGGCTTCATGACGCCCGCCGTGGGTATGTCGTACTCGGACTCGTCGGAGCTCTCATCGGCGCTCCAGCGACGCCGCTTCTTCTCCGCGCCCGCGGACCGCTTGCGCTTGACGGTGCCGCCGGCTGCGCGCAGCGTCTGGATGCATCGCGGGCACCGGGGGATCTTGTCCGCTTTGATCTCTGGAAAGATCTTCTCGCCAGGCATCTTGTAGCCACACTGCACGCACGTGGCCGTGCCGAAGGACCCGTGACACTGGATGAGCTTCTCCTTGGGGACACCGGCCTTGACCTCAAGGTTGTCGATATTTTGCGAGTAGTTGGTTAGAAGCTTGCCGCGTTCATTGAGCATGGCGATGAACTTGTGAGTAGGCGTATAGCGATCTGTGTTGGGCAGGATGTCTTTGGCGACTGAGTAGAAGATGGTAGGGTCTTGCCTGAAGACATCGATGTCAAAGACCTCCTGAGGATCGCTGAGACCCAGGTGTTCCAGCTTAGAGTAGAGACCAGTGCCCTTGGAACGGAAGTCAGGAATGCCCAATGAGGTCGAAATGCCCGCTCCGGTCAGAAGGATGATGTTCTTGCTGTTCTGAATCAGGTCTACGGCGTCTTCGATAGAGTTGTACCGCGATAACTTAGCGCGCTTAGACAACTCGCGAGTAATGGCCAGCGACAGTAAGCTGAAGTAAGCCTCGTCATCCTCGCCCTCGAGGAAGCTCGGGGCGCGGATGCCAAAGGCGCTGAGTAGCTTCTTGGCTGTGTAGCGGCCAGCATCAACAGTACGTTCACAAAAGACGGCTGGACCCTGTTCTCGGAGTTCCCGACGAAGCCTGCTAGCTTCCTCAGGCGTGCAAACATCTGGACCTAAAAGGATAGAAAGTTAGTCAACGATTGCCAGATGGGTCGAGAACAGCGATGGAATGTAGAAATGCCTCGTGTTCAGTTGGCCGCGGTGGGTTGTGGACAGTAAAGAGAATATGAATGACGTGGATGCGCGTAATGAGAACATGGGGGACCCGACTGAGTCAAGACTCAAGGTAGAGGAACGGTAAAGATCGAAGAGCAAAAAGTGGCAAAACTCACCATCTGTACCAGCGGAAGGATCAGCTGCCAGTTCCTCAAAGGCATCCTCAAAGAGCGAATCCGTCTCCCACGAGTCGCGGACATCGGCAACTCTCTCCTCGAGTTCAGCGAGGGCGACGTTGGCGGCGGCGTTCTTGAGCTCAGTCTCGGTCGGGTTCTCGCTCAGCTTGTCAAACGCGTTTGCCTGGGCTTTGCGCTTGGCTAGCGAGACGCCCTTGGCGGCACCTCGTTTTGTGTTCATTTGGGGCAGGCGAGTTGCTGAGAAAAGCAAAAGCGCGGGTTGGTTGGTTGCCTACGAGGGGAGAAAGACTGAAGGCAGCAACAGAGCAGTCCTAAAGAGGAGCAGATAATCGGGGGAACGGAACGAGAGGGGGGAGAGGGAGAATAGTTGGTTGCACTGGAGGCGTGGTTGTTGTTTGGGGTGCGTGGCGATGGTGCGAATTTACCCGCGGCAATCAGCAGTAAATTAGTAGTGTAGTAGGTATGTAAGAAAGCCGGTGAGCGTCGAGGAGATTTCCGTGTCTTGGTTTTCTGGCGATAGGGCGATAGGCGACAGGGACTAAGTTGGCCTTTCTTAGGCGGGAGGGGAGGGGGGTAAGAAACAGGGACGGGAAGGGGGTCGAAGCGTGGTTTGTAAGAGCAAGAGTAAGAGGATCGGAAGACGAGGATGAGGGTGACAATGGGGTTGAAAGGGAAGAGAAACAGAGAGGAATAGTCGGCGAGGAAGATGCAGAAGAAGCGGGTCAGCGACACGAGGACGGCATCTAAAATTAAATCGATCGAGTGCGAGAAAGGCCCAGCAAGTGCGTGCGGTGTGCGAGTGCGTATTGCGTGTGTCGGTCCCGTCTTGTGTCTTTCCGTGACCGTGTCTTGTCTTGTGTGTGTACCCGAAGTAAGGTATGCACGCTCGCCTCCTTCAAGGTTTGTCTGTTGGTTGGTTTTTTTCTTTTTTCTTCCTTCGAGGGTGGGTGAAGAGAGGAAAAGGTTTGAGTGAAGGAAGAAGAGGGAAGGGGGTGGAAAGACGTGAGAGTGTGTGAATGTGTGTGCGTATTGTGTAAAAATAAAAAGAAGTAAAGGTAATAAAGGATCAAGTTGAGAGAAACCAAGCTACTACTACCTAATTAATCCAGGCAGGGAAATAAGTGTGTACAAAGTACTTTGGGTAGGCAAGGTAAGGTAAGGTAAGTAAGTGGCAGGCAAATGGAGAGAAGAAGGTGGCCCCAAAACCAAGGCGTCAAACGCAGAAGCAGAAGCAGAAGCAGCCGGACGCAGAGACGCGGGAACGGCGGGAGACACGGAACAGGTTTATCGTCTCAGTCTCACCGTCAAGTGCGGGTCAATCAATCAAACATCCGACAACGCCGACAGTTCGCAGTGAGGGAGAGTTGCGTGGGTAATAAATAGTAGAAAGAAGCAAGATAGGTAGACGGGCAGAGATAGGTAGACCAGGTAAGGTAGGTTGCGTGGTCGTATCGTGAAAGTGATGTGATCCGAGGTCCTCTATTCTGTTGTTACCCTTTTGTGTCGGGCCGTCACCCACTCACTTTCTCACTCGTTCTAACTGGCGTCTGGATGTTTTATTACTCGACTCCTGGGTTATAAACCTGTATGTAACCTCTGGGCAGCGTGTACGTAGTATGCCCGATTGACAAGGCCAAGTCACGCGGGTAGGTGCGCTGTTGTGTATTCGTACGCGGAACGCGAAGCGCGTTAAGGTGGGTGAATTTTCTGGGTTGGCTTCGTAGGGGGGGGGGGGGGGGGGGGGGG
>QGQB01000293.1:296900-401837 GCA_003385265.1 Neonectria hederae
CGGGGGGTTCTGTTTTCTTTTGAAAGAACGCAAGGGAAAGAGAAGGAAAGAGGTTGTGTGTGGGCAGGAAGAGGTTGGAATGGATGGGGCTGGCTGGCTAGCTGGCTGCGTTTGAAAGGGCGGATGGATGGGCGAAATGGGAGGACAAACGAAAAGACAAGACAGACAGACAGACAGCGCCGGAGTAATAAAGTTGACGGACGGGCAAAGTAAAACCAGACAAGTCGCAAAACCAGGGGGAGGAGGGGGGGCATGAATCATCTTACTTTCTTACTCGGATACTACCACGTTAGACAGACGCGACCATGGCATACCTCCAAAACTGTACGAGTCTTACCTCCATTGTAGATCCTCATCCCGTGTTGATCTCTCTTTGTCTTTTATTTCTTCCCTCCTTCGTCCAACCTTGGCCCTCGCCAAGTCTCCATGAAGTTATCTGTCTAGCAATCAAGGCCATCAATCCATGCCGCCGCCCAATCCCATCCAACTAAAGTCCAGCCCAGCCCAGTCCAACCCATTCATTCCGCCGTCGCCGCCGCCCCCAGCCAAGCCAACCTAATAAGCCCAGGGTTCGCTGTTTTCCCTCCCACTCGCCCCGTTCCCATCAAATTCATTACGCACGATAACCCGATAGCGCCAGCAGAGTTTCCTTTAACATCGCCCCCGCTGGTCCATCTGCATTTACTCGAGAGAAGCAAACTCATGACAATAGGGAACGGAGAGTCAGCATCCTTGTCGAATCCTTCCCCGGTTCTCCTCACTTTCTTTCTTTCTTGCTTTCCTTTCTTTTCTTTCTTTTCTTTCTTTTCTTTCTTTCCTTTCTTTCCTTTCTTTTTCCCGCTTTCCTTTTTGTCGTCGTTGCATACAAAAAGCGGAGACAAGCCCGGGACGGCATGTGGTATGGTGTATCTGTGTCAGTGTGGGTGTGTGTTGTTGTCGCATGATATGATCACCTTCTTATTTCTCTTCCACCGCGTTGCTTCACTCTCCCTTCCCCGAGTTCTCTCTTATTCGGCCATCATTGCTTCGTAACGAGCATAACCCGGTTTTACCTCCACCACTATCGTTTCCGTCTTGTCTCGCTCTCTCCCGGCTTTGATGGCATCCATCCTCTTTGCAAGCGGAACCAAATCATGACCCTAGCCGGTTGATTGATTGGCTGGGCTACTATCCAAGCACAAACACACCGATGGCCTGGATTCATTTAGCCTTTCCGCCACCTCGAGGCAAAAAAATAACCCACCCGCTCACGCCGCTATCAACCAGCATTTAACAATTATCATCATCATCACCCACATCTCATTTCAATAAATCTATTCACAGAATTCTCATACACATAGTCAACAACCAAGAAAGAAGCATTTATCTTTCTACCATCCCCGTAGCCCGTTTCTCTTCCTTTCCAATTAGTTGCCACTCACACTCTTCCCCCCCCCCCCTTTTCGCTCATCTCCCGTATCCTCCCGACAACCCGACCGCGCCAGGTAGATTAAGACACCATGGATGATTGGCGGCTAACCCCGTGTCCTAAACTCCCCAGCCCAAGAAACCGGCGCTATCGATTTTCCCTCCCCCCAGTTGAACCCTCCGGGCCGTGTACCCTGGAAACCTTGGTTACACAACATCGCGACTCGAGAAGTTAACAGCCGGATCATTCGTATATGTACTGTGCTCATCGAAAACCTCACCCTCGTCCTTTAAACCCTCATCTTCTCGCATCTTAGGTTTCGCGGGTCAAAGCGCCCGAATAAACGTGACACAACCCCCCCTTTCAAGCCTTGGAACTCTATGCTGCCAAATACGTATACGGATTCCGACCTTTACTAAGTAATACTAAGTACTTCGCCAGCAAGCGAGGGAGCCACTCGCTGTAACTGTACCTATCACAAGCATTCCACCGCACAATCCAACGCCCGATCACCCCTCTTCTTACCTACTGTACGTGTCCGAATACGTCCGAATACGTCTGAGTACGTCTGAGTACGTCTATAGCCGCCAGCCACCACCTAACCTCACCACGCTGTGATTTGCATTTCCCCCTCACCTACCTAGCTTGATAAAGCGCATGAGTACACCGATAAATCGTCATCATAAATGACACCCCCATCCAAGTCGGCCCGCCCTAAAATCAAGAGGGGAACGGACAACTCACCCTCCCTCGCTACAAATCCTGCAGCCATCTGGTGCAAACCTGGACTAGCCTCTGCGCTCCTTCACACTCGCAAGATAACTAACTACCTCTGTCGTGAAGACTCAGAGACTGGCTCCAGACGAGACATTGATAACCTTGCGGCAAGACACCGGATGATTGTGCAAATCCTCGCCATCCCCATGAAACTCGGCCACGCGTCTCAGAGGCAGTGCTGATTCCGGCGAAACCCTTTGCCCTATGAAGGTCACCAATCATGACAAGCCATGTTGACAGTCGCTACGCTTCCCATCATACCTAGTCACAAGAAAGACTACCAAAAGTGAACGAGCCATGTCAAACCAGTGAACAGTGTAATTATGTTGGTATGTATGCGTTGGTTCTTAGAACAATTCTTTTCTATCCATAGTTGTAACCCAACGAGCAAGGAAAAACAATAAACAATACTCGGTCAAGGTCTAGGAGCCTCCCATATGGTACAGCCGAATTACTCCTTATTTGTGCGCCCGCTATCCTGTGTCCCATTACCCTGAGTCTCTCCCTCCATTGCTGGTCGCGTCATGGGTTGCCACCCTGCTGCCACGCCAGCCGCGACAATGCCCGCCATGACTGTGGGGGCTCCCAACGCCGAGTTGGATCGCGATCGGTTCGATCTGGGTCTTCTTCGTGAGTCGGGAGTTGCCACTGGCGATGCAATAACGTCCTCTTGCACAGGTGTCTGTGGGACGTTGATCGAGTTGGACCGCGAGTGTGAAGGACTTCTCGATCGCTGTCGGTTGATCGTCTCCTTGGGGTGCTGGATCGCAAACTTCAGGTTGTTCAGGCGTCCTCCCTTCATCCGCCTGAGAAAGTTGAGTTCGTCCCGCACATCCGCCAATGGCTCGGGGTACATATCCATCTCCTCATCCGAGATCGTCAGGCCGGGAACCTTGTTGGCCCGGTTCTTGAGGAACTGGGGAATCAAGGCCAGTACAACCGAGTCGGGAATGAGACGGATGATGATACCAAATGGAATCGAGATGAAGCCAAGGACAATAGCGATGGCCCACATGGTACCATTCTGGCCATCCTTGGCGATCTCGAAAGCATCGCCACCAACAAAGATGATCAGAACCTGGCCGCCGCACATAAGAGCACTGATGCCGATGAAGAACCAGTTCTTCGTCAGACCTTCGAAGATGTTGAACTTATTGTCCAGACGGCGATTGCTAGTCAAATTGTTAGTATGGCTTGCCAAATGAAGATAGAGGGTAGGCAGGGACTACTTACTTCCATTGGTTGAAGATTTGCATCCAGACAAAGGTGTTGAAGACTAAGGTGGCAATCTCGTCCTTCGGGGGGATACGATTGTTGGCAAGAGGAAGAATACCCTTAGGGCTTCCGTAGTACAAGAGTAAAGTGATGGCGAGTTGGTAAATGGACTGTCCCAGAATCATCTTCCACATAGTGGGAGAAATGATCGCAGAACCCTTGGGCTCGGGCTTGCGGTCCAACACACTATCGTGTGGGGGATCGGTGGCTAGGGCGAGGGCAGCAAGGGTGTCCATGATCAGGTTGACCCAAAGCAGCTGGACAGCCGTCAGGACAGACGTTTCCTCATCACTGGAGACAGCGGTGATAAAGGTAAGGAGAACAGCAGTGACGTTGACCGTGAGCTGGAACTGGAGGAATCGCTTCACGGCATCGTTGACAGCGCGGCCCCACTTCAGGGCCTTGACAATACTCGCGAAGTTATCGTCCATCAGAATGATAGCAGACGCCTCCTTGGCCACTTCGGTACCGGAGATACCCATGGAGAAACCCACATCAGCCATCTTGAGAGCAGGCGCGTCGTTGGTACCATCACCGGTGACAGCAACCGTCTCACCCTTATCCTTTAGGCGCTTAACCAGGATACGCTTGTCCTCGGGGCTGGATCGGGCCAGGACGTGAAGTCGAGGGATGATGGCGTCCTGCTCAAACTTAGACAGATTGCGGAACTCGGGTCCCTCCATGACGAGACTGTGAGGTTGAAGGATTCCACACTCCCTAGCAATTGACTCGGCAGTGATTTTGTTGTCACCGGTAACCATCCGAACAACAACGCCTGCCTTCTGGCAGAGACGGACAGCTTCCGGAACACCATCTCGCAAAGGATCCTGGATTCCGACCATGCTGAGGAAAGACATGTTGTAGAAGAGGTCCTCGAAGACAACCTCATTGTTACCACCTTCGACAAACGAAACACCCTTCGGGGGCCAGCATTCAAAATCCTTGTAGCAGATACCGATGGTTCGTAGAGACCGCTTAGCGTAGCTCTCAATGAGCTGGCTGATAGTGTCAAGGTTGTCTTGCGACATGGGAGTGACAGAGCTATCAGTAGCGGGGTCTCGAATGATTTGACTGCACTGTCCCAGAATGATCTCAGAAGCACCCTTGATGTAAAGTCTGGCTCCGCCATTGGGAAGGCCGACTACAATACCCATGCACTTGCGACCAGAGTCAAAAGGAATTAACTGGAGAGGCTTGGCGTTTTCTCGTTCTTCGCTCACAGGTCCCATGCCCAGATGAGTCCGAGCGAAGATGAGAAGGGCGGATTCGGTCTTGGATCCAATGAACGTGTTCTCTCCCGCGACTTCTCCTTCGAAGGCAGTTGAGTTGATAGAGATTGACTTGAGCAGGAGTTCCTTGACTGGGGCGCTAAGCATAGATGCAAATTCGGATGCCGAGATGTCACCGCTGGTGTCAATGGGAGTTGTTTCACCATCGCTGCCCTGGGTTCCAGGGCGAGCACCGCCAAATCTGTGGCTGGTTCCGATAGTTCCCGAAACGACTTGCATCTTATTCTGAGTCAGGGTACCCGTCTTATCCGAACAAATCGTCGTCGCGTTACCCATGACTTCACAGGCCTGCAGGTGTCGCACCAAGTTGGCGTCGCGAAGCATGCGAGTGGTTGCAAACGCCAAAGCCAATGTGACAGCGAGTGGGAGACCTTCAGGCACGGCAACCACAATGATGGTCACGACCATAATGAAGATGTTAAGAAACATCTGTCCCTTTTCGGCGGGTGACACATCGTCGGGTTGTTTAGGCAGACGAACGAGGAATTCAATGAAGAGAACAATGAACAGAAGCAGACCAGCAGCACCACCAAGCTTGGCAATGTATGTAGCAATGACATTGAGCTTCATTTGAAGAGGCGTCATTTCAGGGTCGTCGTTCAAAGCCATGAGGGTCTTTCCGTACGAGGAGTAGATACCAGTGGAAGTGCACATGAAAGTGCCAACGCCTTCCATGATTCGCGAACCGGACTGGATGAAGGGATCCATCTTCTTGAGATCCTCGTGGTTTTCGATGGCGGCGTAAACTTCTTCGGCGGGTCGTTTGCGAATAATATCAGACTCGCCAGTCGTTTGCGATTCATCGCATTTGACATTGAAGCCTTCAATCAGAACTCCGTCGACGGGGACCAAGTCTCCGGGTTCGAGGTGAAGAACGTCGCCAACCAAAATGTCGAAAACAGACAATTCCATGATCTTTCCTGAGCGGACAACATTGACATCGCGATCCTGCTTCTTCTTGTTGAGTTTGGCGAACTGGCGTTCCTTTTGGAAGTCGTTCAGGGATCCGACAATAACAACAATGAGAATGGCGACAATGATGGCCACACCTTCGATCCATTCCACCTTGGGCTCTCCTTTCTTGTGCTCACCACCAAAGGTTTGGTAGAGTCCGACAGCCAAGCTGATAACTGCAGCGACGGATAGTAGAATCAGTACCTTATCGTTGTAGGTGATCCACATCAGCTGCCACAAGCTCTTGCCCTTTTTCGCAGGCAGTCGGTTATCCTTGAACACGCGTAGTCGGTCGCCGAACGCCTGGCTGCCATGGCCGGTTGAGTGGGCCGGTGCGTTGGGAGACACGCCTTCGGTTTCCAACTTGTAGTTCTTGGCGGTCGCTTCTTCGAAGGAGATGTGGCCGTCCATGTTTGTCTCCTCAAGGCTCAATCCAGCTTTCCGGTCAGTACGTAGACCCTTCTCGAGGCCGGCTATACCACCAACGGCGTAAAAGGCGGAAAGACTCTTGGGATTGAACATCTTGTTCATCTGACCAGGAGTGAATGCAAACGGGTTGTTTTTGATCTCGAAGTCAGCCTCGGTGCCAACATCGGCTCTCAGGGCCGTCTCATCGTTGATGATCTTGTGGCTGCTCAAGTCTGAGGACTTGTACTTCTCCACCTGGGTCGAGTTGGATCCCACCACAGTGGTCTCGCCGTGAGAAGAGAAGGAGCGAGACATATCCTCATCCCCAGAATCGACCGAGTTCTGTCGGGACCGAAGGGTGTCTGGTACGGCCAGAAAGGCGGCACCACGGTCGTTAGATCGCGAAGTCACTGGGCTAGACACATTGTGAGGACTTGTTGGCCGACTATCTCTGCTCTCGAAGGATACGGCGGTGTTCAGGTCAGGTCGAGGGTTCCCGCCTTGGCGCTGGGACACCCAGCTCGTGGATAAGGGGTCGGATGTGGTCGTAGGGCTCACGGCATCGTCCTGGGGTGAGATGGGAGGGTTGGACGGGTGAAGGTGGGAGTCGGGGGCCATTTCGGGAGCGGTCGTACTCGGATTGACATCCGTAGTGTCAATGGTGATAGTTGGCCTAAAAAAAGGAAAGCAGGTCAGCAGAGCACGGGGCTAATAGATATATGCATTGGGATGCCTCTCGCCCAACAGAATTGACGTACGCTCTACGCCTCATAGGCGGATTTCGCGCCGGGTCATCATGGTCAGCCATGTTAGGCAGGCAGCCCGCGGTCGGTAGCGAGTATGCAGGCCAAAAGTCTGGCAGGTGGCCAACAGTGACGGAGGCAAATCAACGAGGCTATGCAAAAGGCCTAATGGCTAGGCAATGGAGACGGAGGTGGTCGAGAGAAAGGAAGCTGAGTTAGGAAGATGGAGACGGCGTGGAGCCAAGAGGGCCAGCATGGGCGATGTGGGTAGTTATGAAAGAAGGGGAAAAACTTGGACGAAAGACCCTGGATCGGGTGGGAAAGTTGGTTAAGCCCAGCCTGGCGACGGTGGTTTTCATGAATGAAGAGGCACAAATGTGACGTGAGGGAGTAGTGTAGGAACGATGGACTCGAAGTTGGGAGAGGAGTCCGTTTTGCCGCTTCCTGCCAAGCCAAGCAAGCCCAGCAGCGGTCGATGAGGCTGTGCAATAATAGTGATTGGTTGTGGGTCATCTACCCTGCTAGAGGAGCCTGCCCGTGGATGCGGGCCCCAGGGTAACCAGGGATTCAAGGCAAGTACCTGATCAAGGGTACTTATCTCCGTACCTTAAGATGCATGCCGAAGGTACCTTCCCCCGTATTTTGGGTCAGGAGTTACAGTGAGCCATGGATCGGAGCTTCCACTGAAGTTGACGTGGGTCCTCCGTAACCAGGCGCTAAACAGCCTGCAAATCAAGTCTGCTCAAGGAGTCCTCAGTGCCTCACTGGCTTATGGGTCTCCCCGGGGTAGAGGTGAACGTAATCTAGGGAGTAAGTGACCCGACGGGACTTTGGTCGTCGCGCTGCGATCATCCCATCGCGACTCCCCTTCTCCTGTCCCTCTAACCAGTGCATTTCCGTCGAAAATGACACTGTCTTGTGTTTTCCCAGGTCCCTGCAATTCCTCATAGTTGGTCATGGCGTATCAGCGACTGCGAGTATTATGTTACCCTTCTAAGCTGCCTTTGTGTTTCCGAACACAGCTTGCCATCTGTGATAATGGAAATTCCAATACCTCTCTCCTAGTGCATATTACCGGTAGTGTAGAGGCTTCATTCCCAGTTTTCTTCCCAGCTGTTTCGAAATTCCCCACATGCCAAAGTCTACAGATCTCGACCGAACCCGGGCGGCCTCTCGCCGTTGCCGCACAAGCAAGGAGGCTGAGTCGCTGAATTTTGCCATCCAAAGCTGAACAAGTGCGATCTTGAGCAAGCTCCGAAACCGAATCGGCGACAGCTTTACACTTGTAGCATGCCTTGCCCAGGCAGTTGGTCACTTGATGTTGAAAGAACTTTGCGGTGAAGCCCGGCGAGTCAAGGTAAGGTGCCGAAGAATGGTATCGTTGGTGAGAGGAACCCCCCCCAGCGACAACCCAGCGACAACCCAGCGGCCTCTCATTCGACGAGGAATACAGAACGCACAGTGCGGACGGAGACTGGCTGCAGATCTGGTAGATGGTGCGACTCAAAGCCAAGGCTCTAAGCACCTAGCGGCGTGGTGACCGTCGCAGTGGCATGACCCGGGTATTGTCCTCCGCTGTCCCACGATTCAGGAACTGGTTCCCCTCGATTCTCAATGTTTCTTGCTCTTGCTTGGAGGACTGCGATCCCGATGGTCAGAGCGGAATTGCCTCGTTACTCAACGCGTTCGCGGTGCAAACTCAGGCGTAAATGTTAGGACTGGCGAGAAAGTCGTATCCGATGGAGTCGCGCCCACTCAATCAAAAGCTCGGTTCCAGGGTACCATTTCCCAGCGCGGTACCTGGTTTCACTGGCAAATTTGCATACAAGCACAGGTACCTCCAACACGTACCACGCGTCCCGCGTTCCGCGCATTCGTGTATCCCGGCATTTCTAGAAGACCTCAAGGAACATGCAACGATGTCGTTTCCCCTGGCGTAGACGAAGTTTGATATGACAGAATCATCGGGTTTGTAAATCAACGGTCAGCACGCTGACAATTATGCCGAGACCCAGGTACAGGGCATTCCTACTGCTTGGCTTCGAGAATCATGCTTGCCTGGGCGCTGTCGACATGACGACGGCGGCTGCAGCAGAGCCCGAGACGCTCTGAGACCTGTGGTCCACCTTACCTGCACTGTCAGCACGAATTTGTTCCCCGGAGACCCAATCTCCACGCCGAGGACGACAGGGTGGGTGATGGCCGTCCAATACGTACACCTCCCGCGGCAATTTCCATCAAAATTGGGTCCGTCCCTGGCTGAATACCTGGCCACATGGTTGAGCTTATTTGTCTTGCCTGCTAGTGCATTTCTGGGGCCGGAAATGAGAACACATTCGTCGTCGTCAACCCATGACACTAGGGGCGATTGCGATAAATTGTTTACTATCGGGCATTGCTACCTCGAGCAGTACGAATATTCAAAGGAGCTCCTCGTATGTGGGCGGCTCGCAGTGGTTCCGAGCAGGGCGGACTTGGTCTTTTCGTATCCCCCACCGCGGCCACGTATCACATGTAGCAGGCAGTGCCTCACTGCTAGGAGTGCGCTGTCTCTTTTTTTTGCCCCTCTCGCCTTCGGCTCAGGAGTGAGGAAGAGCTTCAATAACCAACAGGGTGAATCTCTTCCGTACGAACTTGCATGGAATCAACGATTAGCAGGCTCCACAACCACGGCGCTATCCATTAAGGTATTGTGCTACTGTCCCGTACGTGTAGGCGCGGCCCCACCCCCCTGGTCGGCGACAAGGTTGGGCCAAGAGGAACCGCGACTTTACAAGGCCAAGCTTTTCACTCATGTCGCTCTCATCCCGTCCCCCCATGCACACTCTATCTCAGTCGCCCCTTGTCTCCATCGAACTGCCCGTCTGGGCGAAAGATGGCCGCCGATGGATGGATTTGAGTTGAGCGGCACTGGCCGTCGGATAGACCAACCTCGTGTCCCGAGTGACAGCTCTGACTGGAATCGGCTTCCTCTGGGGCGCAGTAAACGACTGGACGTCCTAGAGCAGCAAGTCGCAGGGGGTTCGCGGCCTGGTTGACACCTTTGCCACCGCTGCTCGAGCCTCCAGACCTTCCTCCGGGTTTCGCACCGTTCGCCGACGTATGACACCTGGCTCAGTGCAGATCTCTATGCCACGCGCACCGAGGCCTCTTGGGACAGGAATTGAGAGACAGCCTCAACAGTTTACGACGGAAGAAAGCCACCGGTGGCGCACCACGTAGACCTGCTGCCTACCTGGGTACGGAATACTTCGCACACAACCCTTTTCCAGCACAGCCCTCTGGGAGGCCTGAAGTGACGGAGTTCTGTTGCCTCCACGCGCGCGCGTGGCCGCCGCCCGAGTCAAACTGCACTGTCGCAGTTAGTGAACGGCGTGCAATGGTTAACGTTACAGTGCTCGGCAGTCACACCAGAGGAAAATGCGATCCACACTTGCGAGTCCGTCGCTTGAAATCTGATCTATGACGTTTTCATGTCGACAACCATCGATCTTGTTTGGTTGCTGTGTCGTCGAAAAAAAGTTAGTGAGCCCGTTTTCCCAGCGGCGCGATACAACCGCACAGCCAATCAGCATTGTCTTATCTGATCGCTAAGAAAGCCACTGACAGCTTCGTGCATATCACCAACAAGACCAGGTGTCGGTCCCCTTGCAAAAGGCCCCGGTCCAGTTGGTTTGCTTCCCAGACGGCCGGCTTCTTGCGGGGTTTCTCGCCCGAATGTCTGATTACCTTTATGACGGTGAGCCCGTAGTGGCCACAAAACACCAATTGTTGACCCTTCGACCCGGAAAACTAATCCCGTTTGGGGATACACAGCGTGCTCAGCCTCAATCCGATCCAGAAGGTCTTTGGCTGGCAGCGAATCAACGCTTCTGAATTAGTGGGTCCCGGCGATGAGCAGATATCGGGCCTTCACCGCGCTCGCAGATAAAAGATGTGATGAGCTTTTTGCTCCAAAAGGTCCGACGTATCTGATGCATTCCGGAAGAAACAAGGCTTGTTTCGGAGGCGTGATGAAACCTCCTTCTTGAAAAAGCAGGCAGTTGCATGTCGATCGCCTGAGAATCAGCAACTCACGATCGATAGACTCTAGACCCCTGTATCACTCCCGTTTTGAGTCCGGCACCACCTACACAATTGTTTCGTCAAGTACTATGTAAAGCAACTAGCTACGTAACTAGCGAAGTATTTCTGAAAGCCTCCCGATATGGAGAGTCAGATCCATAGCCAAAGAAGCCTAACTAGCCATCCAAGTGCCAATATGCTAACTAGTGTTCTCCACTCTCCGGCTGCCGGACTGAAGCCATCTCCTCCTTAACCCCAACCTCGCAGATGCAAAATCTCGTAGGTGCATACCATACCAAGATTGGGGCCCAGGTCGTAGCCGTATGTCAACAAGCTTTCCCAAGTTCGCTTCCTTGTTCGACCCAGAGGGCAGTGCTCTCGGAAACTCATTTACCGCTACCGCGTCCAAGAATCTATCCAATCACTCGACCCGCGCTCATACTTGCCCTCCCGGAGCCAAGCTATCCCCATCTCCGTCCATCCATCCTATGGAGTTAATTCTTCCCGTTCGCCTCTCTTCGCTGAGTACTAGGTCATGGGCCCTGTGCCGAGCCAAGAAAGAGTGATGTAAGATGAGGGGGCACGTCTAAGCCACCATAGGTATCTTGCGCGGCCGGGGCGAAGGCCGTGAGAAACAGGTGCTGTTCCTCTTCGTGCTTCATACTTGGAACAAGACCAGCCAGCCGTCTCACTCGCTGATGGGCCGGACTCCTTCCAAGCCACAACTTCAGTGACGCAGACGGTAGAAGGAGCTTTAGTGACATGGCAGACCAGGAGCCCAAGACTTGTCTAAGCTATCAACACTCCCTCACCTCCATGATTTGTCGGTGGTAATGGAGTCACCAGACCGGATCAACTCCCCGACGGGTTAGTATCTCATCTCTCACGGGGAAGACTTAGTCTTAACGCCATGATGAAGCCTCTGAGCCACTGCGAGGATGATGAGCTCCCGGTATTCAGTAAGGGCTTTCTAAGCGAATTATCCGTCTTTGGGGCTGTAACAGACGATCTGTAACGTCTTCTGGTTCGACGGACATCGTCAGGCTACCTCAGTAGCTCGATATAAGTGGTATCGTGATGATGGCGGTGCACAATCTTACCTAGTGTCTTCGGGCCCGTCGACGTACAATGCGGCCGCAGGTGCTCGATCACATTTGTGACGAGGTATGTCAATGCTATATCTCTTGTAGGAATAGTCCCTATGGGTGGTTACGTTGAGTCTCGAGAAGTCTACCTAGTGACAGGGCTGGTGGGAATGGTGGTTGCGTCGAGTGTCTCAAGGTCTACACTACCTCGTTATAAGGCTGACAAGAGACTGCGGCGTACTGAACAACCATTGGCTCCATCTTCCCGGAGCCTCATTGCTACAGTTAGAAATATACATTTCAGGCTGCATGATTGCAGAAACCCGCTCACCCGTTCAGAGAGTGTCCAAGGCACTTCGGTACAGCAAGACTGCTTGAAACACGCTGACAGGCTCGTTCATGAATGCTCGAGGTGGCATATTAGGTCCAGGAAAAAATACCACTGATCTGCTCTGCCAAGGAATAGCCAAGCACCGGATATCTTCGTATATGTCGTCCCAGGGCAGTATCGGTTCACCGAAATGAGCAACCAGTGTTGCCGAAAGAGATACCGAACCGACATAGCTCCTACGTCAACCACATGCAAACATCACACTCACCTGCTTGCTCAGTACGCAAGACGTGACATTGGCAATCGGCGTTATCGAAATTCTCAAATCTCCGAGCGAGCAAACAAACACCGTCGGGTATCATTGTATTGAATATCCACCACACTCCGACTGCACTGCCTCGTTGACAACACAACGCAAACAACACAACCAAAAACCCCTCTTTTCGCTCCCGAGCCCGCATTTCGCCCAAGAATCACACGCAGCCAGGTAGTCAACCGGGCGCGACCTTCCGTCGCCAGTCCTTGTGCAGGTTCCCCCTCCTTTGTCCTTCTCCACTCACGTCCCAGGCCCAGCGTGGCTGTGCTGATACCCCGGAGACACCAATCCGTGATACCTGTCCATGAAGCGAAGCCATTAACGCCTTGATACGGCGGTAAGCCATCCGTCAAACTTCGGTGCCGCGCCGCGGCGTAGATGGCGTCGTTGAACCAGGGGTGCTTCAAGCTTTGCTCCATGCACCGGTGATGGCGGAAGTGTAAATACACCTCCGAGGCATGATTCAGCACGTAGGGTAGGCGTTTTGGAAATACTGGGTGTCAGACACGCTCCTGGGAAATGAGGTGGGCTATGCAGCAGGTTGTCGTGGGGGGATGGGATCCATGCGAAGATGTCGATATCATGGTCGCTTTCGTCGCCGTGTGTCATACGACCTCGGACAACTCGTTGCCGTGGTCGGTTCTTTGATGCAAACAGTTAACTTTTAGCAAACTCGACCAAACCTCTATAAACAATATCCGCGTGTAAACCAACCTGCCACCCTGCAGCCCCGTCTCTGGTTTTTGCCGCCCATGATATTCCCCAAACACCTGTAGTAAACGTCTATCCTCTGCCCAGATCAACTCTCCTGACAGAAACCATGTCTTCCGCGCCCTCCTCGTTCTTCAACAAGCTCCCGTCGATACCAAAGAACGGCGCAACGCCGTGCCTTAGAACCCCCTTCCAGAAACCTGCCACAATCTCCTTCAGGTCCCCTCCCGTTTGCTTGAAGTCCGGGAACGCATTCACCTCGAGTAGCCACGCAGCCCCCTTCGCATCGACGAGAAAATCTAGCCCAAACCCCTCGAACGCGTTGGGCATCGTTTGGAAGTGGACGGGCATGGCCTTGGCCGCGGCCTCAAAGACCTCACCGGTGAGCTCGCAGATCTGACTGAAGATGTCGTCGCGCGTGGCTTCCGGGAGGGGCAGGTCCCAGAAGCGGCGTACAGTGTTCTCGTTTGGCGAGTCCTGCAGACAGGTGTTGGTGAGGAAGGCCTCGATGTCGTCAGGGGCATCTGCCGGCGCGGCGTACGGCTTTCCGGCGAAGAGGGCGAGCATGTGCTTGTAAACCCAGACGTTGAGACTACCAGTGCAGAGAACGTAGGTTCGGATGTGAAACTTGCGGTTGTCACCCCCCAGGAGAAGAGGTGGATGGATATACGGCTGCGCAACAAAGTGTCGAAGGTGTGAAGTCGTGATATAGTCCCCGTCCTCTTCATCGGTCTTCTTAGTCTCGTCGCCTGTGTCGTCTTCGTCGTCGTCATCACTGTCAGGACGATCTTCCTCCCAGCCGTCGAATATGGCCTGGAGCTCGTCCATCGAGCTAAATAGTCGGATGCCTTGTCCTCGGTCACTCATGCCAGGCTTCAAGATCCACCACTCCTTTCCAGCCGACTCGTCATCAGATAGTGCTTCGTTGCGTTCCATGCTCTCCCGGAGATCAAAAGCCTCAACCAAGGCGTCGTCAAGGAATTCGGCATAGTCAACCTCGAATGCTTCACTACGCTTGACATGTTCTTTGAGAATGGATGAGGAGTTCTTTGCCACCCAGTGGTCGATGGTTATCGAGAGATAGTGCTTTCGAATTAGGGCTTTCCGAATCATATAACTGTTGATGAGCGAGGTCTTCTCGTGGCTAGCTGCGTACTCAAAGTCGATAGACTCGTACGCAGTAATCTGCAGCACCTTCGTGTCCGAGGAAGGGAACATTCGCGAGACGACGGTTCCGTCATCAGACGCTGGCAAATCGGTGATGACGTTGAAAATGTCCTCTGGGAAGATTGACCTCATTGCGGCGAGAATTAGGGGTTGAACATAGGCGTCTTCGTAAGATACGATGGCTTGGATAGGGGCTTTTCCAGCTACATCTCCCTTGAGCCGTAGGGGAATCTCAACCTCCTTCCCGGAGCCGTTTGCCTCCGCCGACTGACCTGGACTGCGAGACCATAGTAAGAAAGAGATCTATTTTAGAGAAGTGCTCTCTGTATAGATTACAGGCAACAAAATCATGCCTCGACACTCATAACCAAGCCCGAGATGCCCCAACAAAATCGACGCTGGCGACTTTGGGGAAATATACTCACAGTTCTAGCTCCTTCTGATCAAACTCGCCAGGACCATGCATGAAGTTTGCCTTCAAGGGAGTAACACTGGGAAAGAGTTAATAAATGACTCCAGGTTTCTTTTGCGGGCAATTTACCTTGTTTGTCCTTCCTTGACGGTCCATCCGTCATTGCCAGGTTTGGACTCCTCCACGCTCTTATAAACGTCAGTGAACTTGGGCGCCCACTTGAAGTGCTTGTGAACATGTCCTTTTCTGGCACCTTCTGGTTTGCCTCCGTCATTCACCTCACCATCCATGCCCTCCCGTATTCTCTCCTCCTCTTCGTTCTCGTCCCCGGATTCGCCTTCAATCTCCTGGAAACAGCCACCTTCACGCCAGTAATTCTGCAACACGTTCGTCCAAATCGTCTTGTGGCTCTCTATGCCTTCCACGAGTGGAACATTGACGCTGTAAAGATCGGCACTGCCATCCGTCGGCCATTGTTTGTAGAGCGCCTCGACGACTTTCACGCTATGTCGGCAGGCGGCCTCGATAATGACGGGATCGTGGTTTCGGGAGAAGAAGGCGAAGCTCAGAGCGATAGACTTGTGCTGGCACACGGCAGCCTCCAATGCTGCACCCAAGGTTCCCGAACTAAGGGCGAATACGGCCGTGGTGTTTCGACCATAGTTGGGACCGCTAACAACGAGATCAATAGGTCCGCGCTCCTGGAAGAAGTGGTGAAGGCCGATCTGCACACAAGAAGCTGGGGTTCCGTCGATGAGGATCCACTCCTCGACATCTCCCGAGGGCGAGGGCCGGTGGTGAGTTGTACCCTCCGAATCTTCACCGTGGATGTTGGCGGAAGGTCGATAATACAGCGGCTTCAGAGTTTGGCCGATCATGTGCGCCTTGCCGATCCACGAGCGCTGAGTATGGGGGAGACAGACAGACACGGTGTGGCCGGCTTTCTGAAGCTTCTCAATGAGGCAATGGACGTAGGGCGAGGAGTGAGGCGAAGGCGGCCCATCATCGTTGGTGACGAGGATATGCATCGTGCAAAGGGCTCGAGTTTAGGGTAGGAGAACGAGCGACTGAGACCAAGACCGAGACCGAGAGAGACGAAAGGAACCTAGATCTGGCCGACGAGAGACACGATAGATCCTCGAGAAGAGAAACAACAAATGGTGTACGAGGTAGCTTCAAACTATGGGAGAGGCAACGTTGGGCTGACAACGATAAATCGCCGGCGCAGTCGGGTTCGGGATGTCAGGTCGCGGGGCCGAAATCGTAGGTGAGGGGCACGCGTGGGGCAGCGAGAACGGAAGACGCTAAGCATAAGCACGCCACGGACTGGTTTAGCAAAGTCTTTAATTGACTGATCAACAGGCATTTGGAGGTAGACATTTGGTAATTGGTGGATGGATTTGCAACATCCGTAATTCAGACTACCTAACACATGAGAACTCATAAACTTGCTCTAGCGGCATACTTGCCATCCATTGACCGTTAAGGTATCCATCCATCAATCCATTTTCGATCCGTCCAGTTCTGGTCCGTTCGTCGATCATCTTAGCTCTCACTCTTAGTCCGTCCACGCAAAAGCCAGTCTGCTATTCAGACCTATACAGGTTCCATTCAACGCCATTAGACCAAATCCTTTCTTAGTTTTCGATTCCGGGGCCAAAGGGGAAAAAAACAAATCGATATCGAGAAATGAATTCAAGGCCGGCTGGCGAGACCCATCTGCAGTTCACAGACTTGCTGTGCCGACACCACATCTGAGCTCATTATGCAACCAAGACAATTAAGAGAACCGTAAAGGAGCCACTCGCTTCAAGTATTCAAAGAAAATCAGACAGCTTAGATGCGGGCGCGCTTGGCGTGGGCGGGAGTAAGACTCTCGCCTTGTCGCTTGGGTGCTGATGCGGCTTTGTGCTCCTTCGTTCGGCGCCATGCATCAAAGGGGCTTTTCCGACCAGTGGGCTTAATTGGGGTTGATTGTTCCGCCAGCTTGTTGGTAGACCTCGTGGTTCGCCTGGTATCAGGGGGTGATACGGGAGCAAACTTGGGCGCCTCGGGGGTGTTTGCACGCTCGTGACGGGGCTTGGCGGGAGTCTGTGGTTCCTCAACCGGCTCTTCAACGAGGTTATCCTCAACATCGGTAGCGGCCTCCTCTTCCTCAATCATGGCTTCTGTCTTTTTAGTCTGGAACAGAAGACGGGGCTTGATAGATGAGCGAGTGAGAGGTCGAGCAAGACGTGCCTCATCATCGGCCTCGTCGTCCTCTAGCTCTTCCAAATCCTCGTTGTCGTTATCAGAGAATTTGCGGAAGAATTTCTTTCCACGGCTGAAGATAAAGTTAGTTACGATGCAAACTGAGTTGAAAGTGAAGAAGAAGAAACTTACAATACATAGACCATCCCGTCCTCGCGGCGAGAGGCCTCGTCGATAGTCTGAGCGCCCTCACCAGGAATGTTGACATGCTTGCGCTTGCTTCGGCGCTTGGTTGGCTCGGCAGGCGCGGCGACACCTCCGAAGAAGGGGTTAGACTGGCTCTGATCCTTGGAGGGGATTCGGTCTTGCGAGTCGGTGAAGATCTCAATGGGTTCCTCGATCTCCTCGGCAATGAAGCTCTCCATCGAAATTCCAGTGTACTTCTTGGCACGTCTCTTCTTGGGGCTTGGCATCGCTTCGGCTTCAGAGGGGAAGAGGTTGCGGGCAAAAGACTTGATGTTTGCGGCCGTCTTCTCGTTGGGAGGCTTCTGGGGCGTCTTGGATGGGGTAGGAAGCATTCCGGCAGCGCGAGTGACGCTCAAGTTGGCGGGACGATGAGTGGGAAAATCCTCGAGCCCGCGGGCAGTAGCAGCCTGAGTGCCTTCAGCCATCATGGAACTAGAAGCGCGACGAACGGAATCGAGAGCTGGCTGGCGCTTCTTCTGCGGCGAGTGCATCGGGGAGGCGATGGATGCGTTGCTGTGTTTGACGGACTTCTTTACAGTGCGCGGCGATCGGGGCTGTTGGCGATGTGAAGAGCTGGGAGAGGGTGTGCGAGTGGAAGCGCGCTGGGATGAAATGCGAGCTGACTTGCGAGGGGTGAATGGCTCCCAGTTGTCGTGGTAGCCGAGACGGGGAGTTGGCGGCGTGTGGATGCCGGTCGGCGGCGGCGGCGTGACTGAGCCATCGAAGGCGGCGGCCATGTTGAACAAAGGGAGCAGTGATGCACTGCGTCAAGCGATCGTTAAACCTATCGTCCAGGCGGAAGCCTTTTGCGAAGGGGTGCAGCGTTGGGGATCAAGAAGCTAGATCACTGGTTTTGCCAGAATGACAATAAGACTGAAGGAGCTGGCGCAGCGGTGACAGCGGGACGAATGGTAAAAATGCGCGATTAGGGCTGTCGTCGGGTTGTAGATGTAGTGCAAGACCAAGCGATGCGGCGACGGAGGCGATGTACGTTGACGGCGAGGGGAGAATTGCGATGATGGATTCTTGGTGAGAATACTTGGTAATGGGAGGTGCAGAGATGATGATTAGTAGGGGCAGGTGATAAGACTTGAGTGTAGAGGAGGCGGACGGGGGCAGAGGGAGGCTGGTGGCTGGGGCAGGTGGTGGAATGCCTAAGTACCTGACGATTACCCTGGAGCGTCACTGGGCACCGGCGCACAGGCCCCCAGCCACCTATTTTCTCCCTGTTGTGGTCAAATTTCGGGCTGGGCCCACTGGAAACCCCTTCAACACAACGCGTCAGGGCCCCGCCGCAGCGCGTCTGTTTCGTGACACACGACACCCAATCAAAGAGGCGCATCCGCTAAAGTGGCCTGGCCGTGGGTTGCAGGGCGGTATGTTCAGTGGATGCTGCCTCCGCTGCCCCTCATCGATTAATCCACCCGCTTTCACACATCCGGATGCCAAAACCACTCGCCAACCGGCAGCGGCAGCGGCAGCCGGCATAACACAACAAAATAAACACACTCCACTACGCGCCTTGCATAACGTCACTACTAGCCACTTGGCGCTCAGCATTCCCTCACAATAGAATCTCCGCTCGTGTGCTCATTCGGCTGATGCGCCGCCCTTTGTTGACTCTGAGCCTCTGACGCACCTAAGCGTTATATCTCTATTATCCAAGACAAGGCCACCGCCGGCCAGGCCCCCTTCTGTCCATCCATCAGCCTACCAGCCTAGTCGCAGTCGACCCTCGCCGCCATGGCTGATGATACGACCCAGTTCACCGAGTCCGACGTCTGGGACTCCCCCACCCGAGACAGTGCCCCACCAACCTCTCAACCACGAACCCCAAAGACCCCTAGAACTCCCAAGACACCCTCGGCCCAGGACCGCGCTGCTGAGCCCATCGATCATGAGGCAGCCTTACGCAAGGAGCTCGAGGGGGTCCGGGGTATCAACGTGGCTATCGAGGGCGTAATCACCTCCCTCGAGCGCGCCGGGGGCAACATGGATGTATGCACCACTCCACAGCCCCTGAGTTCCCGAGATCCTATTTCGTACTGACCGCTCTTCCAGACTGTATTTAAAACCGTAAACAATGCTTCCGTTCTCCTCAGCAGCTGGACCCGGATCTTATCCCAGACCGAGCACAACCAGCGATTAATCTTAGATCCTGGCTGGAAGGGCGCCACCGAGGACGTCGCCGAACAAGAGGCCGAGGCGATCCAGAAGCAACTGTCTGCCCAGAGAAAAGCCGCAGAGGAAGAACAGAGGCGAGAAGACCTCCGTCGGCGCCGGGAGGAAGAGGAGGAGAGGCGGAGATTGACGCCGGCGGCTACCACTCGAGGTTCTCGAGGTTCTCGAGGAGTCGGTGCTAGAGGAACACGGGCAAGAGGTAGAGCCACTGCTCGGGGTGGTACCAGCACAACCTCCAGTTACTTGTCTGAGGGAAGCACGTCCAGCAGTCGTGGAACATCTAAAATTGGCAGAGGATTTGGTGTCGGGAGAGGTCGACCTCGAGGTTCCTCATGAGCCCAAAAATTGGCGTCCACAACTCATTCGACTACCCCCTTCTCCCTGCCACGTCTTTCCATGACACAGATACCCAAATACAGAGCCCGTTCTTTTCGGCTACTTCTTCTTGAAGAAGTCGCTCATCTTCTTCATGCCCGTTGTGTTGACCTTCTTGAGGTTTCGGATTCCTCGGCTTTCTGACGCCTTCTTCTTCTTCTCCTCCTCTAGCTTCCTCTTCTTCTCGGCTCGAGCCTCGTCTTCCTCTTCGTCACGATCATGCTTGCGCGAGTAGTCACCCATTGAACGAGATACCAGCGCATCGGCGCGTAACTTCGAAAGCTTTGAGAGATACTCATCCAGGGGAGAAAAATCGACCGAGCTCGTGTCGGATTTGGCGAGTGACGCTAGGAGCTTTGCAGCCAGTGTTGACGCGACGTAATTGGAGCAAATAAAGTTGAAGGCAACTCGGAGTCTCTGAAGTTGAACAATTTCAGGCGATGCCTCCATTGCACTGACAATGGTTTCAGCCATGACTAGCTCTTCTGAAAAGGACGTGGCCACGGTCTCAGGCTGTGATTCCGAAGACGCTGCTGTCTCGGCCGAGGTGACGGTCGACTGTGACTCCGTCGGCTCGGTTTGAGGAGTTGATACCTGGGAATTGGCGTTGGAGGGAGTTGCTACAAGTTCACCACCCTTCATCACTCGCTTTTGGACAAGAATCGGTGCCTCGAGCGCCTTCTTAACGAACTTCTCATCCATGCTTGGGGGAAGGCCCCCCTCGCTCATTCTTTTCGCCTTGTCGAGGATGACGCCAACAAGTTTCTTGTCGTTCAGTCGGAACATGCTCTCATCACCTGCCTCAACTGTATCGCAGATTGCGCCCATCCGTCTCTCCATCAATGCGCGGGTTTTGGGGCATCGCAGGATTTCGGAAAGATGAGAGGACTCCTCGGGGAGTTTTTCAAAGTGATCGTCGCTTGTGAGGAACATGCGCTTTTGGTCATCCGATCCCTTGGACGTCTTTATCTCGACCAAAGCTGGCAGAAACAGAAATAGAGGATCGATTGCTGTGGCCAGGTAAAGCTCCTGGCCCGTGGAGGTCTCTGCGTTGAGCTTCGCGACATCCTTGCCCTCTGCCTCCGCCTTGGTAGCAGTTGGTGTAGTTTCGATCAACCAACTTCGTGGCGTTGTCTTTGGTGCCGCGACTCTTGTGAATTCGTAGATGCCCGTCTCGGGGCAGACCAGGTATCGGGCAGGTCGCAGATGTCTGGGATTGGGGAGAGTGACGATTCGAGCGTCAGCGGTGGCTTTGGACGGGAGAATGAAGATCTTGGCAGGATTCTCAGACTGAGGTGCCAAAGGGAATTTCGAGGAGGCAGAGTTCGAATCTGTGGTGGCTTTCGAGCCAGCAGGAGCGGCCTTGGTAGACCGGGTCCTGGCCATGTCGACGTTAGGATTGCGGTTGGTTGAGGGGAAGAGTGAACGGGCGAAGGTGCTAGATTGATGCGCAGAGGGCCTTGGAGATGGATGGATATCACAATACAATTATGTCAATCATCAGGTGTAGCTGGCAGGGAATTAAGACGCGTGGTGCTGGACTCGAATGCTGGGTTTGCTTGTTGGAGATTGCGTGTTGGAAGATCCATGGGAGCGTGCTCTCAGGCCAGGGGTCGGACAGAGCACGTCTAGACGCGTAAATTGAGTCTGCACTCTATCTACAGTGGATATAGAGCGCGTCGGCACGGGACACAACGCAGGGGCCACCTCAATCGAACAGCGCTTTGAGTGCCAAGTCCTACGAATCGGCGGCACGAATAGAGTGCAGGCCCAGCCCCGCCCAACCACGTCCCAGAACTCGGACCCAGACCTTGAACCAACTCATCAAATGCAAGGCCTGGGGCAACCACCCAAGGCTTGACGCCTCAAAACATCTCTCCGCATGAACGCCAATCATCTCGTTTACAACCAGCATCGCTTTCCGTCACCTTTACTGCGTCCACCACCGCTGCACATCGCCTCGTCTAGCTTCCGCCTGGATGGCTGTCGCTCCGTCTGGGTCAAACACTCCCTGGACTCGGAGTTGACTTGGAGCTTTGTGACTGCAAGCAACATCGAGGGCCCCATACCGCCTGGGTCCAGTTTTTATACCCGTCTCCAACTTCACCGCCATGGCTCCAGGTGAGTCTGCATGTCTCTGTCTCTGGCCTCAACTGCAAACTTAATAGCTGCTCTAGCTCTCCCGCCCGATGACCTGCAATGGCCTCCTCGTTCTCCCCTCGAAGCTTTGGTCAGCACCCCAGGCGGCCGCGAACGATATCGCAAAATGCTAGACCAGACCTCGCCCTCTCCATCGCCCCGGAGGGGAACTCGTACCCTGCCAACAGTGAACCTTCTTCAGGAGATATATCTGGGCGAAGATGGAGAAGAAGACGAGGATGAGGAGACCCTACAGTTGAAACTGCAAGAGATCCAAGCTCGGCTGAGACTAAAGAAGTTGCAAAGTGCCAAGTCAAAAAAGGCGGCCGAGGATGGAGTTGAAGCCCTGGATGCCTCTAGTTCGGAGATTGCAATCTCTGGTCAAGGGCGAAGCCGTTTCTCGCGAGCGACAACCCCCGGCGCAAACGAAGACCAGCGAGCGCCATCGCAAAACCAAGTCCAAGTACCTGCGTCCCCAGTTAGGAAGCTACAGGCTCCCCAGCTACCCAAGTCCCCGAGTAGGGTGCTCTTAGGAATTGACAAAGGACTGAAGGCCCGAGACATATCCCTGAAGCGAGCGCCCAGTTACCGAGATTCTCAGGTTGGCGGCGACTCAGTACAAACAGGAGGGTACCTAAGGAGGGCGAGAACAGCGTCCAACGCGACTGCCTCCTCGGAGCAATCGCGCCCGCTGACTTTCAATGAACGACTGGCGTCTGTGAGGACTGAAGAATCTAATCGCGCAGAGAGACAGAAAAAGATCGAGGGGCTAAGAACAAACGCATTCGGGATTGGTCAAGAGGAGATGGACTCATACAAGAGGAACGCCGTCGACATCCCGGATGAACCTATTCGGCCACCCGTCTTTTCCAGAGCAGATATCTTGTCACAGACCAAATCAGCACCAGCAGGTCTAACACGAAGCAACACGGTGCCAAGCCTTCGAACGATCTCAGACACAAACAGTTTCACCTCGAGCTCAACTCCTAATAGCAATACAGCAACCCAGGCAATGTCGCGAATTGTTCCCGAGGAACAAACACCCGAACAGGCATCCGCATTTGAGCCTTACTCAAGCTTTCATTTATCGAAGCGCATACTTCCGCATGGTGTCCTTGCCCGGCATGTATCTGGCAAAAAGGTCTTGAATATCAAGGACCTTCTCAAAGTGGTCAAATCGCCCGACTATACCCTGCCTGACGTAGAACAGGACGTTGTCATCTTTGCGATCCTCGCGAAGAAGTCAGAACCTCGAGCCCACAAGCCGACCACATCAAGGAACGGAGGCAAGGAGGAGGATCGAGGGAAATACATGGTGATGACCCTGGTTGACCTGGAGTACGAGCTCGACCTATTTCTATTCAACACGGGATTTACGCGATTCTGGAAGCTCACGGAGGGAACCGTGGTAGCGATCCTCAACCCTAACGTCATGCCACCTCCACCTGGTAGACAGGACACCGGGAAATTCAGTCTCGTTATTAATTCGGATGAAGATACCATTGTGGAGATTGGCAAGGCTCGTGATTTAGGCTCTTGTCAGTCAGTAAAGAAGAGCGGAGAGCTTTGCGGTTCCTGGATCAACAAGAAAAGGACTCAACATTGCGAATATCATTCCAACGAAGCAATCAGCAAACAGCGAGCGACCCGACTGGAGGTAAATGGAAGTGGCTTTGGTGCGAAAAAGAAGAAGCCGGCGAAGAAGAAGAAGGAATGGGTTGATTGGGGTAAGGATTACGACAAGGACAAGGCGAAAGACTACGACTGGGAGTCAAGGACGCAGTGGTTTATCTCGCGCACGATGAGCTCGGCTGATCTAATCGATGGGAAGGATAGGGGCGCCAAGGACCGGAAAGACAGGGCCGAGTTTTTGAAACGAGACCTGGAGACGAAAGAGAAAGAGCGGGAGATGATGAAGAAACTCGGTAAGATTGGCAATGCGGCTGGCAAGGAATATATGCAGCACGCTGGATCGCGGGCTACAAATGGAGCGAGTTCCGGCGTCTCGTCATCCCAGACACAGGTTTCTGAAAACGATATACCCAGGCCAGACGCAAAGTCACTCGGCCTGACTAAGAGTACCAACATACATCTGAGCCCTATTAAGCGCAAGCGCCCCGAAAGCTCACAGGCCGGTTCCTTGGCTAGCAGCGGGCGGTCAGCACTCGGCTGGGGTAGCAATCTGAAGGATAAGCTGTCGAAAATGAAGGACGGAGAGAAACTACGCAAGGAGGGGCTACAGCCAGTTCGGAAGAAGACGCGCTTTGTGACGGACAAAGGAATCCGCGAGGCAGGGCGGGAGAGCTTGGGGAACGATCTTGTGGAGCGGCAGGTCACGCTCGAAGATGACGACGATGAACTGGTCATCGTCAAATAGATTTTGGTTTATGGATATGGGCGCATTGGCATACTACCGGCTGGATTGGAGTTGAAGGGATGGATCCTCACCATAGCTTAGGGTGGGCAGGCATGAGTTACGACAACAGCAAGTCCTCTTTTTGCATGACTATGTCATCTGTTTGAATTGAAAGCATTAAGGACTCTCGTCAGAATTGCCGGCTTATTGCGTCATGGTACTTATGGGTGTTGGCACCCGAGAAAAACAAACTGTGGTTGAGTTCCGCCTTGGCCTCTCTCCAACGAGGCTGTGTGACAGCAGTGTATCATTCTCTGGATCAAAGGCATGGTGACAAGACCGGCTCCTCGTGTCAGTCCCTAGCCAGATTGGCGCAGTGACACATCTTCACTTGCACACAACACGGATGAGGGGAATATTCACGCTGGTAGCCGAGCGGTGGAGGGGCCAGGTTGCATGGAGGACCTCTCATATCTCATGTGGTCGCGAAAATTCACAGGAAGCAGATGCACGTTGATGGAGCAGTCAGCAAGAAACTCCATGGGGAATGGATGCTCGGGAGTACCCGCGAACCCCCCACCCCCAATGTTTCTTCTACTTGGTCGTTTGGCGGGGGTCTGGAGGCCTCGTTTCCCCCGCTTTCTTGGCTGTAAAGTCACGGCACGGTTAGAATAGTAGGGAGTGGAGGAGAGCTCTGAGTAAATCCAGACAGGTGGTCTACGCCCGGAACACACCGGCTTATGGAAAAGAAGAGCGGTCCATGACTGGCCGGTAGCATCGACGAGATCAAAAGAGAAGCAGACGTCGGCTTGGATTTGGATCGCTAGGCTCGGCAAAAGCCCGTGGGAGTTGGTGTCAGGTTTCAAAGAAGATGGTGTGGGAAAAGGACGGAAACCAAGGTTGCGTGAGTCCTAGCAGGCCTCCAACCGAAGTCACGAAATCCAGGTTGCGATGGTACGGTGAGACGGAGCAAACACGACAGAGAAACGAAGTAGACACTAAAGCACTTTTTGATGGAGTATCATAGGATTGTAAGCCGTTGATGACTTCTGATAGAGATCTGCCCCCGCTTGAATGACTGCCCCCAAACATTTTCTAAGGAGCTACATTAACTTAAACTACTACTAGTCAAGCTACCCCGCTTGTTGCCATATTTGGCAGCCCAACATCATGAACGAGAGAAGGAAAGTGCGACCGATCATCACCAAACACGTAGACTAGTATTCCTACTCGTCGACTCGGACTCTCCAAAAACCTACCTACTGCATAACTTGATTTTGATCTGAATTGACAAAGCCGAACCAGCCACGAGAATTCAGGCATCAACGTACGGTAATCCTCATCGTCATCGATCTCCTTTGACCTACATGATCTAACATGCAGTAGGAAATGCCAACTACAACGTCAATGCGGGGGTCACCACGAAAGGCGGGTCATGAGGTCGGCTTTCTGACCACAGCAACCCCAGCCTCATGCGCATCAGCAGCTATTTCTTGTTGGAGACCAAGTTCTAGGAATGAGGTTCCCCGCGAGGTCGCCATCGTGGGGTCCCGGATGCGGCTGTGTCGATTGACAACGAAGCGTCGGAGCATGCCCGACGGACGGTATAGGTTATGCGACCAGATGCATCTTGTTCACGCACGTGTGCTGAGCACATGGACGCACCGAGCCACTCGCCGTGAAGCTGCATCTCTGAAAACGAGTGCCTGACAACGGCAACTCGACCGAAAAAAACTTGGACGGCCGAGATGTCGTCGTGCTCTCATCGAGTTGGTTACACAAAAAACAAGCACCAAACCTTGAACGGACTCCGGTCAGAGTGACAGCTCCCGTGGTGGCATTTGCCGGTTCCTGAATTACACTTGGATCCCCCGTGTCATTCGCCAAGGCACAGTGCACCAGCCTTGGGCCGTCATAATGCAAGCTTTGCTGAGCTGGTTTCGGTCTGGCCATTCAGGCCACCTAATGAACCAACTAAAAGGGCGGTGTTTCTCCTCCGAGGGTGGTCACCTGCTGCCCAGATACAGCATATGAGGGCCGTCATGATCCCCAGGTCCTGCAACTCAACTCCAATTCGTCGTTTTTGGAGAATGCTCACCCTGCACGTACCAGCCCAATAATGACCAACTGACACATCCATCGCGGGCCGCTTGGCGCTAACCCCCACGCCATAGCCCACAAGTTGAACGACTCGGGCAGTAATTCCCGTACCTCAACCCCGGATTTACATCAACTTGCAATCTAGAACTGCTCTCCTACACGTCGAGTCGTATGATAGCCGCCAAACTTTGTCACTTTTACTAGAAGAGCCGCGGCCATGCTGACGCACGCTGACGGATCGCTTGAGCTTTTTGCACCAATCTCGGCCAGGTCTTTCTTTCTAACGGGAAAGCATCGAATGGTGTATTCCACTGGTTGAATCAAGGATAATTTTCCGACCCATCATTTGCCGGACATGACTTGTTCTGTGTCTGTCTCCATTCAACATCGCATACGAAAGCACCTCTCCATGCATTACCAAATCGGCCAAGCTGCCCCAGCTGTGATGAGATGCTCCAGCAGGACGGGGTAAGCCTAAGAAATCTGGGGATATTGTCAATCGAATCCTGGTTGCCTATCTGTTCATATAAAGTCACCGTGCCCCTTGAGTTGTGTTTGCATTCACAACCATATCAGACACCGAGCTGCCATCCCGTCATCGCTTGATCACTCAAATCACACGAGCCGTCCATCTTCTTCTTATACCCTTGATTTGACTCCTACTATCTCAACTCTTGACTATCAATATTCAAACTTGTCCCTAGATTTTATCCCTTCGTGATCATTCGTTCACTACTCTTATATGAAAATGGCCCCTCACAATGATGCTCACTCTCCTGCTGGGTCTTTCACAGCACACTGCAGAACCAACTACTGGAACTCATCTGGCTCTATGCACGACAGCTTCACTTCAACAGATGTCCCGTCATCGCCCAGCAGCAGCAGCTCCATGGATGATCACCCGGTAGACGCGGGGTCCCATGTACTGCGACCACTTCTGCCGGGCGTCTATGTCCCGACCATGTGTTTCTTCAAGCCGGAAACGGAGGACGTCGACACCGCCGCCATTTCTCGTCATGTCGTGCGACTAGCTCGCGCCGGTGTCACTGGCCTCGCTACCCAGGGCTCTAACGGAGAGGCCGTCCATCTGACTCACGCTGAGCGGCAACTGGTCACCGCTACTACCAGGGCGGCCCTGAACGAGGACGGGTTCGATCATATGCCCCTGATCGTGGGTTGTGGGAGTCAGAGTACCCGTGAGACGATTGAGTACTGCCGAGAAGCTTGGCAGGCCGGCGGCGACTACGCCCTGGTGCTCCCTCCGTCCTACTATGCCACGTTGTTTGCCCCAGCTTCGGAAACCATTTTGGAATATTTCACAACAGTGGCGGACAAATCTCCCATCCCGATCATCATTTACAACTTTCCCGGCGCCGTGGGCGGTCTAGACCTATCATCCGATCTCATCATCTCGCTCGCGGCACATGCCAACATCGTGGGGGTCAAGTTGACCTGTGGAAACACTGGGAAGCTCAACCGAGTGGCAGCAGCTGCTCGGAAGCTTTCAAAAGTTAATGACCCAGAACGCCCAGAGTTCCTCGTTCTGGCAGGATCGGCAGACTTTCTGGTTCCGTCGCTCTCTGCTGGTGGTCACGGCATCCTGGCTGGCTTGGCCAACATTGCTCCGAAGGCGTGTACCCGAACGATGGAGCTCTATCGGGACGGTCAAGTTGCAAAGGCATGTGAGCTGCAGGAGGTTGTTGCGCAAGGCGACTGGACCGCTATTCAGGGCGGTGTAGTCGGAGTCAAGGCCGGTCTGCAGGCGTGGATGGGTTACGGAGGCCACGCCCGTAGTCCACTGCCGAAGCCGACTACGGAGCAGACGAAGCGGTGGATGGAAGGTTTCCGGGATTTGGTGTCGCTGGAACAGGACATGTGAGGGTCACGTTGCACCGAATCACTGTGGTGGCATCTGCGGTCCTCGTGGGATGTCGGGATGAGGTTTCGACCTGGGAGGGTAGGACAAGGACGACGTTGATGTTCTTAAGGTTCTGGGCTGTTGTTTGAGAGAAGTCACTAGTTCGATCATTGACGAGGTCGACTTTGCGGGATATATTATGGATGCTCACGAAATGGCATGGGAATGACGTCCGACAAGATCCACATGTCTGAGATTGAGATCCCCAGGACAGTGACTGGGGGTCGGGAACAAAAATCGTCTGCCCGAGTTCGGTCAGATGGGCGCTGTTGTGATTGAGAGAAGTCAGATACGAAGATGGGTGAAGGACAAGGACATGGGCAACGGGGAGGGATAGGGAGCCGGCTGTACCGTGTACTATGTAAGGTAAGATGACCGAAGAAGTTCGATTCTCTGTACAATGTGGTCGTTTTATTTGAACCAGATTCATGAATCGGGAACGACTCTTTCTCTCTCTCTCTCTCTACAAGTATGGTTGTGTCTCCACCTTATCGCAATCTTGTGCTTGGTGTCGTCGTCATGTTTCCATGACTACTCGGCCCCTGACTCGCAAAACAACGTAGAAGCGCGAGTGGCCGATAAGAGGCGGAGAGCGGGTTACACAGGTAGTAGGGAGTACATCATTGAAGGATCCAATGAAGGATGCTAATGCAGGAACCGAGGCCTTCTACGGAGTATGCAAGGCGGGATAGGTTGTCGATCATGTGTCGCGCGCGGGTAGAAAGGGCGAAGCGATGCCGTTCAGCCGACGGAACGAATGCTTGCAAGGCACGGCGTGTTTCCTTTCCAGTCATGTGCTGTACGAATGCAAATATGTCGAGGCAGAATGACGTGGATGGGTGTTTGTTTCCGACGAGGCTCCAATGGGAGGGATCTCTCAGTGTCGATATGACGTCGGGGCCGCGCAGGTGCTGGGGCCGCGCAGATGCTTCGTAGATTAATTCTACACGGGCTTGTCAGGAAACTCGGCGAAGGAACCACGCTGATCAGGGCGGCATCGGGCTTGGCAACGGATGCGCAAACTGGCAACGTGGCTGTGTCTCACTGCGTTCAGCCTCGAAGTCAGTTGGGTCGTGAATGTGCGATGTGCGGTAATTCGTAGTTAGTGTAGAGGAGATGTAGCTTTGGAGTGTTGTTTCTATCAAACGCTCGCGTGTTTGAACGTGATGGGGCACGTCCAAGGTTTAATTTAGCTCCACTGGGAAGAGAGATCGTCTGCAAGCCACGGAGCAGTCCCCACGAAGGACATGGAAACAGACATGGACGATTGGATAGAGACTTTATGGAATTTGAAGGATTGTGCATGCGTGTGGGTGCTTTGCTGTACATACTGTACCGGACTTCGTATAGAGAAATAGGGGACATGCAAGTTCCAAAAATAACAAGGAAAAAAAAAAAAAAAATTCCCCAACTGCATCCATGCCTATCGAGCCCTGAAATGGTCGATTGCTCCCAATGAGTTAATTGATTGCCGTCATATTTCGGATGCCTCCAATAAACAAGGGCGGTGAGAAACATTGACCCAACTTTTTGGCCGCAATCCCCGGGTGTCACCACGGAATCTGCCCCGGTGTCTTATACACACACAATGGGCGAAATGGTGATCGCAATTGGCGGCCGATGTCAATCGTTCTGGGGTGGGACAAGCTGTTGTGCAACAGACAACGATGCGGTCTGCTGGGAAAATGGTCTCACCAATATTCTATATTCCAACAATGAGATTGACGGCAAGGGAACACATCGCAGATTAGCTATATGCCCATGTAATTACTCTATTCGTAGATGCGGGTATTCGCAAATAGCCACGCCTGAGCAGAGTGAAGCACTGAAGCCTAATTAACTAATTAATAAAGACTAATAAAGTACCTGTGGGTTCCTGGGCTTGTTTCATGTGTCATGGGACGATGGAGCTCCCCCAACTGCAGCTGCAACTTGCCGCCGGAGGGATGATCCCTTCGCCCAACACCAACCAACACACAAGCAACAGCGCATAGTTATCCAACCGTATAACGGCCCGCAGTTGTGCTGTATGTACTAGACATCCATTGATTTGGCGCGGCAGTTCTCTCTCTCTCTCTCTCTCTCTCTCTCTTTCTTCAGCAAGTTCAGCTCACCATCGCGCTGTCCTCAAACGCTAGACCCGCCCGTTGCTTTTCCAGCCAGTCCGTGATGCACTCAACCGCCCACGATCGGCGTTTCGAATTACGCGGCGCTGTTCTCTGATACCCGCCCGGTGTCCGAGCGAGCCCTGTACCTGTCACAGGCCGCTCGGGCTGAAGTCAATGCTAGCCGATGGGCGATCCTCTATTCCAAGCCTCTGCGATGCGACTGGGCGGCCACCCTTACTCAACCAATGGCCGCGTTGCGAGAATACCTTCGTACTAGGTGATTATGATTAGGTACCGGGATGATCGCATCTGGGTGTTTTTTATTCTTATTCTTATTTTTGTTTTTTCTGCACAGTATTCGTGCTTTGTCCCTGTAGATGTGTGAAGTGCAGCGCAACGATGAACAGCGTCATAGGTACCTACCTCGTACTCAACTCTTCATCTCACTGTACGAATATCCGCGCACAACAGCACAACACAACACAACAGATCACAACGGACCATTCACCGCACACGCACAGCACAGACATGTGGCGGTACGAGGAAGCAAAGAAAGAAAACGCGCACGGTTCTGTACCCCAAGGTACCTTAAACAAACCCAGTCTAGCTCGCTGACGGGACGATCCTTGGGCTTGCAGCATGTCTTGCATCGTGATTAAGACGGGCGCCGTTGGTATAACACAACGAAAGCCCTCCCACCTTGTTCTCTCCTCGGGTCCGGTTTGTCTCCTCTTGTTCGGGTCGCACAGTCGTTTCTATTGACAGACAGCAAAAAAAGAAAAAGAAAAAAAGGCTCTTCACTGGGGGAATACGCTCGTTTATTTATTCCTTCCCTTATTCCTTTTCCGCCCTCAGGGACTTCTATTCTATCTTGTTTTTCTCTTGTAGTCGAACAATCATGCTGCTTCGACTCTCTCTCACGACCTTGGCGCTGGGCGCCGCGTCGCTCGTCACCGCCCAGGATCGCTATCCCATCACCGGCTTCTCTGTGCCAGAGGGCAGCGCCGTGCCACTGCGACAGGACATCAATGAGCTCCAGGCTGCTGGAGGTGCCCAATGGTATGTATGCTGGATGCTGTGGGAGTGGCTTTGGATCTTTTGGTTGACAAGCTTGGCAGGGACCTGTATATCCGGTCGTTGGTTGACATGCACAACAAAGATGCCCAAGATCCCTTATCTTTCTTCCAAGTAGCGGGTAAGCTATCGTGCAATTCTGTCTTGTCTGTATACGCATCTAAAACTGCCAAATAGGAATCCACGGAAAGCCGTACGTCGAATGGAACAACACCGGCGAAAAGAACACCAAGGGATGGCAAGGTTACTGTCCCCACGGTGTAAGCAATCTCACCTCTGCAAGACTCGGCGCAATCAAGTTGACTCGGGATTCAGGAACGACTCTTTCTCACATGGCACCGACCTTACGTCGTGCTCTACGAGGTATACCATCCCGCTTCGAAGACTCGACGAACACTCTAACCATTCACAGCAAGTCCTAGTCGCTACCGCCAAACGCCTCGCAAGCGAGTATCCCCAGCGATATCGCTCTCAGTACGTCGAAGCCGCCGAGACTCTCCGCGCGCCTTTCTGGGACTGGGGATCCAGCGACATTCCGGACGCAATGGTCCCTGCGAAGATGACCGTCAACGTCCCCAGCGGGGCCGGTCTCCGGGAAATCCAGGTCGAGAACCCGCTCTCCGGCTACAAGTTCCCTGCCGCGGCACTCAATGGTACATACGGATCCTTCGATAGTGAGAATAGATCTCGCATCTCTCGCTGTCCCTCGCCGGAGAGCTTCCCCGACTCTGCGAACGAGCTCCTGGCCGACCGTCCGTACAAGCAATGGGTGGTAAGTAGACGTCGAGCGATCCATGCCGTAAAGCGCGATGCTAACCCCAACAGTATGATGCCTTCACGCACACCAACAGCTTTGATGAGTTCGCGTCGACCGGAAATGGCGGCACCAGTCTAGAGCAGATTCACAACGGTATTCATTGGGACGGAGCCTGTGGAGGACAGTTCCTCTCGGCCGACTTCTCCGCCTTCGACCCCTTGTTGTAAGTTACTCTCAGCACAACCGTCGAGTTGAAACTGACCATTTTCAAAGCATGCTCCATCACTGCAACGTTGATCGACTGTGGGCCTACTGGCAGGCCATGCGCCCCGACGAAGTCATGTTCAACCAGTCGTACTCGGGCGGCGCTCGCTGGATGTCGCCGGCCGGAACCACCATCACGCCCAAGTCCGCGCTGCAGCCCTTCTTCGCCGACGCAGACAACTTCCACACCTCCGAGTCCGTTGCGAGCATCCAGACCTTTGGCTACACCTACGAGGGCCTGGAGTACTGGGAGAAGTCCGAGTCCCAGATGAAGCAGGACGCCACCCGTCTGATCAACCGCATGTACGGCGATAACGAGACCACGACGAGCCGCCTGGTGCGCCGTGGTGATGCCATCATCTCCACCCGCTTCTTTGCCCGCGTCAAGCTCGACGTCGAAGAGGTCGAGCGTCCTTGCACCGTGAACTTGTACCTGGGCGGGAAGAAGATTGCCGGACAGGTGGTGATGCAGCAGCCGACCCGCGGTACTGTCCACGGCGAGTATTCGCTCGACGCCGCCGTGTCGGCCACGGATCTTCTCAACGACACTCTTGAAACCGTGGTGAACACTCTCGACTCTGTAGTAGACTCGATTCTCTCCGGCCTCCGTGTGGAGATTGTCAAGGTATGTCCCTGAGCCAGAGCCCATTACCAAACCGATTATCAGAAGACTAACCAAAAGGAACTCACAGCTTGACGGAACCAACATTCCCATCGAAAGTGTTCCCAGCTTGGAGCTCGAGCTCGAAGATGTCGAGTTCACTCCCCCCGTCAGCGACTGCGAGCTTCCCACCTACGACAACTCTCGTCGACGCATAGCGCCGCCCGTCCAGATGCAATGGTGTGTATGCGAGAGTTCCAACGATTCCGATAAATCTGGGGCAAAGGGTCAAGATGGCAAGCACTACCACTAAGGGCGAGCAAGGCGGAAAGAAGTAGACGCATAAAGAGGAGAGAGGGCGCCTGTGTCCCAGCCAGCCAGGCGCTCAAGGCTTAATGGGTTGGTTTTCTTGGTATATCTTACGGATTTGAACTCCGTGGACAGAAGAACATAAAATCCGGGATGATAATGGTAGTTGGTTTTCTAGCCCCGCATGCAGGAGCATTTGCATGTTTTGAGGTTCATGTGTTCATAGACTGAATCATCTTCAACTTATTTTCTACAACAATGTCATTGACGGCGCAACAAGCGAGTGAGTGATCCATCAGAGAGAGGGAGATATATGCAATGCGAACCAGGGATATCAGCATGCGCCTGAGTGACCTCTTACAGTCGTCTATCCATGGTTAGCTCACTCAGAGGTGTCATGGCTGGTGCGATACCCTCAGTGCCGGTTATTGATAGATCGCTTGCTTTAATCCAGATGAACGCGGATTTAACTCTCATATACCCTGATATGAAGCAGGTTAGCCAGTGAGCTGCCTGTTTAACCAAGAGCGCCGCTCTCCGTGATCTAGCTGTGGTCTAAATACAGAGATTTGAGGAAGCCGAAGCAGTTGTCGTTGGTTTCGAGTCCAGATCACATGACACGCAATACGACATTCTTTATTTTCCAACATTTGCGCCGTCTCTGGTTGGCCCATTTCACATTCCCACAACTAGGGATCACTTACACTCACTCGGCAACTTCTGCATCTAACCATGGCATTCGATATCCTTGTGCCCTCAGAGAAGGACGCCGCGGACGTGGCCAACACGCACCTGGCTGCCATGGACGGCAATCTCCTGATGCACGCCCAATTCCCAGATACCGAAAGTCTAGACTTCCTCCATGGATGGCTTCGCAAGGACACTCTAGATCACATCGCCGGCAACAACAAGGGGGTGCTGGTGGCGCGAGATACCGAGTCCGGAAAGATAGCAGGTTTTATCAAGTGGAACACCCAGCGGCAGAGACAGCCCGGAGACAAAGAAGAGGAGGAGGAACATGAGGAGTTCCCAGGATGCTGCCGACAAGAGTACCTCGACTCGTACGCCGAACTCACCAAGGAGGCAAGGCGCAAGGTGCTGGGTAACAGGGCATATTACCGTAAGTCACTCACTCACTCAGTTGACTCACCGGGAACCGGAGCGGCAGCAAGAGCAGGTCGCGGTGGATCGCGCATTGCGGCCAAGCCCAGCCGGACAATTCCCGCGTTGAGCTCATGCATGAGTTGTCAACCGTTGACGAGCTGCCATTGGCCGGTGAAATCTAGTTCCAGACCCTAACTCAAGCTGAACTCCCCGACACATTTCTTTCTTGACCCTCAAGTTGCTGATAGCGAGGCTTTTTTAGACGTGACGTATCTCTGTACCCATCCCGAATGGAGTGGTCGAGGAGCTGCATCTGGGCTCTTGCGCGAGGTGCAGGCTAAGGCTGCCGCGGACCGAGTGCCGGCCATACTGGAGGCCACGATGAACGCCGTTACGTTTTACGAAAGACTCGGCTTCAGTGTTAGGCTGAAACTCTCGATGATGTTGCCGCCACGTGGGTCGAGCGAACCAACGGAGCACTATGCTGAAAGAACCATGGTCTGGAAGCAGCCCGAGAGGCCCTAGTGGACCATGCGACAAGGCGTTTGCCGGAGAGACGCGGAGTTCAGCAGAGATACCAATGACGATGAATAAGAATACTCAAAACACCAGTAAACTGAGATCCCAATTCGGAGATAAATCTCGTGCGATGTCGATAAAAATACCATCGCATCCCCACACTCACGTGGTATTGGCGAGTTGGGCGACAGATTCGAGGCACAGAGAGCCGGGGCTCCACAAACCAGGATATGAAGACAAGGACTTCCTTCATCTTAGGCTTGCTAGAAAAGCGAGCAATTTTTGGGTCAAGACTCAAGAAAAAGGTCGGGACGCTGCTGCCAGAGATATGGCTTCACCGCTTCCAACACCGGCAATGGATCGACGGCCTGGTGGCCGAGGATGGAGCCCTACTATATGTCGGTGTCTCTTGTTTGTCTCATCCCATGCCGAGGACGTTGTACAGCCTCAATCCGGAGCCCCGGACGAGCGAACGATGACGCTCCGAGTGGCCTCGCAGGGTCCTGGTCTTGGCACGATGAGTCGGTCTGTGCAGGAGCAAGGACCACCCCCGGCACCCCCACGACGCAAGGCGGCTTGATGCTTGCTGCTGGTCTTGCTGGGCCAAGAAGATTGCATCGGAGTAACAAATGTGTGTGGTCGCTATTAGCGGAGGGTTTCTGGTGGGTAGATGCTGGTTCCAATAGACCAGGGTCACCACGATAGGCGCGCATGCGGGACGCACGCACATGCGTTGGTAGTACAGCCAAGAGGACGTACGTCAGGGACACGGGACGTATTCGGATCAATACATATCCAGTGGCAGGTTCTCCAGAAAGATGGAGCCAGATGAAGACCCAATCATAGCCCGGGTATTTGGTTGAGAAAGCGTGAAAGACTGGCGGCTGTTGAAGCGGTTGATAATAATAGACTGTTTGGAACCCAGCGGATGGCTGCTGTGTTGTCGTGCAGTGAGGCCGACCTTCCGCGGGGTGTTTGGATAACAGAGACAAAGAAATTACGCTGCCGTTACACATTGCGTTGCATCACACATTCGGTGTCTTATCGATTCATGACACGACAGAATGGAAGGAGGAGTCGGCCTCCTGCCCGACCGGGAATTAGTTGATGGTAATGGATGAGGTGGCTAGCGAGAGTTCCCCAATCCCCATGCTCGGCGGCATCGGAGCATGTCGGGGCTGTAGGCGTTGAGTTGAAGCCGGGGACCTACTCGGTGCGAAAGGGGCCGGGGCGATGCCGAGAGCGGTGGGCGGCTCCGGACTGGCGGGGGGTAAAGATCGTGGTGTCAAAAGCAGTTGAATGTCAGCAGATTGCACAAAGTGTTGTATCAGTGATAAATGGGAGGGAAAAAGACGGGGTACTAGGAACTAGGAACGAGGAACTAGGGGACAAGATGGGGAAATGAAGACGTGGTAGGTGCTTTGTTGTGTGTGCTGGGTTGGGACGTTGAACTGTTGCTGGAGCTGCTCTTCTGGGCTGGTCTGCTTTCGTTCTTCGTCTTTATCGCGTTGATCGGTTGTTCGTCGGCGATAGCGTTTGATAGAGATGGTGGGTGGAAGGAGATAGATATGGAAGCTGAGTAGTTTGGACCTTGTGCAGAATACTTTGTATGCCACGTAGGTAATAATTACCTACAAAGTTCCCATCGGGTTTGTGGAGGTTCTTCGTAGACCAACAGTTGGGCGGCGGGTTCCTTGCTTGCTTCGTACCTGAGGAGCGAAGTATTAGAAACCTCAGGCTTGTGGTTCCAACTTCCAGTTGAGGCAGGAAGTGGCCTGCGTCGCCCAGTGCCAGCGCCTTGGGCGAAAGGTTATTTTAGCCGCCTGGCACTGGAGTGGACCGTGCACCCTGGCTCGCTGCACAGGGCTATGGGTACCTACAGGGCACATCGGAAACTCGCTACGAGGTATTCGTATCGATTCATGCTCTCTCCTCCCCTTCGTCGCTCTTCGAATATCTTACTCAAACTTGCAATGGGTGTGCAGCAATCAACTCACGGGCTGCACCGCACCGCACTGCAGGTTCTTGGTCGTGCAGGACGGGCCAGAAGCTACCGGGCCCCCAAAGGATGACTCCGGCTCACCCCCCGGACGACCTGCGAGCCATTACGTTAGAGCAACTGCCGGACCATGCAGAATGAGGGAAGAGATGGCTTTTCCATTTGGTAATCGGCGTCTCCCTGCGCCCTGGCCAAGCAGTGTCGGACGGGCGAAACCAAGTACAGCATACATCAGCTTTGTGAGGCTCCTCGCAGCATCTCCAGGTCATCGCGACCTCGAACTCGTGAGTTTGGTGCAAGTTTGGGGGGGAGGGGTTGGCTTTGAGATGAACGAGTTACAAGTGGTTATGTGGTTCTGGTTGAGGCGCGAGGTTTTCTGTGGTGGCCCTTCGTTTGGTTTTCTGTGTAGTGATTATCTCTTGCCATTATGTATTTCTATCTTGTATTTCTATCTCCTCTGCGCTTCTGCGTAGAGATAAGCTTGCTTGCTTGCTTGCGACTCGCGAACGCCCTTTTTCCTGCCGCGCCCTTGAACTTGCACGATACTGGCCCTGCCTTGGCCCCGCCTTGCCTTGCCCGCCGCCAGGTCACTGCGACTCCCCAGGCTTTATCCTCGGCTCGGAGGGACTCGCACAGTGGCAGTCTGGCGGCTGGGGATCCGGCCGCCGGATCCGCACTATATTCGACTGATCAGTGATCAGAGAGTCATTGAGCCCTAGACGATGCTGGACCGACCCGACGCGAGAGGATGCGGTATGACGCCGTTGGCCGCCGCCGCTCGCGAAAGTTGCCCTTTACGCTGGCCTCGTCCCATGCCGGGATCCATCCCCATATTATCCCATCTGTGTGGTTGACGAGCAATGATGGGTGGACAGATGGCTGACGGAGTGGCCACCCTCTTCTTCGGCGCTGTCTTGCCCCAGAAATCACACCGGCTGTTTGTTTTGTCGGAGACTGAGCGAGGGGCCGGGGCCCTCTTACTTGCGAGGCTGATTGGGAAGGGGTTCCCTGGGAGTATCTATCAAATCCCTGAATTGTTCTGTCCAACGTCGACTGCACTAACACAATATGGTTTCTGCTTGCCTGCGCGCGCCGCCGGGCTCCCCTTTTTGCCATGTGGCGGGAGGTCTCTTTTTACTTCCTCTCGGCCTTTCTTTACGATGACGGCGGCAAGGGGGGAAACCCACAAGCTCCTGAACGCGCCATCTTGGTCTTCTCGACAGTTAGTCCCGTGAATCGCCAAGGGGCTTGGAGATGTAAGGGAAGGTTTGTAAGGGAAAGGGATGCCTCGATAGGTGACGCAACAAAGCCCCAATAAACAACCCTCAGAAACGCAAGACCCGGGGCTGGCTTGCAAGGACAAGCAGCGCCGTGCGGTGAGGGAAACACGGAAAGTATTCATCGATCATGACTGGGCAAAGCACAAGGCCCCAGCCCTAGGACGGCTGTCCTGTCTCATGTCCATGACTCTTTGCCTTGTTCCATTCCCGTTTCCATTACCATTCCCATTCCCCATCCACACTCCAATCCTACCCCCATTGGACCCTTCTCCGTTTGGGGTATGGGCTGGTTGGGCGCCCTCCCTGGGCTTGGAACTTGGACCTGGAGATGGGCTCTGGGGTACCTCGGCGCTGGCCGGATAATGTGTGGGAACCTAAGTACCCCTACTCACATATTTGCCATTGCCTCGTTCCCCGATCCATTCACTTTTTAGGTCTGGACGTTTTCAGAGCGTCCTTTGGGGATCAGTCGCCTTTTCTTTTACGTCTTCGTTTCCCTCGACTCGGCCTTTTTATTGACTTTTTCCTTCTTTCTTTCTCTTCTTTCTCTTCTTCTCCTTCCCCTTCCCTCTTTCTCTGCCGTTATTTCCATCGGCCTGACCCTTTCTCGGGACGCATATGGCTTTGTTCGCCCTGCTTACACGTCGGCAAGTCAGCGACATCGTGGCACACGTGCGGGCGATCTAGAGAGATTTTAGCCCAGCACCGTTTTCCAATGACGCCGATAGGTCTAGCTTATCTGGTCCTTGTCTCCATCGTTACCTGAGAGCCAGATCTCGTCTCGCGCCTCTTATCGATATTCACCCCTCCTCTCTCGGTGCCCGCCCCTCCCCCAGGGCAAAAGGGCCAGGAGAAAGTCTTCTCGCAGTCTCGCACAATCCGTGCTACGTACAACGTACCAGAGACACCTTATCTTGCCTCGTCTTGCCTATCAATTCAAGACTGCATCCCAACCCAGTCCCAAATCTCACCCCGGTTCCCCCAGGATCCCTCAAGACCCCAGGCCCCAGGCCACAGACTCCAACTTTTTTTTTTTTTTGGACGCCCCCCAGACACGCACATCATACATAGCACTCAACCGTCCCGCACACCGCACACCCCCCTCCCCTCTACAGTACTGTACGTAGAGACGGACCGGGAGCAGCGCGCAGCAAAGCAGAGCAAGCAGAAGCAAGACGAAACGCAGCGCATCTCAAGCAGCGGGCGCACCGAACCACGGTTCACCCGCCCCAGCTGCGTCCCTTTATCACCGGCATCCCGCCTCGCATCTCAGGTCGCGGCGCGTAGTGGTCATCTGCTCAGCCATCTGCTTTGCCATTACGTCGCATTGTAACACAAGGCTGCGGCAGCCCCCTCGTCGGCACCTCGCTATCTCGCAAGCTTTCTCCGAAACGTACGGATTACATACGTGCTGCAAAAGCCAGTACAAATACCTTTTTCGGTTGACTGACAACGACAACACTATCCCGTCTTAGTGGCTCCCCGCCTGGCCGCCTTATCAGCTAACCCCCCCCGGTCTCCCGCCCGTCTGACGACCGTCTCCATCGGCGCCCATCTGCGCCCGCCATCAAAGCTTCCCTGCCTTAGCATCCCGGCCGCTCGGATCCCACCCGTGGCCGCCCACCATCTCGCACTCACACTCTTACCCACAAACGCGCAACAACCACTTACCACTTACACTTACTTACCTGGAATTTGCCTACGCACTCTTCTCTTATCTTTCTTTTTTTTCCTCCCTCCTTCGCATCCAGCATCCAGCTTCACCCCCGTCCCATCCCATCCCATCTCGCTCCGCTTCCCCAGATTTGTTATCTCGCACCAGGCACGAGGCTCAGGCACGGCTTTGTTCTCTGCGATTGTCCGGTTCCGTCAACCGTTTGCATAACGTAGCTGTATTAGCTATCTCGAGCCGGCCACTTGCTGCTCACTGGTCGTAGCTCCAGGCACATTGCGTCACTGTCGCCGCCCCCGTGGGGCCTGTCAGTCATTGCTATCACGAACCCCGAGTCTATCACCGGCCAACACATCCGTACCAACTACCAGCCCATACTACCGACTACCTGCTTGCGGCTCAAGCATCTCCGCGCCCGTTCATCCTTGGGCAACGGGCGTACTGAGCCTCCCCGCGCCCGCCCCTGGAAGGCCTGAACGAACGACGCGCACAAACTCCAACACTTTGAAACTGTTTGACTGCTTGACTGCTTGGCCAAGTCCACACACACTCGCCGCCCTCCATTCAAGCCCGCGCCGCTGCCCTGGCATTGGATTCCTGCCCTGTCTTATCTACTGCATCATCCTGCCCACACCACCCCCGCCATCATGTCCACAGCCTCATCCGTGCAGAGGACGGCGCCCATTGCCATTGCGCCCAAGCCGCCCCGGCTAGAGCGCGCGGCTTATCGCCAGGATAGCTTCCATAGGCTCGAGATGACCCAGGGAAGCTTGCCAGCCACCAACTCGGCCTCGACCGAGCCCGCCTCTTTCAATGGCAACGGCTCTCCAGTACCACCCTGTCTCGCCTGCCGGTACTCGCGTGCCAACTGCATCATGAGCGACGACGAGGAGGGCTGCGTGCCGTGCCAAGTCACCGGCTCCGAATGCTCCCTGGCCTGCAGCCCGCCGTCCCGCAAGAGGAAGCTTCATGGCGATGCGGCCTCGGACGACGTTATCAGCAAGAGAAGGTCAGTCAGTCCATCCATCCACCCCATCCCGTCCGGTTCCCTATCGCATTCCCATCCCATCCCATCCCATCCCATCCCGTCCCATGCCCAGCCATGTCCACCATGCTGCCAAAACATCTCTTCCCCACGCAGGTCAGCAGTGATCCATGATTGCTTAATGCTTCCCTGCTTGTTTAATACTACTCGTCCTACTGCCTGCCCACCTCCTACGCCTCTCCCCGCCCACACCTCTCCTGAACTTCTGCCCGTGCCCGCGCATCCGCCTCTTCTCCCGCGCTTCTGTCTCTCCCGCCCGCGCTTCCCTCTCCCAATCCCAATACACACTGCACCTGAAATCTCCGCCCTCCTCTCAAACCCTGCCATGCATGTCCCCTTGCCTCCAAGCCTCCCGTCTGACATATGATTGGTCTCTTCCAGCTCCCCGGGTCTCGCATCCAGGCGACGAAACCACAACTCTAGTCTTTCCAGCACCGCCGCTAGCAGTTCCTTCCTGGAGGAGATGGCCAATGTTGGTGGCCCGACCATGCTCAAGCGGACGCTGGGACTTCAGGACGACCGTTTCAGCCAGTATATCGGTCCCACCACCGACTTCGAGCCTTCTCTCATCAACCTCTCCCCCTTCGACCCGCACGACGAGAGCCTCCTGTCCCGGGGCACCCTCCGCAAGGTCAGCGATCACGACACCTTCTTGATGCTGCCCGACCACAGCACCCCCGGGCACGAGCATGTGACGCAGGATGTCGACCACGTCGAGTCCATCGTGGGACCTCACGGCCGGAAGCTCATCGACATCTACTTCCGCGTCGTCCACCCCGGCTTCCCCATTATCCAGAAGCACGTCTTCCTAGAAAAATACGAGCGCTCCTACCGAGAATTCTCACCGCCTCTCCTCGCCGCCGTCTATATACTTGCCATCAATTGGTGGGACCAAAGCGAGGAGCTCGCTCGCCTACCCCGCCCCAACGTCAGAGAACTCGAAAGCATCGTACGCACCACCCTGGAGGATGCCTGCTACCGACCGAAGCTGTCCACTATACAAGCCGGTTTGTTGTTGTCGCAACGGCCCGAGGGTGATCAGTGGGCTCCGACGGCCCAGCTCGTAGCCCTAGGGCACGAGCTAGGATTACATCTGGACTGTTCAGGATGGAAGATACCACCGTGGGAGAAGGGTCTGAGGAAGCGCCTCGCATGGGCCCTATACATGCAGGATAAATGGGGTGCTCTTGTACATGGCCGACCGTCGCACATCTTTTCATCGAACTGGGGAGTCCAGGCCCTCACTTCCAATGACTTCCCTGACGTTGAATGGGACGAGAACGACCCCGACGAGAAACTGGACATCGAGAGAGGCCGGCTGCTGTTCACGCGAGTGGTGCAGCTCTCTGAGATCCTGTCCGAAATTCTCGATACATTCTACACGCTGCAGGCAATGCAGACGGTCACGAACGCGGGTCCTCAGGGCACACAGCTTGTGCTATCATTGGCGAAGCCGATCCAGCTTAAGCTCAAGGAATGGTATGGAGGTTTACCCCAATTGATCCGGCTAGATTCCTCGTACTCGTCTAGCAACCCTTCCTCCACGAGACTTTCCAGCATTGGATACCTCCATCTGGCTTATTTCGCAGCGGAAATCACACTGCACCGGCGCATCATCAGATCTCTAGCCTCGGCGGCTTCGGCGGTGGATCCTTATGTGCAGCACATCTGTCGCAGCGCTGCAAAGGCTCGCCTCATTTCTGCCATGGACTTTGTCAACCGCCTCACTCCCAATCATCTCCGGTCGTTCTGGTACTTTGCGTCCAAGACCAACTTTGCTCTCATTGGCACGTTTGGTTCCCTACTCTGGGCGACGTCGCCTGGACGAGAGGAGGCAGATTGGTATAGGCGACGCCTCGGGGAGTATCGTTGGACCCTGTCGGTAAGCTCAAAGCCCGGGGAGGGTACGGGGCTGACAGAGTTCGCCATGACAATGCTCGACATCTCCACGGGCTTGCTTAAGCAGCTCCCTGAAAAGCCATCCATGAGCCGGAACGGGAGCCTCGCGGATCTGTCTGCCTCAGCACCGCCAACTTTCAACGGTGGTGGGATTCTTGATAGCTTGAGCAACCTCGCCAGTGCCGATGTCAGCGAGATGCATACTCCGCACAGCGGGGAAGAATATGACAGTAGTGATGATGATATGGAAGATGAGCCCTTGCAAATGTGATGAGGTCAACGAATAGGAGCAGTAGCAAGGGGCGGTAGGGCAATAACATGGGAGTGGTTATGGCGGCCGTACCCCGAGATTTGGGTGTTTTGGGATTCAAAAGACTTGGCTACGGCATGCATTATTCAAGGCGTTCCTGTCGTTGTTGCTGCATTGCATTATGGCACGGCAGAGGAGTTGTTTGGACATGTTTGTTTGTCATCTTTTTGGACTCGTCTTTGTTCTGGTTTTGAGGGGTTTTTGAAGATGATTGATACCTTCTCGGCTGCGCCCCCCTGGGGGAGGGCCCCGAGGCATTTCGAGTTTTCAATTGGAGGGGATGGATTGGCTAGGAACGGGATATGATTTGGGCCGGAAGGATTTCGACTGAAGGATCGAATTATGATGCTTAGATTGTTATGAGACCATGTGGAAGAAACGAAGATGGTATCACTACCATGTTATTGGCAACGGCTTATGACGCTTCAGGTTGCCGTACGCAGAGCAATCAAGTATCGTTTACTTCATGCACCAAGTCAAAATGCTCTTTCAAAAACAACGAGCCGTCTTGGCCTCTTAAAATTCATTATTTACAAATATGCCTACAAATCGTTGGTACATCGAAGCACCGACGGACCCCACCCCTCCCCCGGCCCCGCAAGTGGAAACCCCGCCTCGGAGCCGAACCCTCCGGAGCGGCCCCACTAGCCGTTGCAGCTGTCTAGTTGCGACTTTTTTTTCGCCGTCTCTATTTAATGTATGTAAGCAGGTAATTGTGAAGATGAATTAGTGCCTGCTGAATAAGTAAGCCAGCGAATTTTGTCTTTACGGCGTTTGGCAATCAGGGATATTTGTGTTGCTTGTTACTTAAGCTGCTGGTGAACAATCAAGTAGGAAAGTCACCTGGGTGAAAGTGGTGCAGCCCCATGTAATGCATCAGCCATATTAAAGTGCAATATTAATACAAATATCCCCTGCATTGAGGCTTGGGGCGTGGTAGCCAGTCCGAATTATCAGCGTTCACAACCAGTTGGATATTCTGTAGTTCTATATGGTAAACCCCAGTGACTTCAGCCGATTCTTCGACATTCCTACAGGTTTACAAATCATCATCATATGCATCACAAAAGATTTCCAGAACTTCCAACCGTATTTGGTATGCCCATTGCCAATCTCCTCCAGCAGAGGCCTACGCCAGACTGGTAGCAATTTCCAGTTCCAGAACAACATTGCCAACGGAGGGAGGGGCAATGCCTAGCGCGTTGAACACAATCAGTAGGAAAGGCGTTGGACAAATGCACAAGAAGCCTCCTTCGGGAGGCGGGTGTCACAAGATCACAGGATGGTGTGGCCGGAATGGGCCGTGAGAGTGTGTTTCGTGGGTTGAGTTTGGGTGTGGAGGGATGGGACGTGAGGGGTGTGAGGGATGCCACGTGAGGATCTTGGGCTTGAATATTGGTTGGCCCAAAGATGAGATCTGGCCTCGGTGGGGAAAAAAGGCTTGCAGGTGCAGGTGTGTAGACTAAGAAATTAGATGGACAATGAGCGAGCATGCTCTTTCTATGTAGGGCTGTCGGGGAGTATCGAGTTCGTAGATGTCCACAGACGGATTGCGTCTTGATTAGTTACGGACGATACCCACTGCCATGACCAGGGACAGAAAGCCTGTCAAACATGGATTCCGCGTACACGGTGCAGAGTCGTTCAGATAGAGTCATAATTTAACTTGCAGGAGGCTACGGACCCTTGCTTAGGGTTTAGTCAGTGCAGCGTCCGAGAAGAATTGCGGAAGTTGACCAGCCGTCAGCGGATATTGAAGCCTAGGTTTGGCCAGGATACTGAGTGCTTAACTCCGTCATTGGTGCAAAAAAATAAGGTCACCGTTAAACTCTCCGTTGCGGTCGGGGCGTTTTCAGGTCCCTGCGCTGATTTCAGACAGCATGAGCCACAGCACCAGCCACGAGATGCCATCCTCGGGGTTAAACTGCGAGGCGTTAGCTCCACGTACGCCTCTGGATCAATGTTACGTCCACCGCGCTGAAACACGGACGAAATCAACGGAGCTTCAGGTGCGGGCCGTTTGAAGTCGTCGTGCGATTGCTATTCCGAATCCGCCATCTTTCATCCCTTATTGCTTTCTTGTTCTTGCATCGTTTCTTCTTTTGCCTCTTGTACATACTTTGGAATCCGCGTTTTCTCTTCGCGGCTGGCTTCCACCATCAACCATGGCGTCCAAGAAGAAGACCGCGGCGGCATCGCACAAGGCGACTGGTGCGCCAGATAGCCAGACGCCTCAGCGTTTTGAAAAGGAGCTGAAGAATCTCGCGGCTAAGGCCAAAGACGACAGCTGGAGCAAGAGCACTCTGGGACAAGTGTCCCTCTTCCTCAAGACGGCCTTCGTGCTGGCTCTCCTCGGCGCCGCGTCCAACGCCTCGCAGCTCGCCCTCTCGCCCGTGTTCGGCTCCATCCCCGCCGGCATCCCGCACGCGCCTGTTCTCATGGCCGGCTGCTTCGTCGGCTGGGCCGGCAACCTGTTCCTGAACCGCGCGTTGCCCTTCTCCTCAGAGCTGCTTCTACCGCTGTTGGCCCTGCACTTCCCCGTCGTGCAATTCTTCTTCAGCCAGTACAGCGATGAGCTTGGCCCCTGGTGGGGTCCATTGACCATCGAGGGCTTGACGCTGTTCCCGCTGGCCGCCGTGTCCGCGGCCGTTGTGGCTAATTATCTCGAGCGCGCCGACCTGAGCGCGCTGCCGCAGTTTGTGGCCGACGCGGCCCCGGGCATCGGCTCCTGGGGCTTCTTCAGGCTGGCCGAGTGGGTCGCCAGTTCGCAGCTCCAGGCCGTTGTAGGAAAGACGTTTATTCTGACTCGCATCGGTGTGCAAATGCTGCTGGCGGCGGTATACACGGTCCTCGCCCCGTCCAAGTATCTCGTGCTGGCGATTCCTGCCCTGCTGCACACGGCTATGCTCAACCCCCATGTCATGACGCCCATGGCAACGGATCTGCTCAACAACACTTTGAGGGCCGAGAATTGGACCCTTTTGGACCGCCGCGAGTCGCTGACAGGCTATGTCTCTGTTTTGGAAGACTTTGACAAGGGAGTCAGGGTTCTGCGATGCGACCATAGTCTTCTGGGAGGCGAGTGGGTGCGCTATAAGGGACCTATCATCTCTGAGCCCATTTACGGCGTCTTCGTCATGCTTGAGGCTGTTCGTCTCGTCAAGAGGGAGGTTCCAGTTCTCGACAGTGAGGCGAGCGCCCTCGTCGTGTAAGTGGTCACATAGCGCCAAGAAAAACTAGGTTTGCTAACATCAATGATACAGCGGTCTTGGTATTGGAACTACGCCGTCTTCATTCGTCACCCATGGCATCAACACAACGGTTGTTGAGATTGACCCAGTGGTTCATGAGTTTGCTGCCAAGCACTTTGACCTTCGGGAAAACAACCCGCCTGTGATTGCGGATGCCATCAGCTACACAGCCAAGTTGGCCAACGAATCGACCACGAAGTTTGACTACATCGTCCACGATGTTTTTACCGGTGGTGCGGAGCCGGCCGATCTGTTCACCCTGGAGTTTTTCCAGGGCCTGAATGCCCTACTCAAGGACGACGGTGTTATTGCAATTGTAAGTCAACTTGCCTAGATGATGAGCCCCAGTAATCTTCGACGCTGACTCTGTCCTAGAACTATGCCGGTGACTTTGGTGCAGCCACCCCCAAGATGATTATCCGTACCATCACACACGTCTTCCCCTCATGCCGCGTCTTCCGCGAGGCTCCCCTTGTTGAGACCGTCGTCGAGGCGTGGGGAAGTGACTTCATCAACATGGTAATTTTCTGCCAGAAGACATCCGGCGATCTCACCTTCCGTCAACCGGTTCGGGGCGATTACCATGAGAGCCGCTCGCGGCACGTGTTCCTGGAGCCGCGTCACGAAATTCCCGCGTCTGTGTGGCTCGAGGGTGATGACAAGAGCATTCTCGCCAAGAACAACACTGCCAAGGTGACCAAGTTGCACCAGAAGAGTGCAGTGGGTCATTGGACAATTATGAGGACGGTCATTCCCGCCAAGATCTGGGAGCTGTGGTAAATATATTTACCGGGTTTTATTTATTTATTATTAAACCAAGAACCGTTATATATATAGTCTTGTAGGGCCTGTATGACTAATAGCTCGTTGTTCAACTCGAAGAATGATACCTGCAGGGCGAAACTCTCCCTCTTAAGCACTTTTCAATCTCGTTGACGTTATTCTACTGGTCCTTTGCAGCATCGAGGGACTGCTGCTTATTGTCTCCGTTGAAGTCTTTGGCAAAGTCGGAAATATAGCCGGGCACGTCGACGCGGTTATACGGGCTTGCCAGTGGCTCGCTCATGGCCTGGTGGATAGGTAGAACGCCGGTCCAGACGGTGTCTCGCACAGTCTCATCTTCCATATCGTGCTTGTCATCGTGGGCCTGGCCGGCGCGGACCTTTGCGCTACCGGAGGCGATCCGGATCTTAAGGATGCCGGTGCTCTGGAGCTCGGCCTTCGTGGGCGGCAGACGGGTGTGGCTCCAGCGGTCCGGGACAACGCTGTCGGTGATGAGCTCCATGGCATACATCTTCTCAGCCTCCTCAGTGACTAGCGTAGCGTGCCCGAACAGCACGGCAGAGCGGTAGTTATAGCTGTGGGAGAATGACGAGATGGCCAGGACAAGGCCGTCGACATGGGACGCGGCGACACAAACGGGCATGCCCTTGGCCTCGTCGCCCTCGGACCCGGCCCGGCCGAGGTTCATGATGCGCGAGGAGACATAGCCGTGGAGGTAGAGGTCGAGGGGGTCACCGAGGTCGGCGCTGGGTCGGTCGAAGGAGCCCATCTGTCCGATCATAGGGAGGATGACGGGGAAGGGCTGAGAGGGCGTGTTGAAAGAGACGTGGAGGATCTGGGCGGAGTTGACGATGCCGTGGATCGACTCGAGGGCGTAGACGCCGCGGTCGTTGAGGCGCTTCACCGTGTTGGTGGCCTCTTTGGGGTATTCAAGGTCGTAGCGGCCCATTGCTGCGATCGTTGTGAAGTGCTGATGAATGTGTGAGTAAGAGTAGTGAGTGGTGTTGATGGTAATGGTGACGGTGTTGTCTGTCTAGTCTGTCTAGTCTGTCTAGTCTGTCTCAGTCTCGCATTTTATTCCTCAAGCAGAAGTGAGAGCAGTTTTATAATCGAAACTCGGGACGATAGATTATCACTTCGGAGCCGAAGCTGTCGGAACTACAGGCCTAGTTTGACTCATCTCAGAGGTCGAGATAGCGGAACGGCACCGTGATGAATCCTGGCGGAGTTGCCTCGAAGCGGAGGACAGTCTTCTTCTGCATCTGCTGGGTCTCGAACCTCACAGGTACATAACCCTACGCATGCATCTCCGTACAGTTACTGTGTGCCACTCCGGTTCTCGTTCGGCGGTGCCAACACTGCAGCGTTGTCAATGGTGGTGGTGCGGTGGACCAGCATCTGACCATCACGCGCGGCGATTGGCGAGTCATTTCGCGGGGAAATGGTGGAACGTTGCACAAAGTGCGTGGCGAGCATCTCTAGTTCTATCTCGCAGATCCAGATCCCGTAAGCTTGGCCATACAGCCTGGCTAGATCGTCAGAAACGAGCGTCTATGCTAAACGTGACAGGCATGTAGATTGAGTCTATGTCGAGCTGATAAACGGAGCTTCCGCATGTAAGATGACCTCCGCAGCGGCGCCGGGACGCAAGTTTCGGCCATTGGGTCCGAAGGTGTAAGCGGGCAGGCGGGACGAAGTGGGTTTGGTCGGGGAACGGACGCCCCGTTCTGGGGATGGTTCATATTTGGCCCGTAACAGCATGAAGTACAGCGGCACCGGGCCGGTTGAAGTTGTCATGGTCAACCGGCAAAGACCGGGAATTAGTTGAGGGAGGGGGAGATGAGAGGCGATTGGAGATGACATGTAGGTAATGGAAAGACACTGGTGAGGTCGAAGGGCGTTGACTGTGACTAATTGATGTGGTGGTGGCGGGAAGAGGCAGGCCGATGATAGGGCTGTTGATCCAGGGTGTTATTTTATGATGCCGAGGGGGAGGGCAAGAGCACGAGACGTAAAAGATGATATATAGAGAATCCAAATAGTGCATTTAGTCTAGACCAAATTGTACACGGCACCGCTAAAATCAACATACACTCATAAAAAAAATATATATATATAAAAAAGGAGCTTCATGCGGGAACCAAACGGTGTAGTGCCGTGTTCGTGAATATACTTGCTCAGACGTTGATAATTAGCCGCCCTTGGGAATTTCTTAGGACACGTTATAGTTTTAATTGTTTCGAGTAAAACTTGGTTACAAGTGCCTAATAGAAAGAGGAGCATATGATAATAGCAGTTATAGTAATTGATTTAGTGGTGTATTCCGGATTTCTCCAGGGTAAGTGCGCATGCAAGTGATGCATCAGAATGCCCGCTTTGGGACAGGCCTGCCAAGATCCCCAAGCCCACCCTGGGTGGTAAGAGGCCGCCGACGCCTTATAATAATGAGCTCCCTCTAAAAACTGAACTCTTTGCACTTGCCAGGATGATTATTGATGTTCTTAACTTTGTGATTTAAAACAAATTAAGTGTAAGTGTATTCGTACTTCGTACCATGTAAGTGCGGGTGAAAGCTTAAGCACACAGTGAGCACATGCAAGTGTGTAAGAGATGCGTCGGCAAGTGCCACTGGTGGCTGCTGTCACCTGCCACCTGCCCGCGCTTTCTTTCTCTCCCTCCAGGCCTCCCATCCACGAAACATGGAAGGAACCATTAACACGCTGGGTTAACATCGTATTACCTAACGTTAAGCAATGGCAAACTGCAACCTCCCACATCCGTCTTCCGTCCTCCATCCAACCCAATACCATCGCGACTCCGCATTCCCAAGCCCAGGTCTGTCCGGGGAGCCTGTGTTTTTTAAACCTCATTGGGCCCTCCCCTGCCTGCCGTTGCATGACCGGTGACGCTACTGCGCACCAGCCGCCGGGTCCGCGTCGCCCGAGTCCCAACTCTCGGTCACTGTCCGAAGCTCGTGTCTTGCCGCTGGGCGTTTATTCTTCCTTGTGTGCCCGACGGGCAGTTGATTTCTCTTCTTCTATTATTCTTCCTCTTTTCCGTTTCCGTAGCTCGTCGAGTAGAGGATTTTGTTCCCTTTATTTCTTCTTCTCCGTCGCCTCCAAGCGCCGCTCGTTTGGAACGGCCATTTCGGCCTAACCCATCCATGGGTTTACACTGGATCTCAGCAGGCGGGCCCCAGCCTGTCGCGACACTCCCGTCCACTGGAACCGCTCACCCCAGGTGGTGTCGCACACCATTATTGCGACCACAACGGAGACGAGACGGAGAAGGAGACGTAAGAGAGGGTTGACGGGTCGACGCACCCCGATTAAGACTACCGACCAAAGGCATATCGACCTCCCGTGTATTTATTTCGCTTTTCCTCCCATCCGCCGTGGTGATCACCCTCCGCCCCGCCCCGTCTCAGGTTCCTTCACCGTAACAGATCCATGCTTGGCCTCGACATATCGAGTTTCATATGAAACCATGCTACCGTTAATACGCTACCGACTCCTCTCAGCCTCGCCCATTTGCCCAATCATGCCTCCTGCCTCGCTTGATCATCTTGAAGCTCTGAGCCAGCTCGAACACGGCACTGTTTGACCTGAGGCCGCCTGTTTGAGACCCCCTTCCTGTCAGACCCGTGCAAGCGCACCCCGTTTTGGTCGTCTGCCCAAGGTGGCAGACTGAACGTAACGCAACGATTTTCTTTCACTATCTCATTCTCTTCCATTTCCACAGTCTCTCCTTCTTCGGGGCTGGAACCGATAGCAAGTGACGCCGTGAGTATTGCTCGCGATGCCGTCATTCTTTCATTTGTCTATCATTATTTAATCTCTATGGCCTAACTGCTTCTTTCCTTTCTCTCTTTCTCATTGATTGGGATCTTTCTGCCCTGGGATCTTGCACTTGACTAAGTGTCACGACTGTCATCATGGCCGACTCTAGCAATGGCCAGCTCTTGATTGCAGCCTTTTCATTGTCAGTAGAGCCATTGAAGAAAACCAAGAAACATAGGGGAGCTAACCAAAAGAAACAGTGGCATGATTGTCAACGCCGCCCCCGGGGCTGCCTTTCTTTATCTCAAAGGCCATACTTCCTCGCTTTGGCGAGACGGCCTGAGGCTGGTCCTCGTTATTTTCCTCATCACATCTGCCCTATGGGCTCAAACAGATTTCATTGCTAGTTTAATCGGCGTTCAATCAGCAATGGGGTGTCAAATCGCCATCGTTTTCGCCTCTGTTTTCGATCAGCTCGCCCGAGTATCTCTTCAACAAGCCACCGTTTGGGCTATCGGCCATCATCACCGGGTTTCGCCAGCGGAATCTCTCGCCACACAAGGAGTCATTATCACACGATTTCTTCTCGGTGGTGTTTTCGTTGGACTTCAGCGACCACAACTTGACGCTGTCTGTGTTACAAGCACATCGGTCTTGCAGTTTGGTGTGGTTCTCCTCGTAACCGACTTGGGATTCACGATCGCTATTTTGGCTCGTTTCATCTCTTTTGGGTTGCTTAGGGACATACGGCAAAAGACGGCTAGCGCGAGCCGAAGTAAGGCAGCCCTTTGGACAATCGTTGGCTTGGCAATTTGGACGGGAGTGAGTGTTCGTATGCGCCTTGTACGAAAGATGGAGTCTAACCAAGAACCTCAGATGAGCGCCCCTTTGATGCTGGGCATCAAATCCATTGATGTGACATCCCGTACAGCGCTTCCTGCTACAGGTCTCTCGATCTTGATCGGTATGCAAACCGATTCTAATCTAACGGCTTCGACTAACTGTCCCCAGGTGTGTTGACAGTCTTCAAGGACAGTCTTACACCCTCGAAACAAAAGCCTACCGACCCGACCGAAGATGCGACGCAACCAGGCACTCAATCGACTAGAAATTTGTCGAGCCGAGACCTATCAACAGCCAACTCTGCTCTGGCTCCTAGTCGATACGGCGAAGTGAAGGATGAAGCACTTGCATCATTCAGAGCTGCATCCCAGTTTACGACATCCCAACTCAAGACAGTACCTGGGGCTCAAAAAGCCAACCTTCCCCTCATATCGAGGCCGTATACGGGACAAGCTACGACAGGGATGGGGGGTGTTCCTGTGCAAGGCCAGTTCTTTCCTCCGATGAGATCCCAAACACTGCCGGTCAGCATGGAAGCCAACAGGGAACTACACCAACAGCGTCTCACGAGGAAGGGCACGAAGTTAATCATATCAAACCCCGTTTTATGTGAAGCGAGTGAGCAGAAAGTCATGAACAAAATTCCCACAGTCGACTTGGCTACCGCAGCGCAGAACGAGAGAAGGCGAGTGGAAACGGCTCATATTTTAGCACCCTCAGTCTCCCTGGCGTATCGCACCGAGCTTCGACCACCACCGATACCCCCAAAAGCGCTCAAGAGGAGGTCATTGAATTCGAGCGATGAGACTATAGCAAGCTCTAGTATTTCTGGAGCGGTGGCGAAGATAGTTCATGAATCACAAGTTAAGGATAACTCGACGGCAACGACCTCTTCCACTATGCTCTCACCCGGAGTAGAAGAACTTCGACGACGGTCTCCTCGACACTCGCCGGTGGATGCACCCCAGTCAAAGACTTCGCCTCATCAGCCACAAACTGATTGGTCACGAGAAGGAGAACCACGATTCCCTGCTCGAGTGGACTCTCTACAGCAGTCTCGAATCTCCTCAACCCCGAAGCCCCTCCCCAAATCACCGCCTCTCCCGTCTGTTGTCAACTTCTCGCATCCAGCGGAACCACGAAAATCGGTTCGATCACTCAAACAACAATCGATCAAATCAAAGGTCCGACCCTCTGGACAGACAATGATAAATTCGCCAGCCAACGCGCTTACGAAGCCCGGATTACCGAGCAACCCCATGGCAGGTCGAATAAAAATGCTCGAAAACAATCAAGGAGTGTCCCGGGAGCATACAGTTATGTTCATGAAAACTATCGAATACAATGACCCGGATGCTGTTAAGAGTGTTGTGGACTCCGCCAAAGACAAGTCGATCATGTCTCCGGCCATGTTGCTGAGGGCTGTTTCGATGGTTCACAGGCCAAGGCCCATTCCTCGACTGCCGGAGATTGACCGTGCTATCTTCCCTGCCGAAGGGTCTCCGAACCTGCATGAACACAAGCGATCGCTGTCCAATGGACCTTCCCGGAAGATGTCGATACTATTTCCAGTCGTTGCGAATCCAAACATGCTCCTTCCGCTCCCACCATTATTAAAAAGCGCTGGAGTCATTTCCGGGCCTCATCCGGGCGATACTAGAAGCATGACATGGGATGAGAAGATGGAGATGTTCTACCCAGAAAGCGGGGGTGCGAGGTCGAGTGCAGCCCTAAGGAGACGATCAAGGTCTGTGCCTGATATGCCCACTCAACTATTGATGCTATCATGCGAGAAGTTGAAAGCAGGCTCTCCGCGTAGCGGCACACATCAGACGGATGGTTCAGCAAGGACATCAGTGGCGACTCAGAGCATATCCATCTTGCTGGAAGACTTTCCTCAACCCCAGGACAATGCCAGTTCTTCGAAAGCCAAGTCAATTACATCACAGAACACCAATCGAAAGGCGGAGCCGATTCCCACCAGGGCGCCAATGCAGAGGAGCGCATCCAAGAAGGTTTTCGATCGTCGGTCTTCACCTATTCTTCCAGCCGAGGACTTGAGCATGTTTTCTCCTTACAGCGAAGCTAGAAGCCGAGAAGACGAGGTTTCAGTCAATTGGGGATCAATACACTCCCCGGTGACAATAGTCAATGTGCAAAAAGCCAGAGCAGTCGATGTGCCAGCGGTTCCGCAGGTGCGTCTGCCACAGGATGGGACCGAGGTCGCAGCAGGCAAAGCGTCCCCACTGGGTCGGGATGAGGACAAGGGGTCATCGACCGTTTTGGCGGAGCCCTCCGTCAATCATGGTGTTGGACCTTCACTGGGGGTGCAGACTCAGGTATCGAAGCCTTCACGGGTAATTGAGAGCGACCATGGATGGCACCATCGGGTCGGGGAAGAATGCCCCTCATTTTCAGACAGAGGACAATTTGAGAGACCTCGAAAAGTCCCCCCACCAGCGCCGCTCTTACTGAGGAGGACAAACATGGTGCCGATAGCTGCTCAAGCTGAACCGGCACCACTGGAGTCTCCTGAACATGCACTAGCCATCATCCAAGAGCAGCTAAGAAAGCTTGAGGAGTTCGGTAGAGGATCGCCCAGTAGTGATCGGGGCGAAAGAATGACCCTCCTAGCCAACCTCGAGACAGAGTTGGGCCAACAGGAAGATCAATGGCAAGGTCTTCGAGACACACTACTGGTCAGGGATTCGCAATCGACGCTTGGGGCTACACCAAACCTAGACCTACTACTGCATGGAAGCGGCACGTCTTCGTTTGCGACAGCTCTGGGCGAAGGCCTGGGCGAAGGCCCTCTCCAGGCCGCCTCGTCTACGAAACAGGTATCCCGGCACCTTCTCCCGGAGCATGTTGTTGGCAACTCTGGACACCCCGTATCTCAAGCTTCAGACCCCACCAATGACTACATCTCGCAGCAAACATTGGCTCAAGGGCGGGCGGCCTTCCTGGGTGTCCGATCAGACTTGCCGACTATGGCAGGCAGGAATGAAAGCGTGCAAGTGGTCTCGAGTTTATCCATGTCTCCCACCTCGTCAAAGGTGAACACTGGGAACGAATGCGAAGGGGCCGCCATGATTGCACATGCCAATTCTGCCAAGACGATGTGGCGCCCTGTTTCCTCTGATGCAGTTGTTTCTGCGGCTACGGATGCATTCCTTTGGACCCCTGGTACCACAGCTGTCGTTGTAGAGACTGAACCTGGTCATAATCCCACAGATGTGGTTCGACGCCGGGCCAGAAATGATTCGGAACCTCTTGGAATTGAGAGCTCGCGTCTGTGGTCGAAGCCTATGGATAAGCGCAGGTTCTCGCACCACCATCTTTGGCAATCTGCATTGTATCCTGTCTCTGGGCGAGAGGCTGTGATTGAAGTTCAGCCTAAACTCGAGTTGGAGCCCGTGAAGGAGGAGGTCAACAAGTCGGCCGCACGAAGGCCCCCACGAAAAAGCAAGCGTATCACTCTCCTGCCGGACATTCTGGAGAGTCCAAAGCCACTCCCCGATAAGCGTGGGACTCTGGGGATTTTCCAATTTCCCTGGGGGGAAATGTCAGACATGCCGTCTGTCTCCGCGAGACCATTAACGGTAATGGCTATGCCTGGTACGATGACGACGGGGCAAGGGCGGGGACTGCCGGTGGTGGAGGGTGGAGAGGGTGAGCATGAAACGACTCCAACATCCTTCTTTGACGACTACGAGGCGGAGGAAGATGGGGATAGCGACTACGGCAGCTTTTCGGACAGTGAATACGACGACGACGACGACGATGGATTCGACGAGGAAGTGTTGTGGGAGATTGCCAGCCTTCTCAAGCCCAGCCAAGAGCGAGGCGGTGATAGCGTCTTTTTCCCCACCGAGGGGGTGCCCCACCAGCGCGGAGAAGACAGCGCTACCACCAGTACCGGGCTTCCCGCGGACGAGGGCTCCGGGGTGGGATCTGTGAGGAGGGACGATCCTGAAGCACAGCGGGTTGTCACTACTAATTTCGCATCGTCAGAGACCGAGCCGGCACCAGCAGACCTGAGGACACCACCAAGGACGGCAGCACCGCGGCCGGACGCCACGCCAGCGACGACCCCAAGGACACCAAGGGCTGCAAGCGCGTCACGGCGCAGTGGCGGCCCCCACGCCACCGCGACGCCAATGGCCACGGGTCAAGACCCTTGGCGGTTGGACGGGGTTTGGCAGGGCCGCGAAAAGCCTGTTGCGCAGACGAGCACGAGCGCGTCGGCAACCGATGCCGCAAGGGCCCATTCGCCGAAGGCCGAGCTTATTCAAGCAAGTGGAGGCGGAAGCGGAGGCGGAGGTGGAGGAGTTGATTCAATAAGCAGCGCCGTGGTGCCTGTGCCTCGCTGTCACTTGGCTGGCGCGCCAATGACGACAGCTAACTCCGCTCATGAGACAGGTCTTCCCCAGCGGCTCCAGACACACGGCACCAGAACGAGTGCGAGTCGCCCTGGCCCTGTCACCGACCCTAGCACCCACACCGTAGGCACCCACACCCCTGGCCCGACCTGGACATTGAATGCCGTGGAAACGAACTCGGAGTTAGCACCCCGCCAAGTCTCAGCGCATCCAGTTTCCTCAAGGGTTTTGCTGCCCTCCGCTGACTACTCCGCCGACGCCTCCTTCTCCTCCTCCGCAGACGGGAACGTTTTTATACAAACCGCCCCCTCCGCCATCTTTGCCATCCTTCCCAAACCCTCCATCTCATCATTGCCCGAACCTTCTACTCCAAACTCACTAAACCCACCGTCGCCATTGTCACAATCGTTGCCAGTGTCGCCTCAGTCTATCGTTCCCCAGCAACAGACCCTGCTCCGGAACGCCAACCACCCATCACTTGTTGGTTCAATGGCCATGCTGTGGTCCCCCCCAACCGCTACCGTCCTGCGCCCCTCCAAGGGGCTCTCTCAACCTGACGCCTCCATTTGGGATTCCTACCTCCCCATCAACAGCACTGCACGCGCCGTCCCTCGCAAGTCGGAGCTTACACCCCTTCAGAGCACCACCCTTTGGACCCAGTCACCGCCCAAGACGCCAGAGGAGCCTTCTTTCGATGGACTCTGGGCCCCCCAGAAGACGGTAACCTTTCCCGGCATGTGGACGCTGCCCCAGGTCATCGAGCCAGTTTCCTATGGTCTTGCCCAGCCCGATGCGGAGATGTGGGCAACCTATGTCCCCGCCAAGGACGAAGCCCCGCGTGTGAAGCAGAGGGCAGCTGAAGTTGCTGTGATTGAGAGCCAATCGATGTGGTCGAAGCCTGCAAAGGCGATCCCGATCAGCAACGATGGATTCCTGTGGACCACTCCCAAGACAATCGATGCGGGCGCTGAGTCTTCTAGCTCGCCTCTCACTTCTGGATTGTGGGCGCCTACTCCCGCCGCCGTCGAAGACGAAGAACCTATGGGTCTGTTTAGCCTTAGCCATCGGCGCTCCGATTTCCGGACTTCCGCGCTATCTCCGGCGGCACTGCACATGGTGCGCAAGCCCCGGGCACAGCAGCAGGCCTTTGCAGACTTTGGATTCACGCATCTCTGGAACCAAGCTCCGCTTTGGGATGCCGCAGCTGTTGCTGCGAAGGTCAAGGAACAGAAGGAGATTGACGAGCTGGTGCTGGAGGGCCTGTTCAGCCTGAAGCACCGCCGCACCAATTTCCGCACTACCTCCGAGGCACCCGCCGCGCTGGACACCAAGCGCAAGCCGCGCATCTCGCAGGAGCCTCTGCCGAAGCTCACTTCAGATAGCCTCTGGTCTGTGCGGGACCAGGCCCCCGCTCCAGTCATGCTAGACTGGCTGGTCCTCTCGTCGACCAAGCCGAGGTCGTCGTCGGTTGCATCGTCGTCGGCGGACAGCGAGTACGTGGACGCCATGACTTCGGTTGCCTCGTCCGTCATTTCCGATGACATCTCTACGAAGCCTTCTCGTCGTGTTGATGCCACCCCGGCCCAGTGGCTCGAGGCCCTGCAAGAAGCCCTGGCTGTCACTACAAGCAAGGACCAGGACAAGGACCAGGACCTCAACGCCTCCGCGTCCCCATCCTCTGCTTACCAACTTTGGTCCCTGAGTGACGACATGATGGACCCTGCCGCAGACCTCGTGGATGACAATTCCATGTGGAAGCCGTCTTCGTCGCCACCCGCCAATCGCTATCTGGAACTAACTGCGACTCCGGGCGCGCTCGATGAAGCACAGCTCCGCGCCTCGTCGGAGACGCTGCGTCGCGGCGGCCAACTTGCCCCCCGTCCCCCACCGCCGGTTTTCCATGGTGCATCGCACTCGGCGTTTGTGCCCAGCGCCAGCGAGACCCCTCGCGATTTCAGTGCACAGGCACTCTGGACGGCGGACCCTGCTACTATGGCCGCTGCCACGGCCGGAGCGACCATTGAGGAGGAGAGGGCATGGCTTGACAAATCTCTCCGATCAGGCCTGTCTCTTGTTTCGCTTTGGTAAGCCGGAAGCTAGAACGGCCCGGGCTTCTGCGGGGGCCGATGGTAGTGGGGTCCAAGTCCCTCGGCATTTCGGGGATGTTTTTTTTCTTGTTCTGGTTTGTTTTGGCGCATGACGACAATTACAAAGCACGGGACTCTGGACACTGGCATGTGGTTCCGCTCCCTGCACAATGAAAGATTGGAAATGGTTGGAAAGGAAATACCTGTGCAAAGCAAACGCACGGATGGTTTTAAGGCAAGACGCAAGCGACCTTGGGATATGTTATTTCCTTTGTTTTACTTTTGCCTTGGAGTTAGGATTGGTTTCTGGCCTCTGTATACCAGCATTATTCACATTTAAATACCTACCAAAGAAGTAGTAGTCTAGCTAGCGAAAGCAAAAAAAGCGTGGAAATCCTTTGTCGATTTACTTCATTCTCCGTCCGCTCCTCCCTCTCTCTGATCCAGCCAGTCGGGGTCTTTCTCGTCACTTCAATCAAGTATACCTTTGTGCCTAGTCAGTCGACATCCATCTGGCTTACACAAGTCGGCATGTTAGTAATTAGTCCATCAGTCGGGGCCTTTCTGTCCGGGTTGCGAATTGTCGGCACCTTTCTGACACATCTAGTCGGCATGCCAATGTCATTTTTTCCGTGCCGCGCTGTGCCGTGCTGTATCGTGCCATGTTCCTCCTCCTCCTCAAACGCGCATCTCCATTTAGACAAGTCGACGACCCTTCTTGATCCTGTGACGAACGAGGGTAGCTAGACTATCGTGTGATGTTTTGACCAATTTTTTTTTGGGTGGTTCGGCTTCGTGTGTCCACCCCCGGTTTTGCATATCCGGCCGAACATCACTTCATACTAGCACTAGGGAGTCATACCTATTTGCGAGTCCCCCCCCCCTGGCAAAGCAGCACCCACCACGGAGTACATTCGTGGTGTTGAGATCACCTAGGCCTTGTGAGACGATTTTATCTTCATCCATGCCGGAGATATGTCGGGTGTATTGTACGTATGTGGGCGAGTGAAGTGATTGAGTGATGGTAGACTCCTCCCGTGAGGCGAGTAGCCGCGATGTGGAGGTGCCGCTACGCTTTCCTATCGTTTTGCGCCGTGATGCCGGAGTTGTTGATTATCGTGACATGGTGTCATGGTGGTTGTTTAGAGCCACGTCTCGTCCCGACGGGCCGGGGATAATTGGGGACATCCAAAGCTGGTGTTGAAGGGGGGGGATGGATGCACAGCTGGACATCTGAGGTTTGGGTATCGTATCATCGTTGATTTCTTGTAATTGGCTTCGGGATGTTTAGGCAGAGTCGTGGTGTTGCTTTGGACGGAGAGGAGCTGACTCAGGATGATGTCGTGTCTATCAACTCACGAGTCATTTGATCTTGCATGGCCGCCGAACTTTCTTTCTACACTTGCACTTCCCAAGATCCCATCCGGCGTCTTTTGCAAACTGAGGACAAGATCAAGCCTCCCTGGCTTGCCTCTGTATTCTCTACTTTCCCCAGGTCTTGCTTCCAAGCCAACAAACCCGGCCATCATCGCTCGGCACATCTCCCCCTCGCCTTCAATTCACTTCACAACTCTCACGCGCGGTTCAACTCGGTTCAATCCTTGTGAAGTAATAAATCGTCATGACCGTTAAGCTCTATCCATGCATGCAATCATAAAGAAAAAACAAAGCGTACAAGTATACGCCTAATGCGATGTGAAAGCCTTTTTTCACTTGCCCCTTCTCCGACGACACCCATCCGTTCCGTCCCCCCCTCCGTTGCTGTTTGTCCAGCCCGTCCAAGCCTTTATGTTATCCCAAACCCCAAAAAAGTCAAAAGGGAAAAAAGCTATCCCTGGCATTCCATAGTGGTTTTTTTTTGGGTGGTTGTGTGCGTGTTCATCTCCGTTCTCCCTATTTTCTCCTCTTGTAAAGTTGTTTTCGTTGCATGCATGTATGCCTCCTCCTCTCATTCCTCTCTTCTCATTTTCCCCCATCGAAATGCGCGGCATGAGTTCGTGGCACAAAGGCCTTCTTTGTCGAGAGAAGGCCATTATCTTCTCGAGCCGGGTGAGACGTCGTCTTCCCACCCCTTCTTCTTTTCCGTCCTTGAAAAATCGTCAAAGCATTAAGGTGTGGCCCAAGGACACTACGTAAAAGGAAATGAACAAAGAAAAGGTGACGTTTCCTCGTGCCAACAAAGGGAAAAGCACAAGAAAATAAACCGTGTAAAAAGGGCGGCCTTCACAAGTGATACCCGTGTGAACAAGGTACCGACATCCACCGCCGTAGCGTTTGTTTCCTGTCTACCTATTACTTGTGAAAGGCTCATTAGAGGGGCGTATCCTCATTAAGGGCATAGAGTGTATGTATGCTCCTTAAGTCTGCCACTTAGGTTCGTCCATCTGGCGTGCTAGGCATGACTGCATCACATTTCCGTGAGCTGTCATGGATTCGTCAAATATCCACTGCCATCGCATTGACAGGGCTAACGTAAGCAGGCGTTGTCGAAACCATCTGCCAAAAAAGAGGCGGAAGTAGTATCCAGACGGGGTTGGGAAGATTCGCATAGTAGTAGTGGACTGCCACAATGTCGTAGCTCTTCAGGGTTGATCAGCGTCTATCGAGACGAGCGTACCCTATCAGCCATCCGGATGTAATCGAACAAAAAATCTGGGACCTCCGAGACCGTCGCTATGCAAACAAAAATCCACAAAATATTTTGTACACGCCCATGCAATATTGCAGAGCACCTGCTGAGTTGTCTCTATCGGAGAGACATTCAGCTGACTGTCATCATCTGCATCCGTTGGGGCAAGCTGGAGGATGGCGAGTTCTCTGTCGACGTGCCCTCCATGAGAGAGGTATTTCCCCGGTTTCTAACCACTCGTCGTGGCGGGCTCGAGCCTGGGTCGTCGAAGACGCGAGTAAAGGCGGGACTCGATTCGAGTTGGCGTTCTTGCCGGGGTGTTCTCACAGGACTCTGTGTAATCTGGTCCGCCCGACGAACGACATCTGACAAAGAGTCCCGTAGATCCCCTGCCCTCTTAACCAAGGCTTTGAGGCTGTTGGTGTCGAAGTGCACCTTGCCATCGTCGTGGGGTACTTGGTCGGGCTGCGAGCGATGTTGCATGGCTTCCATGACCGAACGAACAACTCCGGACACATCAGTAGCTTTGTGATATCGATTCTCTGGCGTTCTAGGGCGGCTGGATCGATTCGACCCATGGGTTGCATCTGCTAATGACCAGTTGCCAAATATGTCATCTTCGGGGGAGAAGACGGATCGTCGCCTAGGGGAATGTCGCTCTCGAACCACGGCAGTTCTGGACATTGCGGGTTCGCGACCGTCAAAAGCGGCGTCGAGTCGGTTCATGGAATGCGCATCGAATCCGTCGTCGCCAAAGCGTTCGTCAATGTCAAAGGCATCGAAGTTGATTGACGACGTCGACTTCTGGTCCTCTTCCTCCTCTACCGAATCCTCATCGGGGGACGCTAGAGCAATGATGCCCTCTGCCTCCTTCCACAAGCCTCTCTGTGATCCGTCGAGCATCTCCATGTCCCGGCCATGGCGACAGAGGCGTTTTAGGTCGTTGACAAGGAGAGAGAATTCTCGGATGTGCCCCGAATGGGCTTTGACGCTTGGCTGCGTGGCTCGAATCGACTCTGGAACTGCGAACATCTTGTCATCTTTGTCGCTACTGCCCATGCTACTACCGCCAAACTCGAAGTCGTCATCCCAGTCTTCGCTGACTGTCTTAGTTCCCATACCCCACGTGCCATACTTGGCTCCGGCTGTTTTTGGGTCATCTGGGGAATCATGAACTACGGGGACGCTTTGGCTGCGCACATGGGTAGGCGTGGGCCCTTTCCGAATAGCTGAGCGACCTCCTCTAGAGTCCATCTCTTGCTTGGCGTATGCGGTCTTTGGGCGTGGGGATCGTCCTCCGGTTAAATCGTATTTGTCGTGCGTCGCAGGCTCGCTCCAATCAAATAGAGTGCTTAGCGGTCGCTCGCTATGACTGTCGCTGCCGTTGACGTCTAGTGACCCGTTGCCGCTGATATTGGCGAGCGCGAGTCGCACGTTGGGGTTGATTCTTTTTGAATTCAACGAGTTTCCCTTTGAGGGGGGTGACAGAGGGTTACAGGTGAAATCGTCGTCCCTGGCCCAATCTTCTTCAAAGTCGTCATCTATAGATAGGCGAGTGAAGTCTTTGGTGGAGGTTGAAACATCACGGGGTGAGGAGTCGAGCCTGAAACGGGGCCCAGACATATCTCGACGGGCGAAGCTAGCCTCATTCCGGTGGACTGTGCGAACTGGCGTGGGAGCGCTCTCGTCCTCCTCCATAATCTTATCGTCCTCGTCCCAGGTTCTACCGAGTATTTCCTGAATTGAGAGGCGTTTCGTCTTGCCGTTGCCGGCGGTGCTGGGAGGCGATTCGTCATACATAGACTCCAGGGGCGTCTCAACCGCCCGTGCGCGACCGGATGCGACCGTCCGCAAAGAGTCAAACATGGTGTCACTCTTGAAGTCTGTGTCGTCGTCGTCGCCCGACGTACAGTCCCGAGTATCCTCAGAGCTTTCCATTGTCGAAGTCCTATCGTGCTGTGGTGCCCTGAGTTGCGACATGGCAGCGGAACTGGTCGAGCTTCCAGAGGGTTGGTTAGGCCGAATTTGGTGCTGATGATGCTGGTACAGGTACTGGTGCTGATGAGTGGGCACCCCGCTGGAAGACCCTAATCTCGGCGCATCCACATGGAAACTTCCAAGTCTCGAAAGCGGGGGGATCGGTGACGACGAGTTCCTTTTACGCGTTCGCAGCGACGAGATGGCAGCTGAAGAACCAAGCGCCAACCCCTGCCGACCAGGCGATGCTGGGGAGATGGCCAATTCCAGCGTCGGATTGGCCAGAGGTTCTGCGCCAGGCTGCGCGCCAGTGAGTGGCTCTGACACATGTCGCTTATTTCCGACTCTGGGCTCAGCGCCTCGCTTGGGGCGGCGGATACTGCCCGAGGTCCTAGACACCCAATTCCCTGCTGATGTGAAAGGCATCGAAATGGACTTTCGTGGTACTCTAGAGGGTGTGCCTTCCGGCGATGGGGTTAATTCTTCAACCGGCAGAATCGGTAGACGAGGGGTTTCGTGAATGTCTGCGGCGGGTAGCAATCTCGGCGGCGCCGAGGCGCTTGAAACCATCCTTGGTTTAACCAGGTGGGCTCGGTTGCGGCGATCGTCGTCACCAGTGCAGATGCGCTTCGAGTACACAACTCGAGCATGCGGACTGAGGTCGCCAAAACGACCAGGGCTTGCTCGTGAACTCACACTGGACGTCTTGGTGTGGAAAAAAGAGGTCCATCCACTCCTTGTGCTAGATCGTACCGGGGTGGCGATCGGGGATGGAGCAAGGAACTCGTGGGGTCGGGATTGATCGCCGAATGAGAATTTGCGAGGCTCCGTCGGGGTCGACACAGTTGAATCAACTTGGAACTTCTGAAGCGTCGCGGAGCGCTGATGACTTGTGGCGGGTCGTCGAAGAGTTGGCAAATGCGACTTTGTTCGTCTGCTTGTGACAACGTTTTCGTTGTGGTATTGAGTTGATGTCGATCGTTTGACCAGCTTGTTCGGGGGGAGAGAAGGCGCAGTCGGGCCGGAAGGGAGGATCGGAGCAGAAGAGCCGTGGGAGAAGATGGAAGGGTTGTCGGGGCCGATGCTGGATCTGGGGCTTTCGTGACGAGACAATGGGCGCAGGGACAGACGCCTCATCCACGAGCCATTGGAGGAGATCGAGTCTCTAGACTCTGCGATGGGCGCAGGCGATTCTGATCGCCTGACAAAGGATGACTTCCTGCTGCTGACTTTGGGAGTCGTGGGTTGAGCTGGAGGTTGGGGCGGCCTCTGGTAGCGGGAGAGAGGAGGTCTGGAGGCCGTCGAGGGCCGCGGGAGTGTCTGATACTGAGAGCCGTGTGTATTCGACGCGGTACTCGTGGCGGGCCGTGAGAAGAAGTTTGTCGCTCGAGGACGAAAGGTAGGCTCGCGATCGTTAGAGGTTCGTCTGCTACGGGTCGCAGGTCGGAGCGAGGGAGAGGCAGAGCTTGGTTCGGTGGGTTGACCGAATACCAAACCGCTGGCCGCTGCAGCAATGGCAGTGCCCGTTCCAACAAGCTAGAGAAAGGCAAACTAGGTCAACAATTGCTGCAAAGGGAAAGCTGGGTCACCAGCCACAGAAGAGGGTTTGGGAGGCGTCGAAGGGAGGTATAAGATGGGGAAAGTCTATTTGCCAGACCACGGGGATTCGATGTGGAGGTTGGTGATGGTTGGGTGGTGGGCTGGGCGGGAGTGTGCCCGGATTTGATGTTGACGGACTATGGGCTTTGGGCCATGTGCCGTGTATTGCAGGATGGGCGAGACAAATCGGGGAAGGTTCAACAAACTTACACTTGGAACGGCCTGCATGATTGCGAGGGACTCTCAACTCAGGCGAGAGAGAAGGCAGCGGCGGGCATTCTAGGGGAGGGTAACGGTGGTTCTGGATATGGACGGACTGCGCATCGTCAAGCCATGGACGGGTTGATTGCCTTGCTTGTGTTGGCGTGTGTAGCCCCAGAGTCGAAGGAGTGAGTTGTTGGAGCGATGCAACCACACCCAGAAATGCCCCAGAAATCCGGAACAGCAATGGGGTAGGGGAAGGGCGAGGAGAGGCGAGGGCGAGACGAGGGCGACAAACAAAGTCCACGACTCGGCGGGAGAGGCTACGCGATGGTCGGTGCGGTGCTCCCTCGGGTTTCTCTTGGGAGGGACGGGGCGACGAGGACGAGGCCGAGGGAGGGCGAAAACGAGGGCGCGGTGGGGAGGGAACGAAGGACGCGCCGTTCAAGGTGAAGCAGCCGCGTGATGGAAATCTGAAGTGCGCCGCCACGGAAATGCCGTTGGGAGGCGTGTGCGAGGGAACGGGGCGAGAGAGAGGGACGAGATCCGGATCAGAGAAGACGGAGGAGAAGGAAGAAAGACGGTTTGCGATCTCTCTTCCTCTTTTTTTTTTCTTGGCTGCTTGCTCTCTCTCTCTCTCTCTCTGGTCCCCCTGGCCCTTGTTGGTTGAAGGTGAGTTGACTGGTCGTGGATGGAAAACCAGCTGCGAGGAACCAAGCCCAAACAAAACAGAAGCAAGGACCACTACGTAGTCGAGAGAGCACAGAACCACACCTGGCGACAGACGACTGCAGCAGGAAGCGGCACCCGCAACATCCAATCCACCAAAAAAGGTACTCGCGGACCAAAGCACCAACAGCCTGCGACCTGGAGATTGCAAGTGAGATTTGGGCGAGGACGGATCGTCTATGCAGGGATAAGCATCAAGCCCGCGAGCCAGGGCCCCCCCAGGGCTCCAGCGGGCCTGCATCCGTCTACAATTCCACTGAACCCCCAGGCCGTTGCACTATAGCAGCAAGCAAGCACGCAGCAACCCCCGGGGCGCCGAGACGGCGGGGTCCAGGGCTTGCGTGAGCGTCTTTGTCCATATTAGCGGGCGGGGCCACTGAACGTCTAGCGCCGCCGCTGCGGGCCTGTAGCGAGCGACCAAAACAACGCTCAGGTGTGAGCCTGTGGCCCTGCGTGGTGAGGTGTGGGCTTGCGGCGCTGCGCCTACAGCAGCCCACAGCAGGCTCGACGCCGAAACGTACTGAGTACCTGGGGCATGATTGGGCGCGCGTGGCCCGGGGCTGGACCCGTCTCAGCAGCACGAGAAATTGAAGCTTCTAGATCGAGTGGACGGCAGCAAGCAGTTGGATTTGATTGACAGCGAAGCGACATCTGGGCGCCCGGTACCTACATAAGTACAGTAGTGAGGTGCGGAATGTCTTCGGCGCGCGGCAAAAATAACCCTAAAATAAAACTTTTTAAATTGATTTCCCGCTGGGCGCATGCAGACGGATAGGAGACAAGACCACCGAATGTGAGGCTCGAGATTTTGGCGCTTCTCGCCCTCGGTGTTTGTCCGCCTGTGGTTCTCGCTGTGATCGCGCTTCTCGTATCCAGCCCTCTCCCTGAGGCCAGACCGGGCAGACCCAGTCGATATCGAAGGGACGAGAAAGTTACTACTTTCCAAGAATTACAGACTTTAGAGTGAACCCAGTTCCATCTGGGAATTTAGCGTCCGCGCGCAAACCATCTTCCGATTTGCCATGACCCTCTCATACATCATTGCACGGCACGGCACACGGGTACGGGCACAGACGCACAATTCATACATAGCACCTTGATCCGGTGAGTCCTGGGCCCAAAATATTCCGTACTCCGTCCATGTCCGTCCTGCCCAGACGCTTTCTCGTCACTCTCACTCACTCCCCCCCGGCCCCTGGACACTCGGAGCGGGACACTTCACCGGGGCCTTCTGGGCTGCCCCGGGATTGCATCTCGGGCTATGCCTACAGCGGCATTTCTGTGCTGAGGTGGTGCAAGCCAGCATGGGGAGAGAGCATTTGCTGGTTGGGAGTAACAAAGCCGCACGCAGGGGAGAAGCTGACGAGACGTCAACAGCTCGACAAAGACATACGGAAGCTATGTCAGGCGAGTTGCAGGATCCCGTTCCCGTTCCCCTCCACGTCCTTTCCCCCCCTTCCTCTCCCAAGCCGTCTTTTTTGACTTCCCCGGGGTGCCAGAGGCGGCGATGACGCCTGACGGGGGGGCCTCGAACGGACGCGGACGGGCAGAGAGGTTCCCTTCCGGGTGGCTCAGAGCACACGAAAGACCCCTTCCAGCTGTTGACCGAGAAGAGAGCCCTGTTCCGTTGCTTGCGCAACGCAGCAATGTAAAACCGCCGCCCGAGTTTGCTTTTCAGGCTTCATAAGATGCCTGCGTCGTTCTCGTGTCACCCGTTCAGTTCGGCTGCTGCAGCCATGTCAACATTGCGGGCCCTCCCCCCAACTCCCAATGAGGGATGATGACGCCGGCCAGAGCAGATCTCGTGCCCCGAAATCTGGCCATTGACCCGGCGTTGGGTGTGATGCAATTGCATCCGATCTGTATCGCCCAACGTGTACGAAGTACGTGCATGCCACCAAGCTATCTCCGGCCGGGGGGGGTGGTAACACAACAGCCTCCAAGGGTTATGGGTGTGGCCATTGGGGATCTGGCCTGTTGGGCCTGTTTATCATAAGGTGGTTGATGGAATTTGATGAGTATTATAAGTCGCCGAGCATAACATGTACGTGATATAGCCCTACGCCTTTTCGGGGCGTAACCCGCCGAACAATAGGGGAAAGCTTGAGGAAGAAGAAAACAGATCCCAACGATAAACGCTGTTGTGTCGCGAAAAAGAGGGTTGTGCTTCTATCAATCTTTATATCTTGCATCTGTATTGCACAGCTTGTGAGATCTATCTGACAGCACACAACTGCCACCCACCCACCCGCCGCCGCCTACTGACTAACATGACTGTAGCCCCACGTTACGCTTCCTCTCCTCGTTGTGTTCCCTGATGTCACGCCAGGGCCCCCGAACGGGCCTCCTTCCCGTGCGTGTGTTTACTGTAAGAGAGTGTGTTTCTGTTTTGATCCCTAAAGGAAACAGCGAAACGTCAACAAGGCCACCAGAAAGGCCTTGTTGATGAAGTACTCGGTACCAGCATCCGTACTGCACCGACGAGATACGACCTTTCAGCTTGCTTCGTCCAACAACTCCACACTTCCTCCTTGGTACTTTATGCACCCTTGCAAGTTGATGGTGGACACGCCGTGCCCCGCTCTCTAGCGGACGGCCGCTGCGGAGCCAGCCAACAACACAACAACACAACAACATTGAAAGACCAAAGGGCAGGTCGCCTTTTCTGTCAACTTTTTAATTATCAAGAAACAAAACACGGTAATATTGTGGCACGGTGCAACTGACTTCTCAATTATTACGGGGCCATAACAGGCGCGGCGCAAGGGATACCGACTTGTCGTAGCCGTCCCGAAGCTCCATTCTTTGTTGGCAACAGTTGCGCAACTCTTGCATCATGTACCCACCAATCATCGCATGTGTCTAGCGGAGCGGGACAAAGCTGAGCAAGGAGAGCAAGGAGAGCAAAGGCGATGAGCGAGGGAGTATTCTCAGTCATCAAATGTCTCTGACTCAGACTAATGGATGCTCTGAAAACATGGCGAGACACAAGAGCATGGCCAGTTATGCCCGGCAGGTCACATGCCGTGCAGTGTTTTTGGAAACACGCAGCATTGTGTCTCTGGTTGCTCGTAAGTGGTCTCACCAGCCGCATCCACGTAGTATATTCACCACCCTTTATTAATGGACCCAGAGGCTGATCGCTTGTACCGAGTCATAATTAGCAGAAAGGGACGTTCGTTCCAGAAACAGGGCGCACGTGTGTCTCAGTCCCTTGTGCTTACGGCGTTGCTGAGGCCGTTCCTCGGCTCCTGTACATAGTACTTCGCAGTCTACTTCGTAAGCAAGAGCAAAAGCAACGCCTGGCCAGCTGCCAAGCTCCCCTCCCTGGTGTCCCAAGACTGCTGCAGCCGTGAGGATTCCTGCCCCGGTCCGAATAGCTACGGCGGGATCCATTGAAACGCCCACGCGGAATTCCAAGGCAGCCCTCGCACTCGCAGACTCGCCCGGAAGTCATGGGTCTCCGGCATCGTTTAGTCTACAACTTTTGATCAAGATCCGACGAGGCGCTTGCGCATCCCAGTGGGGCCGGGTTTTCTTGGAGATGGTCGACGATTCCAAGGGCGGGCACCATTCAGATGTCCCAGCGGCCATTGCAAGCCTAACTGCCTGTACGGCGCAGCAGCGAGCAGTGGAAAGATCTCCTCGTGTCCAGGCGGGTGCCCACCTCCGAGAGCCCCGGTTCCAAGGATCCTGTCCAAACAAGGCTGGACGGCACGATCGATTTTCAGAGATGGGGACCTCCTCCGACAAGAGCTTGAAGCCCAGTCCACGAACCGGTTTCTGCAGCATGAACTTACGGCACTTGCAACCGGGACCTGTAGGAATGGACGGCAACGAAGGGTCTGGTTCAAAGCAGCCTGAAACAAGGCAGCCACAAAAGCAGCGGGGGGATCCCCTCTCTCCATTCTCGGGACGTCTCTGTGCCGGGTCATTCCTTGGTCCATGCAGCAGCTCCTGCGACGCAAAGACGCAAGACGCAAGACGCAAGACGCAGAGGGGGGGCATATTCATCGAACGAAAAGAAATAAAGTCAGCCGCACAGATGCGAACCAGTTATTTGCCACTGGAATTGTCCCAGTGGGTTTTGGATCGGGAAATCTCCTCGCCTTCATGACGTGCCCTGCGGTCAGCAATCCAGCACCCAGCGTCAACTACTCGACACGGAGATGAAGAGGCCAACCAGGATATGTATGGTATGTATGGGATGTGTTGACGCCAGCCTACCACGATGCGAAGATGCCAATTGCCTAATCTGTCCAATTTCCACCCGCAATCCTTACCCGCACAACCGCTGTTGACGGGATCTGAGGATGCCGATGAACATGCGTAGTGCTCACGGATCGGAGCTGACGCAATGGATGAGCTGCTTTGTCTGGTGATAGCCCTAAAGTCAAATGCCATGGGATGCTGGTCGGGATTCCACAGGTCCGGGTTTGGAACTATTTGATTGCTTCAGCAGCTAGCAATGTTGGCAATGTCACCACCAAGCACCAACAAGGGCCTCCCCCTCCCATCGCTTTTTTTATCCATGGTGGCAACCCAGCAAGTTTGAGGCTCCTTGGCTGCGGGTCTAGCCACAAGCAAATGTTGTCCCGTAATATTCCTCCGCAGAAAAACTTGCTGATCATGATCACCGTGGGCGAAAGATTTGGTCAACGGTTACGACAGCTCGTCTAGGACAAGACCTCTAGAATGGTTATTCCGCCTTGGCCCTGCTTGTCTCATGCAGCTACCAAACAATGCGAACATAGCAATGCATGACGAAGCGGCGCAGCTCCGCCCGCACGCCTAGAGGCTGGAGGTATGCAAGCCCAGATCCGAGACCAGCGATGTCTTACGGAAAGTTAAATCCTCACTACGTAGAGGAGGAACTGTCAATTGGTGACTAGTGAGGTACCCAAGCAGCCAAAGCATCCCTCGAACTGACCTCGGGGTCGTTTGTTGACTGTTGATTGGAAATCTAGACCGGAGATAGCTGTCCGTCTTGCCAGGTTTGGCCGTCAATACTTCATACGTTGTCCCGGCCTGGACCAAGCTACCGGTAGCGTTAGGACAATACGCCGCCAAGTGGAGAGGCTATTGTCGGTGCCAGCGATGACGTGGAAAGGCCATCGCGTGCTCCAAGCGACGTGGACAAGAGCCCGTCTAACGGCGCTCACTCATCTGAGAGGCTGGCGATGCGAGAATGTGAGACAGAGGAGCGTCGTTTGTTTCGGCCCCCCTTGTACAGTGGGGAGCATGGCAAATGGGTGACTCAAACTTCGGGTCAGGGCAGCATTGGCAGGGGAAGTGTGTGTCTTGTAAGTGAAAAGCGCGGCCTGGCTCTGTCGTGCAGAATAAACCTGGCCAAACCCAGGTCGAGCCTTGCATTACGGAGATCACGGCGGTGGATCTCCAGTGCAGTGTTGTGCAGTGTCAGTGCAGTGCCAGTGCAGCATGGTTTGCATCTGTTATCGAGTTGCAGATCCCAGCGGATGCAGAACTGCAGGACTGGGGACTCAACTGGTGAGGCGGAGCGAAAGAAAACAATCAACATTGGCCAGCTGTACCGCGATGTCGCGTCGTCGCGCGTTGGGGTCGCGCTGTTGTATGTCGGGTTTGGTGGTCTCTGATTAGCTTGTCACTGTCGAGCTGAGAGGTTACCGAAAACGCGCAGGCCAACCCGCATTTGTAGCTTGGCATATCATCGTACCTGGCTGGCTGACCGAGGCGACCCAATCCCACGGTCCATAGGCCACAGCGCTCTGATGATAAGCGCACATATAAGGTAGTCTTCGTAGATGATCTTCCTACGCGCATTCCGAGGGTGCTTACCATGGACAGGGCTGGCAGCAGCACTGCCGGTGCACAACGAACTCTGAACTACGGAGGGCGTCCTGCGTATGGACAACGGATTGGCTGCCCTCCACGGTGGCTGCGAACAGGCGAACCCTGAGATGCAGGCCGCGTCTGCGGCATCTTTAGTTGGGGCTTTGTGGGAGAATCGGGCGCTGCTGATATGTCACGGGGGAGGGGAAATCGGGCGATAGATGCATGCCGTTAATTTAGCACGGAACGGAAAACTAGAGTTAGTAGAAGCATTACCCTGGATTCTCGTGCCGTCACAGGCTCACCGCCAGTTTGTACTCGTATTGGCGTCATCTTCTCTGACCACAACGTCTCGCCATGATTACTCGCGCAAGCCTGCAACGCCAGTCATCAATCGATGAGGCTGTCTCGAAACATTTGGACTACTGCAGGAGGAGATTGAGGTTCCGGAGAAATATTTAGATCCTTGACAGTGACACAGCGTATTGGTCTTTCAAAAGCAAGAATGGGGCTTGACGAGTCGTGTTATCTTCCATGTCGAAGTACCAAAGACTTCGCAATTGATACCCAATAAATCGAATCAATAGACCAAGTAGGTTTCATAGAACAATTCATGGAATAATTCCACTTGTGCCGATTCCCAATTCACATCATGGGTAGTATCCACGGACTTGCAAGAACACCCAGGTATACATGCACATGACAATTGTGTTGATACGCATGCACGTACTAACAGACAGGCATATCCCAAGGCGAATCATATCCCTAACCTGGACACTATATACCCTAAACAATAACTCTAGCCTGACCTTAATTACTAACTATTCATTTCTGATAATATTTCATGATAAAGATGATGTTGAAAGCGATGGTATTGTTAATGTCCAGCTGACCTCCGTTGATCGGCCCTCGGCGGGTATAAGCGCCGACATTGCCAGATGCTTCGCCGGTCCGATGCGGGCCGGCACCCACAAAAATTCAACGACCACAGTCCACAGCCTTAGCGGGGCACATCACCAGCCAGCAAACCACAGCAAAACCATCAAGTGTGGACGCTGAACAGACCGTTTAACTGTCCGCACATCCTACTATACCGGTTAAGCGCTCAGTATAGAAGTGCCGAAAATATTTGAGTATCACGTCTTCCATTCATTTGCTTCTGGAAGCTTTCCACCTCTCTTCTCTCTTGATCCAAGCCTGCGTCACATCCCAAGATGGAGACTGATATTAGGGCTATCCTGCCCAACATCGACCCCGTGGTCTCCGAGTACTCCGTGGGCTACCTGACCCATGCTTCTACCGCATGGTCAGATGAGGAGGATCCTTCTGGCCCTTCTCCTCTGAGTGAGGCAGCGTCGGCCGTCACTGATCTGCTCCTGTCTGCATCAGGCGATGCGAACGCCCAGGTGGAGGAGAAGATCAAGCAACTCGTGGAGAAATGGGTGGGCAAGTACATCGAGGCAAACGGTAGTGATAAAAGAGGGCCCTCGATTGCGAAGCGTCTGGACCACAGTATCCAGGTTAGCTCGCAGCGCAACATGTCGTCGACATTGGCGGTTGCCACAGGTGGCGTCGACTTGGAATCAGCGAATGCCCGAAAGGTTGAATCCAAGGTCGACCGCAAGAAGCTTGAGAAGGCCGAGAAGAAGATTGCATCCAAGCAGCAAAAGAAGACTTACAAGACCGTCGAGTACGAGGCGTCGAGACTGCTCGAGCAGCCCGAGTCTACTCAGTCTTACGAAGAATTCTATATGGCTGTCAACCCGCTTCAACTGGGTGCCAGCTCAGGGACCAAGACCAAGGATGTCAAGCTGGACAGCATCGATGTTTCTATCGGTGGTCTCCGAATCCTTACAGATACCAACCTCACTCTCGCTTATGGCCGCCGCTACGGTTTGGTTGGTAACAACGGTATCGGTAAATCCACACTGCTCCGAGCCCTCTCCAGGAGAGAAGTCGCCATTCCTACACATATTTCTATTCTGCACGTCGAGCAGGAGGCAAGTCTTCTCTACGATCACTCAACGATCTTCGAGCTAACATGGCCAGATTACTGGTGACGATACCCCAGCTATCCAAGCTGTGCTCGATGCAGACGTGTGGCGAAAGGTTCTCCTAAGGGAGCAAGATGTAAGTATTTCGGTCTCACCTCGACCAATTCATTATCTGACATTTGTAGGAAATCACGGCGCGCCTGGCGGAGCTAGAAGCCCAGCGAGCTGGCCTCGCCGATACATCAGCAGATGCAGCTCGGATCGATCGCGACAGGGAAGCCCAGGATAACAAGCTTGGAGATATCCAGGGTAAACTGGCCGAGATGGAGTCCGACAAGGCAGAGCCAAGAGCAGCCAGTATTCTTGCCGGTCTCGGATTCTCCCCCGAGCGACAGCAGTTTGCCACCAAGACCTTCTCTGGTGGTTGGAGAATGCGTCTGGCACTGGCACGAGCCCTCTTCTGTGAACCTGACTTGCTGCTTCTTGACGAACCGTCCAACATGTTGGACGTTCCCTCGATTGCTTTCCTTGCCGATTATCTACAAGGCTACCCCAGCACTGTCTTGGTCGTCTCTCACGACAGAGCGTTCCTCAACGAGGTCGCCACAGACATCATCCACCAGCACTCTCAACGCCTCGACTACTACCGCGGAGCCAACTTTGACTCATTCTACGGCACCCGGGAGGAGCGAAAGAAGGTGGCTAAGCGAGAATACGACAACCAGATGGTCCAACGTGCACATCTGCAGGCCTTCATCGACAAGTTCCGTTACAACGCAGCCAAGTCTTCAGAAGCCCAGTCGCGTATCAAGAAGCTGGAAAAGATGCCCATTCTGGAAGCCCCAGAGGCCGAGTACAGCGTCAAGTTCACCTTCCCTGAGGTGGAGAAGCTGTCGCCGCCTATTGTTCAGATGTCCGAGGTTACCTTTGGATACACCAAGGACAAGATCCTGTTGCGAAATGTTGACTTGGATGTCCAGCTGGATTCCCGTATTGGTATCGTAGGACCCAACGGTGCTGGTAAAACGACAATTCTTAAGCTGCTAATTGGAAAGCTGGAGCCTTTGACTGGTTTGATCACACAACACGCTCGCCTCCGAATTGGTTTCTTTGCACAGCACCACGTCGACGCCCTGGACTTGAATACCAGCGCTGTTAGTTTCATGGCGAAGAACTACCCCGGGCGAACAGACGAGGAGTACCGACGACGGCTCGGCGCTTTCGGTATCACGGGTACTACGGGTCTACAGAAAATGGAGCTCCTGTCTGGAGGTCAGAAGTCGCGTGTGGCGTTTGCGTGCTTGGCACTGACGAACCCACACATCCTGGTGCTGGACGAACCGTCCAATCATCTGGATATCGAGGCCATGGACGCGCTGGCTGAGGCACTGAACGAGTTCCAAGGAGGCGTTCTGATGGTATCTCACGACGTAACGATGCTGCAAGCGGTGTGCAAGTCGTTGTGGGTGTGCGACGGCGGAACGGTGGAAAAGTTCCCTGGCGATGTGCAGGCGTACAAGAAGAGAATTGCTGCCCAGGCCAACGCGGCCGGTGTTGTCAAGCAATAAAGTGACAATGCACCATATGAGATATATGTAAAAAAAAAATTTAAAAAAAAATTGGTGTAACCCAACTTTGCCACAGTACATGATTTTTTTGTCTTGAGATAGGTCCTTGTACATGAAGTTTTGCTTTGCTGCCTGGATACCAACAATATCCTTCAAGTGATGTTCTTCAAGTGAGATGGGCGTACCCTTTACCCGATGGGTGCATCGTTACTTCGTGAGAGTGTGATAACCTGGCTCAATATTTGACCTCGGAGCTGACGGAATATTCACCCTTGATCAACCGGTATAGGGTGGTTGAACAAGCGAGATGGACTCGTTTCCCCAGGCGGTGAATAACCTAGAGGGAAGTTCGTCACATGGCGGGCTCATCTCACGAATGCGGATACTTGACAACTAAATTCAGTAGTCCATTGGGTTGAAATATCCTTGGTAGGGTTATTTGCACAACAGAAGTCATAGGTCAATAATGGCGTGGTCATATACCTCACTTGCTGTCCCAACTCTGCACATACAGAGAGGGATGCGAAGGAGAGCGAGGGCTTTGCAGCTCCTTAAGCCGTACCCCAGAATAGACAAGTATGTTTCTCATGAGTATGTTTCTCATGGAGCTGCCGCCTCACTTTCCCCTTTCTCAAGTAAATGTCCAATGTCGATCATCCAATATCCCGCCTGTCGACCCAAGTCTTGCCCCCATGGTCTATCCACTCACTGCCGGGCTGCAATTGACAAGTGTGCAGTGGGGCAAGCTCTCGTGGCGCCCCGGGCCGTCAGTGGAAATACGTGGCTGGCCTCCTGGCGGTCCCTGCAGAGTTGCCGGACCAGCTGCCAGTTCGACGGCTATGGATACGCGGGAGGTTGAAACCCTGATCGCTGTTTGGAGACTTATATCTTGACTTTTATCTATGGCCCAGATGGGACACAAAGCTTACCTCGGCCACGGCCAGGCACCTAGAATCTCTATCATCTAACTAGTCAGATCCTAGGTAGCCGCCATGTTCATCCATTGTCCGGTGCTGGTGGTGTGTTCCGTTCTGGCCAGATTTTGGCGGGTGCCTTGCGTTGGCACCTTGCCCTTCTGAGCGATGCACGGGCCACGTTGTAAACAAGCGAAAGTGCGCTGGGTGGTCCCCTCCGGCCCCCAGGCCCGTAGCCCCTTCCCCTCTGGTGGGTTGGTGGGTTTTTGGGGCGGTGAACAATTTCACGTCCCGCTCTCCAACGAAAATCAACACTCTCCTTCGACCGTGTCCTACACCTTCCAACCCACTCTCCGTCTTGAAAGCTAGCTCAGCTCTCGAGGTCCTTCTCCCTGCATCTTTGCTCATCCACCACTCTTCCTCGTCCATCCACATCCATTCACAACCGCCAACATGCGTGAGATTGTAAGTAAAACGCCTCTTGCGATGCTCTGCGGTGCTCGTCTCGTCCCCAACGACGCGTCCGAAAACCTGCCCAGCTGTCGCTGCCCCTGATTCTACCCCGCCGAACTATTCCCACCGCCTCCAGCACAGCAACATTCGAGATTCCGACCGCGACGTGATTCTGGGATACGATGGCTGACTGTCTTTTTTCTGCAAATATAGGTTCACCTTCAGACCGGTCAGTGCGTAAGTGTTTCCTCCTGCTCCGTGGTCCAATGTGCGGGCATTCACTGACAATGCGTGGATAGGGTAACCAAATCGGTGCTGCTTTCTGGCAGACCATCTCTGGCGAGCATGGCCTTGACAGCAACGGTGTCTACGCTGGCAACTCCGAGCTCCAGCTGGAGCGCATGAGCGTCTACTTCAACGAGGTTCGTGGAAAATTCACTTCATCTGCCCATCTCTCAGAAACCCCAAACTCACACCACGCAGGCTTCTGGCAACAAGTATGTTCCTCGCGCCGTCCTCGTCGATCTCGAGCCCGGTACCATGGACGCTGTCCGCGCCGGTCCCTTCGGCCAGCTCTTCCGTCCCGACAACTTCGTTTTCGGTCAGTCCGGTGCTGGAAACAACTGGGCCAAGGGTCACTACACTGAGGGTGCCGAGCTTGTCGACCAGGTCCTCGACGTCGTCCGTCGTGAGGCCGAGGGCTGCGACTGCCTCCAGGGTTTCCAGATCACCCACTCCCTCGGTGGTGGTACTGGTGCTGGTATGGGTACTCTGCTCATCTCCAAGATCCGCGAGGAGTTCCCCGACCGAATGATGGCCACCTTTTCCGTTGTTCCCTCCCCCAAGGTCTCCGACACCGTTGTCGAGCCCTACAACGCTACCCTCTCCATCCACCAGCTGGTTGAGAACTCGGACGAGACCTTCTGTATCGACAACGAGGCCCTCTACGACATCTGCATGCGCACCCTGAAGCTGTCCAACCCCTCGTACGGTGACCTGAACTACTTGGTCTCCGCCGTCATGTCGGGTGTCACCACCTGCCTCCGATTCCCTGGTCAGCTGAACTCTGATCTCCGAAAGCTGGCCGTCAACATGGTTCCCTTCCCCCGTCTGCACTTCTTCATGGTCGGCTTCGCTCCTCTGACCAGCCGTGGCGCCTACTCTTTCCGCGCTGTCAGCGTTCCTGAGTTGACCCAGCAGATGTTCGACCCCAAGAACATGATGGCTGCCTCCGACTTCCGCAACGGTCGTTACCTGACCTGCTCTGCCATCTTGTGAGTATTTTCCATAATATCAACATTGAGAATTGTTTGCTAACTTTCCCGAAGCCGTGGCCGTGTCGCCATGAAGGAGGTTGAGGACCAGATGCGCATGGTCCAGAACAAGAACTCTTCGTACTTCGTTGAGTGGATCCCCAACAACATCCAGACTGCTCTCTGTGCTATCCCTCCCCGTGGTCTTAGCATGTCTTCTACCTTCATCGGAAACTCCACCTCTATCCAGGAGCTTTTCAAGCGTATTGGCGAGCAGTTCACCGCCATGTTCCGACGCAAGGCTTTCTTGCATTGGTACACTGGTGAGGGTATGGACGAGATGGAGTTCACTGAGGCTGAGTCCAACATGAACGATCTCGTCTCCGAGTACCAGCAATACCAGGATGCTGGTATTGACGAGGAGGAGGAGGAGTACGAGGAGGAGGGCATCCTCGAGGGCGAGGAGTAAGCAGATGCCTAACGCTTCTGTAATCCTCTGGGCCTATGTTCTCGTTGAGATGCATAGCCGGCCTTGACCAATTCCATTCGGGGTGGTTGTAGTAATTGATGAAAGGGGTTTCTAGATATCCTCGACAGTGGTAGTACAATTCATATGGTAATTGTACGAAGCCAAACCAATCATTCAAAAGAAGTACATATTTGTACCAAAACCCGAGTTGCCATTTGTGATCATAAGCTGTGAAGTGAATGCAAGTTTCCGTTCATCATGTACATGTGAATTGAGACTGGATCGCTGTTGAACGTGGTTCAACGTATTCGTAGTCTAAGGTAGTTGCTGAACATTCGTGCGATGCTGGGAGCACACGTGACACGGTGACTAAGCGTCAAAAAGTCAAGCTTCAGCAAGCATCTTGACCTGGCTTACGACCGACATCAACCCTTTAACCCGTGCGAACAGTAGGGTTGAATCAATGGCTGCCATGTTTGCTCCCAGCCGGGGGAAGGCAATTGGCGGTGCCATTGCAGCTTCCTCGTCGGCCCCGGTGACGCTCCCCGGGTTTCTCGTACCAGCATGGCAAACGGCGACGCCTCGCGCTACCTCGGCTGCTCTCTTCTCGACGACCTCGAAACGACCCTCGAAGCTGGGCCGGACGCCCATTTCCGTGCCGCCGGGTGTGGACCTGTTCGTTGGCGAGGCCAAGGCGAAGAAGGACATGACGTCGTACAAGAAGATCTACAAGAAGACGATTACAATCAAGGGACCCCTTGGTGCGTTGTTTGCGAGAGCTGGGGAGCCGGCGTGAGGGAGGCATTGAGGGCATTGTTTCTGACTAGATGGTGTAGGATCTCTGGACCTCGAGGTTCCCGACTTCGTGGAAGTAAAGCAGGATGAGGAGAACCGAGTGGCCATCCTGACCGTCAAGGACTCGGACGTCAAGCAACAGAAAGAGATGTGGGGTGAGTTTGAGTTCCTTCGCCTCGCCCAGAGCTATCATGCTGATAACCCGCCTTTTGTTGGATAGGTACATCGTGGGCATACCTCAAGAACTACATTATGGGTGTCTCGGAAGGCCACACGGCGATCCTGCGCCTCGTCGGTGTCGGCTACCGAGCCAGCGTCGAGGAGCGTGGTGCTAAGGAGGAGTTTCCTGGACAGCGATTCCTGTGCCTCAAGCTTGGATTTACGCACCCGGTCGAGGAGGGTATCCCTCGCGGCGTTACCGTTACGACCCCCTCGCCCACGCGCATCCTGATCGAGGGCATCGACCGCGAGGTGCTCATGTCTTTTGCCGGCCGCGTGCGCAAGTGGCGCCCTCCAGAGCCATACAAGGGCAAGGGAGTATTCATCAACGACCAGACGATTAAGCTGAAGCAGAAGAAGATCAAATAGAGGATTTCCAGACAAAGCAGTTGGTGGCTGGTGGCCACTTGGAAGCTTGGTGTGGTTGGGCCGTGGGCCGACTTGGTGGGACGCTGCTTGCGTGTGTATTCTAGTCTCGTGTATAGACGTGTACTATCCGTCAAGGCATATATAAAATCAACTTTTGGATTCTCGCTTTTCTGTTGCTGTATCCTTGCTGATCCCTGAAGTATTTCTATAAGCTTTTACATCTTTATATATAGTGACTACGACTGTTTGGCACTGAGAACCTCCTGGACAACTTGCAGGACCTTGGCATGAACGGCAGCAGGGGCAGCAATGACGCCCTTGTTGTTGGCGAGCGTGCGGCCAACACCAAAGTCGAGGCGCTTGCCCTGGATGTCAGTGACTTGGCCGCCGGCCTCGCGGACGATGAGATCGCCAGCGGCGTGGTCCCAGATCTTCTCCTGGTAGGTGGCCTTGACGGGCAGACGAAGGTAGATGTCGCCGGCGCCGCGGGCGATGGAGCCATACTTGGCCTGGCTGTCCATGCGGACGCTGGGAGCGGTGATGCCGAGCTTCTTGGAGATGAGAGCCTGGTCATCATGGGCCGAGTGGCCGGCTTCGACGCTCTCGCAGAAGGTAGCGCGGGAGAGGTCGTCGAGGCCGCGCATGGCGATGGGCTTCTGGGGGGCGAGGGCACCGGCAGTCAGAGCACGGCTGGTGGCGCCATGGCCCTTGACGGCGGAGAAGACGACGCCGCGGCCCTCGTCGGTCGCGTTGGCGCCAATGTCGGTGGTGAGGCGGGCGGCGTCGTCAACGGGCAGGTTGGGGCAGCCGAGGACGCCGACCTTGACGTCGGCGTCGACCATGAGGCCGAGACACACGGCGTACTGGCCGCCGCGCAGGAAGCCTTTGGTGCCGTCGATGGGGTCGATGGTCCAGATGCGGCCGGAAGCACCACCGGAGCTGTTTCCGCGGTCGATCAGCTCGAGCATGGCGTCAATGTCCTTGATGGGCCCGCCGAGCAGCTCCTCAGCCGCGGGGTCGTCGAGCTTGGTGTCGCGGACAAGGTCCCAGATGGTCTGCTTCAGCGTGGCATCGTCGCGCAGCTGGGCGGCCTCCTCCTCGGCGACGATGGCGTCGTCGGGGAAGTGGTGCTGCAGGGCGGCGATGATGAGGGCCTGGGCGCCGAAGTCGCCGATGGTGACGGGGCTCTTGTCGTTCTTGTCGACGGTGCCCTTGGCCTTCTCGTGGAAGACGCGCTTGGTGAGGATGGCGGCGCGCTGGACGGCCAGCTCGGCGATCTGCAGCTCTGAAGTGTAGGCGGCGGCCATGGTGGAGGACGTTCGCCGGAGGAGGAACACGGCGGGAGCTGTTTTTGTTGTCGCCGTGAGGAAGTGGGTGGAGAGCTGGCGGAGGCGCGGGAGGAAGGACGGCGAGAGCAGGACAGCCAGCGTGACGATGAGGACGGAGAGCAGGAGGAGGAGACGAGGACGAAGGATGTGCATAAGGCGACAAAACTCTCAGAAAACTAAAGATGCTTAGTCTACAAGAAATAGTTCAACAAGGCCGACGCAGGTGCTTGGCTGGCGGGTCGTCGGGCGGGTCGTCGCTGTGCGTTGGTTGGCGAGGCGGATGGTGGTGGTGGTGGTGGTGGGTGTATGTGGGGGAATTCGACGGAGATGACGACAGGAACGTGGGGACTCTGTTTCGTAAGAGAGAATGGCAAGCGGGCACTGTACGAATTGGAAACCGCGCAACGTAATTGCTTTCAGGGGGATGGCCCTAATTACCTGTTGTTATGCTGTTCGTTGTATGCGTGTTTGCATTATACTGGTGCTCTCCACGGTGATGCCATTTGCCCCTCCATCACTCCATCACCACATAAGTGAGGGGCAGTTTTTCCTGGGCTAGGGGCGGTTTCGGCCGTAACTGAATGCACTAACAATTTTTCGGCTCCAGCAAAGCCATTCGGCGCTTTGATTGGCCTGGCATTCCAGACCTCCAAACCTCCATTCCCAACTTGTGTCCAGCTTTCACATTCTAAACCACCCCAAGCTCCCTCCACCACCAGCTTCCCCTCGCCACGATGGCCTCGTCCCCCTCCCCCGCCTCCCTCCGGTCGCTGTACCGCGCCATCCTCCGCGAGCTCCCGCCGCGGCCGATCCTCGCGACGCCGCGCCCCCCGCTGCACACCCGCCTCCGCGAGTCCTTCGCCGCGACGCCTTCGTCCGACGCCCGCGCCGCCGCCGCCGAGCAGGCCGTCGCCTACCTGCGCTCGCAGCGCCTGTACGCCACGCTGGTCGAGCGGTACAACCCCGGCATGGGCATGGACGAGGAGGAGCGCGTGCGGTTGACGGCGAGACGGGTCGGCATGGACTTGCCCGTTGAGTATGATGTCACGAAGTAAGGCTTCCCGGTTGTGTATGGAACGCCGTGTGCCGCCGCCGTCGTTGAAGGATCTAGAGGGTGGTGTGCTGGACATCAAATGGCTTATGAGACATGGTTACGAGAGAGACTCCGAACGAGAACTCGTCCATACCGCTCAGACACGGCCATACTGTACACCGACGACACACTTCGAAAACAACGCAATCGACACTACGAGCTGGCTCGACGAGAAGGAGGAAGAAAATGTACAACAATTGGCCTGTCTCAGAGTGGGAGCTGCTCCAGCACAACGAAGCTTGGACGCCGTCAACTATTGTACCAACAAGTGTGTGGAATATACCGTCTTGATACCCCAAGTCACTATTATCAGGGGATGTCCTTTTGTGCGGGATCCATATCATCATTATATCATTCCGTAAGGGCACCTTTGTTCGGTCCCGCGTCGACTCTCAAAAATAAGTATATACAGGAAAATCAAGTCCAACGCTCAAGCCATATATGCCATGCTATAGGGGGTATCAACGCCTCTCGTGTCGTGCTCTCTCCATCCCTTCTCTCTTTCTCTTTCTCTTTCTCTTTCTCCTTCTCTTATATGTGTAACGAGCGATTTGCACATGTCATCGTCTAGACTGAGCCCACACCGCCATCCTCGAGCGCCTCGTCCCATCCGCCCCCCTGCAGAAGCCACTCGCCGAGTCGCTGCTTGACTTGCGTCAAGTTCTCGCCTAGCGCGCTCTTCCACTGGTCGCGCACCAAGCGGACCTTCTCCTTGAGGTCCTCCGTCAGACGGCGCTCCTCGGCCTGCCGCATGTGCGTTGCGCGGGCGTCGCGCTCCTCGGCGGGGATTGGCGTGCCGTCCGCGTCGGCCGTTTGTGTTTCCAGTACCTTGCCCTTGGCGTGTACCACGGCCTCCTTAACCTCGTGCAACAGACACAGCAGGTTCGTGTGCGACTCGATGAACTGGTACGTGCTCTTCTCGGCGTGCAGCAGGAGGCTGAAGAGGTACTGCATCGGGTACAAGTGGTACGACGGGTTCTCGTCGAACTCGGCTGCGGGGATCTGGATGTTGAAGCCCTCGATGTCGAGGGGGATGCTGTCCAGCAGCCCGCACAGCGGCGGTGCAATGTCCCAGAACGCCGACAGCTGTAGCGATACGCCGCGTTCCACGGCCTCCTCGACAACGGACCGGAAGTCTCGCGTTCGGTCTAGGACTTCGTTGGCAAATGCGTACTCCCGCCTAGACGAGTCCTCGGCGAAGAAGGCCTCCGCCGATTTGAGCTTCTCGGTGTTTCCGGAGAGCCGGTATGGAGTCATTACGACCTCGCAATACCGCCCGTTACGATCCGAAAGGAGGTCATAGTTGGCTCGGTGTAGAGACTCACGAGCCTCAAAGACCCACTTGAGGAGCGTCAGTTTCTCCAGGAGCTCCGGTCTGTCGTCGCCCTCCTCTTGCGGCATGTCGGCGTCGTTCTGTTCATTGTCGAACAGGTGGCGAGCCAGATCATCAAAGAGCTCCGTAGCGGTGGTAATGCGGCTCATGAGTAGCTCATTCAAGGGCACCACCACCTGGTTCTGGAACTGCTCGTACTCTGTCTTTTCCAGCTCCTTCTTCTCACCCATCTCGTTCTTCTGTGAATCCGATTCAATGGCTGCTGCATCTGCATAGCCGAGGTTACCCGAGTTGATTTCTTGCTGTAGGTTCGCTCTGAGAGCTGCTCGTCGTTCAGCCACTGTCTTGGCGAACTGCTCGCGGCGCTTCGAGCTTTCAGCAGTGAATTTCTCCTTCACAGTCTTGATCTCTGATAGCTCGCTCAAAGATCGAACTGCGACTCGGATCGAAGTCAGTTCGGGGTGGTTGTTGTTGACAGCAGGATGATGTCTCGGATATGGGGGTGGCATGGTGACGAGGCGCGAAACATCTAGGTACTCGCGATTGGCACTGGAAACCGGACTTGAACCCAACGAAGCGTTGGGAAACGTCCCGGGTTGGGGAGTCAGACTCGGTGATGACTGATCATGCCAACCCGTCTTCTCTGGCGGGTATTCTGAAGCTGAGCCCGGCTCGCTAGTGCCTCCGTAGCTTGCTGTGTTCACTTCCTCCTCAATCCATTGTGTCTTTGACACGCCCATGTACTTGGACTCGCGTTTGGATCGCTCCATGCGGGACGGTTCACCCTGCGAGTCGACCTCCCACCAGCGACTCGGTGGCCTTCCTCGGGAGTCAGCTTCGTCGTGGTTGTCGCTTACACTCATGCTAAGAATGGGGGACAGGGAGGGCATGTAGTTGCTGGTCCAATTGCCGTTTTGTGCGCCGGCGCTCGGCGACAAGGAGATGCCCGCGGAATTGGGCGCTGAGAGAGCGTTGCCCTCAGAGGGCTGGTTCGAACCAAACGATCCGCGGTGAGAGCGTGTGGGTTCGGACGAGTCTGGAGTATACTCATCCTGTGAGGTGTTCGATTCACGTCGTGGCGTGCTCACCATAGGGCGGAACAGGTCGCGCGTCAGGTCGAATATTTCCGACCCCATAGCTCCAATAGCCCCCGAGTACCGTTCTCGTCTGATCCGTGATTCGTTGACAATGAAGTCAGCAAACATGCGTACCCGGTCTGCATCCACGGCAGCCGTTGCCTCGCAGGCTGCAAATGCCTGGAACCGCTCAATAGTACCAGCAGCGAACTGGTCCGCCGTCTGGGTGATAACGGAGTGTTTCGAGACAGGAATTGACGCAAATGCAGGCGGACGAGAGGACTCCCGAACACGCGAGCTCGAAGCGGAGCGGGTGTGAGGAGGGGGAGTTGGGAGAGCCTTAGGAGCCATTGCCCTCGAGCTGCTTCCGCCATATTGGGGTTGCTTGGCAGCGGCGCGTGGAGAGAAGGGCGGCGTTGCTGCTTCTTGTGGCAGTTTGCCAGATGGAAGTGCCCTCGGCGTTAAGTTGTGACGATCTTGAGAGTCACCGGTTCTGGGTGTATGCTCAGAAAGCCCCCTTCCAGCGCTGCGTGGCGTTGATCTGCTCACAACCGGTTTGATATCAAGTCCATCTGGATTGCCGGGAACCGCGATATTGGAGACGGGGTTCGACTGGACCGTTTCATCAATAGAACCACGACCGCCTTCGCGAGTTCGACTCTCCGTCCGCCTCTGGAGGATCGTCTTGTCACGGCGCACCGCCCCTGTTCTGTTCAAGCCACCAGCGCTAGATGCAGAAGAGTTCAAGGCATCGGCAGGCTGGCTGGAACTGCTGGCGGTGACAGTGTCAATTGTCAGCCCTGGAGAGCGACCGCGATTCCGAAGGGCGGCCTGGTTGTCAGTATCAACCCAATCTGCTGGCGTTGGCGGGACGGGACCCAGAGTCGTCACGCCGGAAGGGGCGCGGCGTCGTGTAGGGGGGGATATAATGGGAACAGTAGTCCGATCCATGCTCTGTACACTTTGTGATCTTGATCCTGCTGGAGGCGGCCCAGGTGGAGGTGGGGGTAGAGGCATGCCGGGGCCCCATCTTGTTTGCGAGTCCGATCTTGAGCGAGCGGAGGTAGGCGTCTCGATGGCACCGGCCGAGGCAGCTCTGCGGGCAGCTGGGGGAGCATGCTGACCGAACACGCCCGCTTGATCTGGTGGTGACGGGTGGAAGGAGGTTTGTATGATCATGCTCTGCCTGTGGGAATGTACAGCTGGATGCGGGCCCGGGGAATTCGAGTTACGGCCGTCATCTCGTCGACTTCTCAGCGAAGGGAGCCCAAAGCGACGAGAGTTCCCAGGTGGAGGAGGCGGGAATGAAGGGTTAATTACAGCCTGGGGCTCTGGAGACGGTCGGTGGAGGTTCGGGTTGATTCGCGGCGGCGGCGTTGGAGTAGAGACAGGTGTACCGTCAAAGGCCGAGCTCATTGGCAGTTGTTGCTGGCTCCTCGGTGGGCTATACGGAGGTGGTGGCAGAGGTGACCCTACAAGGTGTCAGTGAGTATAAGCCGCATGAGCGAAGCGTGTGAACTCGCTATGGACGTGCTATAATGGCATCGAGCTTACCTTGAGGCTCGACAAACTGGTTGGGCCGGTCTGGGCCGCCGACGGGCGTGGCGACCCATTCTCGAGGATTGTAGGGCTGAATGGTGCTGGCGGGGGTCTGGACGGAGTGAAGATGGGACGAGGCCATGGAGAGGGCGGAGATGGGCGTGGCAAGAGGGTTGTTGCTGTATCCGCCGAGGGAGGAAGTGGTGAGAGGATTGAGGCCCTGACGGAGTCGTGTGGGATCGCGAGGAGAAGTCATGGCGAAGGGCAGACTCGGTCGCAGAGTCGTCAAGCCAGGTCAAGTCGAATTCACCCAGATGTTCCCAACCAACAAGCTGTCCAGGGTCTGGCAGCCAACAAGCTAGAGGCACCTTCTTCCCCACGCGCCTGCGTATCAACGTCAGCGTTATTGGCGAGCCGAGCTGCGGTGCGTGGTCCACGGTGCCTGGGTGGGCGGTTGGCTGTGGCGGCGCGCGTGGTGGTGAGACGATGCTCAGACGAGGAGACAGCCAAAGTCGGCAGTCCAGCGTCAAGAGCTGTCTTGGTCGACGGTTGTTTTTGCCCCACGCAGGCGCGCGTGTGGATGTATCTGTGTGCGCCGTGATCTGCAGTTTGAAGCGGGAGCCTGGACGCCTCGAAAACCCACAGGCTTGCTGCGAGGTGGCCGGGGGGGATTCAATTGTCCTGTGTCGACCAATCCATGAGGAAGAGTTGCGCGTGAGTGTGTGTGTGTGAGAGTATGAGAGTGGGTGTGTGAGTGAGTGAGGGAGAGGCTGGGAATCAGGCACCCCGCGATTGAGTGGGATATGGCAAAGCTAGGTAGGTAGGTAGGTAGCTTGCTCCCCTCGGCGGTGGTCGGCGACGGTGATTACAAAAAAAAAAAGAGAGCCAAGACTTCACCCAGAGACAAAGACCAAAAGGCCAAAAAGAGGCACGATTGACTTGCTGGGGTGGAGAGAGGTTGGATGTTGCTTGCTGCCGGCGGACGAGGGTCTGGGGTGGCATGTCACTTCAGGTGGGACAGTCACAGACTCGCAGACTTGCAGTGCGACTTGCAAGGCGAGATGTTGGTGATAACACCAGATCTACTTCGTACGTACTTCCATTGGTACCGTGCTTCGTATAAACTTGGGCTGGCAGCAGCCCGTAGCCCGTAGCCCGCCGCCCAGAACCCACATCCACATCCACAGTCTCCAAGCCCATGTGCGTCTTGGACCGTGGTCCTGCATGCTTTTCATGCCATGCCATGCCATGTACTCGGTACTCTTGGCTGTAATATGTACAGCATCGGTCCCCCATCGCCGACCTATTCCCTCCCGGTACTTAAGAATACCACTCCAAGACTAGCTACGGGCCCGTTGCTGCAACGCTGTCGCCTGCGCCGGTGCCGCGCATCTGTTCAAACGCAGGCGAGCCGAGAACCTCCAACCCTGGGATCTGGATGCCGGGACCGACTAGATAGGCCCATTGCCTGGTGCCGAACCCCGGATGCTTTCTTTTTCGAGGGCCTAATGCTAGCTATCTGCTGGAACCAGTTATGTCTGAGCTACTGGCTTGCTCCCTGAGGTCGGTCATTTGGTCCATCTATCCGTGCTCTATATTCGCATGCTGGCTTGAGCTCATCCACTCTCCATCGACGAGTCGTTTTCAACAGCATGATATGAGCATCCTTGCCACATACCAGCCTTCCTGGTCTTCCGTGATCCATCCCTCCCCTCCCTCCCTCCAAGCAAGGGACAGTCGTGAATGACCGGGTGGGCTTTTGCAAGGTCGAAAAGAGAACCCGTCCGGCGCCCGATTCCCCCCAGTTCGCTCTAACGTCGAAGGAACCCGCCCCCGCTGCAGCTAGAGGTTGCGAATAGGGGCGGGCCCTGTAAATCCATTGGACGCATGCTGGACAACTTAGTTCTATTCTTAGAACCTGCCCCATGGCGAGCCAGGATCATCATTGGCCGCTCCCGTTGACGATGCGGGTTGAAGGGTGGATGTCGGCGCTTAATGGCGTCCCAGCTCTGCCTGTCACATCCCGCCCTAGCGAGACTGAGTCCAAGGACGGGAGGCATGAACGGGAAACGGCGAAGGCAAGGCAGCCATCGCTTCTTCCATCTTTGCACAGACCTTGTGGGTGCGTGGCGACGACGAGCTCATTATGCGCAAGGGCTAATCGACCGTGGTGGAGGGTGAGCCGGCAGTGTCACTGGCTCGCCCGGCGTTGGCGAGCTGGTGAGGGGAGGCCTGGAGACAAAGCACTGAAAAGACGGTCAGCCGGCGATCGGAACCTTAGCAGAAGGCGTGCTGGCCCTTGGCACAATTCCCTCTACGTTTGGGATAGAACCGTCGAGCCGTTCTCCAATCTCCCGGGTGCTGCCGCCGGCCTCATTCTGCAGCGCCGGAGATGAGAGGCTGAAACCTCCGGCAGGTGGATCCATGCAAGCCTCAGCCGACGGGCACCGGCCGGAGCCAACGGCCGTATCGCAGACTGGTAGTCTTGGACGTCCCGGGATCCTCTTGGAAGGACCCAAAGTGACTCGGGTATATGAAGTCACCGGTTCTGACTATCTACGGATTACGGAATACTTACAGAACTAGCTGACCAAACGGATCCAACAGTCGCTCCTCACATCTCTACTGGCAGCCAAGCTGCTCCTCCCTCTAACATCCATGGCATGGCGATTACCTCGTCCAAGTATGAAACTGAACGCTCGGTTCTTTAGTAAGCCGGGGCTTGCAACTTTTTATCCGACTCGTCGCCGATATCATGGGGTAGATGTGATAGCAAGGAACAATCCTGGAATGGCCGGATCGCTCTCGGTATTTATAGATGACGGCGCTTGTCGCGTATTTGGTCCTGACGCCGAACCAACCAGGCGCGGTGGCTACGTTGACCGCGACTTGGGGGCCAAGCCATAAGTTTTGGCTCATGGTTTTCGAAAGGTGAAATGTCTGCAACAAGCGTCTTCTCGTAGATGGTTTTCGTGGTTGAAGAAGCGCAGGATAACCATCATCAACAGATGACGCCTGATTGGATTCATGTTACAGTATTCAGACCCAGTTCGCATCTAGACATCAAATGCGAGAGAATAATGGCACTTCATGTCATGCCCTGTTGTGACTAGGTAATGGCAATAGCCTCAGTAGTGAAGCAGGATCTGGAGTCTAGCTGCAACTTCACAGCTTGCGCAGATATAAGCCTAAGAATTTGCTCTATAAGTTATCGTCCGTATTAAAGGGCCAAGAAAATTCTCTTATCGATTAATTGTAAATAATGACCTCTTTTTCACTCGCACTGTAAGAGTTGAGACTTGCCAATAATTAGCGGTGCCGAGGCCGACATTGACTCATGCTCAGTTGGGCAAGTCGGCTGCGAGCGACGAGGCTGGGACTTAATTTGCCCCACATTAGCATAAAGGTGGGGGCGAGGCTTGAACAAAATTCTAGAGGGTTCTGAAGACTTTCATTCTCCGTCTCCTCCATCTCCTTTCTCTTCCCAACTTTCCCATCTCCATCTCCCAAACAAAACCGCTCCTAATCCTTCTCATCTTCTCGCTTTCTACTTCTTCTCACAATTTATTCGACTATTCATCACCTCCTCTACTTAGAGGCGTCTTAATTTGTGAGTACCCGCCATGATCCTCTGCTCACGTTCGAGCCCTTCCCATTTTTCCATGATGAGACAACAGCTGGCACCAGTCATAGAGTGACTTGTACTCCCTTCATTGATGACTAAATGCTTGGTCCACCAGACCATTTCTGACCTGCAATACAATTGCAACTTCTTTCTCAGCTCTTTTGCCAACGTTTTTTTGCCTGTTCTGAAGCTGACCGTACCCAATCAAGTTACAGATTATTTCCCCGCCTTGAGCCGCTCCGCCCCGAGCCACCGACTTCACAATGGTCCTCCATAACCCCAATAACTGGCACTGGGTCAACAAGGATGTGTCGGAGTGGGCTAAGCAGTGGTTTGAGGAAAACCTGGTCAATGTTGAGGCCGAGAACGGCGATGTCAAGGCCAAGATTAGCAAGGTTCAGAGCATGGATGGTGACGTCGACGTGAGCCAGCGCAAGGGCAAGGTGATTACCATCTTCGACGTCAAGCTCACACTGGAATACTCCGGTAAGCAGATGTTCTGTGCTGTGCCTGGATCTCTTCGGGGAGCTGACCCATGCCTTAGGATCTGCCCCGGGAGAGGACGATGTATCGGGCACCATCACTGTGCCTGAGGTCGCCCACGACACCGAAGAGGATGAGTATGTGGTACGTGAAGCTTCCTGCGCCCTGGTACCTTCGGTGCTTTGTCGTAGAATATAGCTAAGTGATTCGTAGTTTGACGTAGACATCTTCGCCGAGTCCAAGGAGAAGCAGCCAGTTAAGGACCTCGTCCGGTCCACGCTTGTGCCTCTGCTGCGCAAGGAGTTCCAGAAGCTTGCTCCAGCCTTGATTGCTGAGCACGGCAAGGATATCCAACACGCTCCTGGCTCCAACCCTTCCAGCGGCTTCCCAACCCCCAAGGTCCATCCCCAGAACACTGTCCAGAAGGCCGCCCCCACGTCCAGCTCTCAGACCAGCTCCGGCGGCACCGTAAACACCACCACCGTCACCGACAACGAGGAATTCCGTACCACCGCCGAAGAGCTGTTCCAGACCTTTGTCGACCCCCAGCGAATTGCCGCCTTCACCCGGTCTCCTCTCAAGAACTTTGAGGGTGCCAAGAAGGGCGGCAAGTTCGAGCTGTTCGGTGGCAATGTCACCGGCGAGTACCTCGAGCTTGAGTCTCCCAACAAGATCGTGCAGAGCTGGCGTCTGGGCCAGTGGCCTGTTGGTCACTACTCGACGCTCAAGATCGAGTTTGATCAGAACGACGTTGACCATGTTACCACCATGCGTGTCACCTGGGACGGTGTCCCCGTCGGCCAGGAGGATGTTACCAAGCGCAACTGGCTCGAGTACTACGTCAAGAGCATCAAGCAAACCTTTGGGTTAGTCTCACAACCTTGGAAAAGAATGATCCCTTGTCACTAACCATGGTCAAATAGCTTCGGCACTATCTTGTAGACAATCCCGCAAGGGGGGGCCAAAGGAGTCAGGGCGGAGTCGACTTCGCAGAATCAATACGCTCTATATCTGAGGGTAGTTCCAGGGGAATCGAGGCCACTACCACGGCGGCGGATGGAAGACGCAAGCGAGTCTTCATTGGTCTGTAAAAGGCCTAGAAGCGTGTGGATATGATTACAATGAGCGATTTGAATGATGAACAATGGAGCGGCCTGCCTCACTGGCTTAAAAAATATTAAAAATTGGCTTGATATATCAAGTTGTCGTAAAGACTGTAGTTTGGACTAATAAGTTATCCAAAGTTGACTTCTATTTGTACTCTATCAGAGACAAACTGTCTCATGTCACCGCGTACGACGTCTTCGTTCTATGACGGGATCGTCGACCCCATTGCCGAATGTGTAGTTGGGCACGAAGACGTCCACAAGATTGTCCCAGAACCCCAGGTCATACAAGTTCTCGACGTGGTTCAGACTCCATACCCTCTCCCACGGGCCTTCTCCTGGTAAGCGCCCATCTTCCCTGGGCGGTTCCCCGTCCATCGTGGTGACGAGGACTTGCTCCGTCTCAACAGGCCAGCGTCTGCACACCGGCTCGACCTGCTCGTTCTTGGGCCAGTTGGGGGGCATTGGACGGCGGAACGCGTAGCCCTCTTGCATGTCATCTTTCCACTCGGACCACTTTAGGGTCTCGTTGGTCGTAGTGCCGCAGTACACGAGATAGAGTGTGTAGATGAAGAGGCCCCAGACGAGCGGACTAGTGAGCACTGCGAGAAGCGTCGTGGCGCCCACGTTGACGTTCTCTTGGATGCCCCAGCCCCAAGCGCCGAGGTACTGGTTCATGGTCATGCCCTTGGGTGGCCACATCGACCAGTTCGGGGCGATCTTGTAGATGCGAGCGGTGAGGATCGACAGGCCGAGCAGGCCTCCGTAGGTGCACACAAGGGCCGTGGAGGCGAGCAGGAGTAGGAACCAGTGCTGGTTGCCGTAGCCCACGCACGAGTTGATGAAGATGCAGTGGTGATCGGACTTGGCAACACAGCGCTTGCAGATGCTGCAGTGCTTGGAGCGCGCGGGCTTGAGCAGCCGGCACGTGCGACACTCGCGGCCAGGACGGAAGAGCGTGTGGTCGTAAGGGTAGAGAGAGAGGTGGTACTGAAGGTTCTCCGGCGTGATGTAGCCAGGATCGCTAGCGCAGGCGAGGTAGAGGAACGTGTAGGGCATGACGACGGTGATAACAACGGTGAGCTTGGTGAAGGCGCCGATCTGTGGCCACACTTGTGGGAGATACATGTACTCGGCGACGGCGAGGATCATGAAGAAGAACCCCTGAGATGGTCAGTCCAGGATACCAGCGCCAGGGCGGCCATGCCTTGTGGCACGCGAGCTGTAGCGGATTCGATGACTTACTACGATAGTCCAGTGTCGATCATATAACATGTATCTACCGAACCTTGCCAGATGACGAGACACCCTTCCGCCGGTGAGAGCCTGGTCCACGGCTAGCACAGCGTTGGGTATATGAACCCATATTAACTTGTGCAGTTTAGCAATAGGAGTACGTCTAGACGACAAGTTAGTGAATTTGCCTTGCTTGACCTTGCATGCAAGCTTCACCACATACCTCAATGCTGGTAATCTCCCGAAAAATGCCACAAAGACCATAAAAGAGAGAAAAAGAATAGATAGGACGATAGTCCTAAATGAGAACATCATCGCTAGATGCTCAGAGACTTACCCTCTGAGGACACTTGAGCAGTCTTAAGGCAGAAAAATGGCGGTGCACTACTCGGCAACCGGGCTATCAGCTGAGACTGGGGGTTTCAATTAGACTCCCATAGCCGACAAAAATAAAACAGAGAACGCAAACAGTCGTTTTTGCGATACAGGAGGATGAGCAGCACTCAGCGACTTGAGCTCCAGGAACGCACACGTAGTTGCGCGTGGCTTTGAGATCGTCAGCAGGCCGGGGAGGCCGGGCATGCTTATAGCCCGAATGCCAATGCACCGATAACTCGATGTGTGTCGACCCTTTGTCCTGGCCACGTGATCGCGCGATAGGCGTCACCACGCGTTCCTCCTTGTTTTTGATGAAGTTTAAGACAAATGACCCAGTGAATAACGGGTAGTTCCTTGGAGGTGTCGCTATTTGAGGCCGTCAGTGCGATGAGGCTTACATTCATCACCTAGCTCACGTTTTTCGGTCCGGAGTTTTGAAAGTTCTGAGTTTTAGCAGCCCTAGCACGCGACGGTTGATGAATGAAACGTCACCGATTGGCTTTGACGAGACGGCTCGCCACTCACCGAGATGGCGGCGGTGACGTATAACGGCGTTGAGAGCGCCGAGGGGGGGAACATATTCAAGGATGTCAAAATATGGGTAGCGATGCGCGTCCCGACGAGGAACTCGATCCTCAACATGATCACGGTAGGTCGGCGTCCTCCAGACCAACTCGCCCTAAACCTAACGTTGCACAGAAAAATGGTGGCACAGTTGTGCCTCTAGAGAAGCAGGCAGACATTCTCATTGCCGACCACGTTAGAAAGGATGCTCCCGCCGGGTCCTACTCGTGGAAGTTCATCAGCGAGTCTGTGGAGAACGGCATCGTCCAGCTCAAGGACCGATACCGCATAGGCCCTGATCCGGAGCTTCCTAGGCCGGTTGGTGGAGGAGGCCGTGGCGCAAAAGCGACCCGGACGCCGTTCACCAGTGCCGAGGACGCGGCGGTTGCCAAGTGGGCGCTCGCTCACCCAGTTGACCGGACTGGAAACAAGATCTGGCAAGAGTTCGAGAGCATAGTAGGTCTTACACGCTGGATCCGGGTGTTAGTATGGCGCTGACTGCATTTAGAATCCACGGCACACTTGGCAGTCATGGCGAAACCGCTTCGTCAAGACCTTGCAGCTTCTCCCGATAGACAAGCTACAACAGATGGCTGCCTCAGCTCCGGAAGAGCCAACCCATGATGAACAAGAAACTGAAGCGACTGTCCTCCCTCAACCAAAAAAGGCCGTCAAGGAAGTTCCTCATCGACCCGCCGAGAGGGCCAATCCACCACCAGTTGAAACTGTGGAGCAGCCCAGAACAGTTCCTGAGCCTGAAGGACAGGCCGAGGGTGATCCTCGACAAGACGATAGCCCAGATTATGATCAACCTTCAGACACCGAATCAAGTACAGGGAGGAAAGTGTTCCACGAAGACCTATGCGACTACATGATAACCTCCGGCCTTGACATCAACACGCAGCCGAAAATCAAAGGCAAGACCATCGACCTCTATGACCTCGCCCAAGTAGTCCAGCCGAAACAAGGAGACCCTCCAGAGGAACTAGACGAAGAGGACTGGGCCGAAGTCGCCGAGGAACTGGGCTTTAGCGGTTATGACGAGGTCATTGTTGCCCAGCTACGGCAATGTTACAACGAGTGTCTAGCGGAGTTTTTAAAGGTGATGGAGAGCTTTGAGTCGGGAGACGTGGAGATTAAGGTTGAGGAAGAATCTCATGGGCCGAGTCCTGGTCCCGACGCCGTCCCTTATGTTGGCGAGTTGGCAGAGGATCCTTGGACAGAAGACTCGCCATCTCAACGGACCGCTGCAGGAGCACTGCAGAGCTACGAGAGATCATCACCACCAATTGCGGCAAAACGATCTCTGGATCAGCGACCGCTCTCCTCATCGGGACCGTTGACTAAGCGAAGGCGTTACAACAAGAGAACGGAGATCCCATCAACTCCAGAAATGGACAGGATGGGCGTCAGCGAGGCATCACAGCAGCTTCCGCCTCTGCGCCGTCCGCAAGAGGACGAGGACGAATATGAGCTGGAGGACGAGGACGAGGACGAAGAGGACCGGGCAGACGAGACAGAGAAAATTCGAGGGCTTGAGACACGGGAGTCGACCGGCGCGCAGCAAGAATCCCCCTTGCTAGGTACAGTCAAGACGATTACGCCATCGCAGCAACTTCATACCGAAGCCTTGAATACCCGCCCTATCCCATTCAATCTGGGCAAGACGCGCCAGAACAAGACAACAGCGGCCCTGACAAGGCCTGACTTGCAGTCTAAACGGAGATCAGAGCCCGACCTATCAAATCGAGGTCGGGTAACTGGCTCAGGGGAAATCGTCACCGCCACTCAAACACCTACTTCTGCCGCCAAGGAGGAGCCCAAACCTCGATCACGCCGTTCCCTCCCCGCCTCCTTCAACGTCGACTCCCAGCCAAAGCCTTCTACGCCTACGCCAGCCCCAGCTCGAACTGACGCGCCGACACGCTCACGGTCTTCGGCATCCCGCACCACCCCGGAACCCAAGGCTGCCCCGTCCAACCGCCGCGACATCGACAGGTGGATCCAGCACTACGAATCTCTCGGCTTCCCACGCCCCATCGTCGTCGAGGGTCTCAAGCGCACGTCTCTGACCCCCGGCGCTCTCGCCAGCCTCGTCATGCAGAATCTCAAGGATGGCGCTGGCCTGCCCTCCCACCACGAGGGCATCTGGACCGACCGTGACGACGACGACCTCGCCCTCATCGCCTCTGTGGACCTCCGCATTCCTCCTACCGGCCCGGCTGACGAGCGCCGCTACCACAAGGTCCGCAAGGTGACTGATCGGCTCATGAACAAGCACGGCCCAGCGAGGATCACGCTCAGGAAAGAGTTCATTGAGGCACAGTCATCGCACAATCAGGGCGAGCCGGGCGGCTAGGATCTCACCCGGTGGCTCTTCACGACGCCATAATCTTCTGTCCATTACAAATTGACTTTTCAATCCTTTCTGGTGTTTCTGTTTTCTCAAGTACGATGAATGGGGTTTGGCGTTGGCAATACTTGTGCCACCTGATTTCTTAATACCCAGGACTAGTTGGTGGTCCTTTTAACGAGTTATCGAATAGAACCAGTTTTGAAATATGTTCCCAGGTTATTCGTTCTCCTGTTAGCGACTGAAGTCCAAATTAATAACCATTTCTATCGCTTTTCAACCCAGTGAGTGAGAAAATTCGCTGTTCAAGACCTTGATAAGATACCCCCAATAGCACTCTCTCCATGTATCCGCCTTGACCCAACGCTCAATTGTTCCAGCCCATCCCAGTGAAGCAGTCTGAACCCGAGAAAGATGAAACCAAAGGAAAGTAAATAATAGCCGAAAACGCCTCCCAAATGCGGAACCCAGTTTAACCCGAAGAGAAATCATTTCGCCCAAAGATGTTGAGTCACTCGTAATTGCTGTAAGTTTCTTATTGAAGATGGTTCCCATTGGTGGTGTTTCTTAAGTCATTTGTGGCTGAGTTCGTATTGAATGTAGTGTTAAGTTTTGTCTGTCTTTTGAGTGGCTCCCAGGACGTTGAGAGCAAGATGTCGGTGTAGTGGCTAGCACTCGACACAAGAAGGCCAATAACTTCTCCTTCTCTATGGTCAGAAAAGTTCTTCAAACGATCACGTAAAACATACCAAGGCCAACAAGCCACAGATTACGCCCGATTGATGGTTCAAGGCCATAAGACCCCATGACGAGAGATGCCACTGGGAAGAGGACGTAAGGCCATAGTCCAGACAACCTAAATCCGCCGAAAATTGAGCTTCTGAAGGTTTCAGCAGATTCAGTAGCAGCTTCGAGGGTGTCTAGAATCTGGGTAGTCTTTTTTTGCGCTTGTTCTAGTCGGCCCTCGTGGCTGTCGAATTTGACAAGCAAATCGTCGGCAAGTCCCTCGAGCTTTTCCATCCCCTTTGGTAACCTCAAGTTAGTGAGAGCATGGCCAAGTCATTCAGTAACCTACCTCTTCAATCTTAGATTGCTTTTGCATGATCTCTCCCGCCTGATAATTAGTTGCTTCCTGCCCTGCGTGAGCATTGACCAGTTATTCCGAACTTTCGACTTACCATCTGGATCTGCAACGAAACAGAGGATGCCGCAGCTGCAGTCAGCGCGCTCATCAAGGCTCTAACCTCATTATTTGCATTCTGGGTAGCTACTTGAAGAGCGGTGTCATGTGATGCGGCAACCTCGGCCGTTGCATCCATGGTTGTTCGGAGCAGTACGGCCATAAGTTGTTGGAGACTTTTCGCATCCTCAAGTCCTCCTTTCAAAGATTCACTTGATTCCTGATTTGATGTTAGCTAATGAAATCAATTGAGAAGTTCGTGGCCACCTGTGCAGTGCGGTGTAACTGGTCCTGTATGATATCGCCCATTACATCAAGTCCACTTCTGAGTTGGTCGACTTGGGTCGCAAAAGTGTCAACAGAACCAGTTGTGTCGTGGATCACGCGGTTGAGTGATTGCAAACGCTCCTCTATTTCTCTTTCGATTTGGGTCGTGAGTGTTTCGAGAATCTTGGTGACTCGCTGATACAGGTGGATGTTGTGTGCTAGATTGGACCTGTAAGCATGCAAGTCTGCCAATTGGAAGAGGGCTACCAACCTTTCTCGTTGTCCGCGCGGGCAGCTTCACAGAACCTTAAAGCCTTGTGACGATAGCTCACCCAGGTATTCCACGCAGAGTCTGAACGAGCTAGACCCTCAAGACAGTCGTCAATTTCGGGCGTCGAAACGTGGAGTTGTGGCTGGGCGGGGACGGGGAGTGCAGCCAGCGCAGCCTCGCGAAACTTAGAGCAGCTAGGTGGGATCGAAAAGCTTCCCCTCTCCAGATCGCATATGGCAAGACTGGCGGCGTATGAATCCACAAAATCCCTTGTCGCTCTGCCACTGTCGATGTGGACCGTCGCCTCGTCCTGGCCGTCGAGCAGGTGACAGTTGTTGACTAGCAGGCGCGCAGCAATTCGGTGGCAGAGAGGCTCAGACTCTAGCTCTTGGAGTTCTCTGAGCGCGATGTTGTACATGTTAGAAAGTCGCTGCTCGTGCTGAGCTCCTTGCGACGTGGTGTCGCCGATGGCGCGGTGATATGCAAGGCTTCCTTCTCCTGAGAGGTATCAGTACTTTGGTCACAACACATTGAAACTCTCGACTCACCATGAATGAGCCGCTTCGTGCCCTACGAGAAGCTCTGGCTGTCATTTGGGAAGAATCCGAGAACGCAAATGCCCAGAAGCAGAAGGTCGACCACCTGCAACCGCATCTTGCCTGTGGTGCACCGGGGACGGGAGCAGGCACGAAGTAGGTGGCCGCGAAATCGACACTTAGTGTCTTTGTGTTGTGGTTCAGGTCTCCGAGTAGTACGAAGGAACTTAGGATTAAAGAAGAAAAGAGAGAGCAAGTTCGCGGTGTAGATGTGGGAGTGTGGAGTAGAAATTGTTGATGAGTAGGGGTTGCGGTCGTTGGATTTGGAAGGAACGGAAGCGGAAGGCGCATAAATTATTTGTGCCGAAAGACGTTCCTCCAGCCAGGCTGTTGCGGGAATGTGGAACAAACAGAGAGGATAAGCTATCGTTTAGAAACCAAACGGGTGACTGTAAAAATGGTCAAACGAGAAGGATCATTGCAACGGTTCTCGTTTATCACATTCTCCGGTGATCACCCTACTTAGGGGCCTCCACTTTCCAACTCCCTCTATACTTTCCCATAGATTATATACCGCATCATATAGTTCGATCAAGGTACCCAGAAGTCACTCAATCACAAGTATATTGCTCGAGCGACCGTCAATCAGTCACGGTTCGTTTTGGTGAGTTGAAGTTCCCGAAACAGGCAGTTAAGGTACATGCCAATGCCACCCACCCCAATATAAAGCCCACTACCAGACCAAGGTCACTTCTACGACTATGGACTTTCGAAATAAATAGGCTATATCACACTATGTAAAACAACTAGTTATCTTTAATTCCCTAGGTTCCTTGCAGCTCACAGTCATATAGATTATAACACGCTGTGTACTGCCCCTTTCGCACAATTATTCACGTTTGAGGTACATTACATGAGTTCTGGCCGTTATCCGTTCTGCATCTATGATTCAGTGTGCTAACATGCATTCGGATAGCTTTGCGACAATTAGCAATAAATACTCATGTTGGAAGAAGTGACTGCCTCTCTTGTGGAGTGCGCAAGCTGCCCCTTTCCAGCCATCAAGAAAAAATTGGGCATCATATCTTAAAGGAACCCTAAACGAAGTTCGGCAGACACCTGAGGATGGAAATATGGTTGAGTCAAAGAAAAAGAACTGGAAGCTAGATCCCGATTCCTCCATCCCCTCATGTTTTCAAGTTGTTGCCAATCTAGTGTGTGGATACGATATTCATATACGAGACATACCAGCCAGCATCACTGGTATATCAATAGGAGACTCCATTATTGTTCCGTCCCAGGTATTTTCTATGGGAATGCTCTCCCCCCAAAATCCTACTGACCTTTTTTGCAAGACCCATTACGTTCTCTAGACCCCGGTCCTTTGACCCTAATATTAGAGAATCTAGGCCGTCCATGGTTTTCGTGTTCTCGGCGCCTACGAAGTAAATGATCGCTCGAATAGGTGCAGCGAACTAGAAGAACTCAAATACAAACGACTTCAATAGAGAAGCCAAAGATATACTACATACCACTTCATTCACCTATAGTTCACCAAGTAAGCCTCGTCTCTACAGCTAGCAAGCCCTCCAAGAGAACAAGACGTGGGAGGAGTCATGGCGGAGTCGGTCATAAGTATTCAAGACGCACTTGGATGGATTGTGGATGTGGATGCAGTGACGGCACTGAAAAAAACAAAGTGGCCTTCATGCAACCACAGGTTCCCTACAAACATGAACTGGACGCCACCCCCAATGACTTCCATCGAGTGCTAGGATAAATTACGCGGTTTTCCTAGAGGAACTTTTGTGGTCAAGGTACATAGAAACTGAGTGGTTCGTCATATAGCAACGGCTGATCTTTCACAGTGCGCGAAACAAGAAAATTCGACGATCCAGCAGATCACAGTTGCCCTCCAAGGGCCTGATGGGGCTTGTCTTACTCCGGTGTTTTCTTCTAGAATATATATGGGCTTATTTAGCGATATCTGGAAGGTAATAGCCGCATTGTATGGGAAGCTGTTTCTCACCTCCATTCAAACAGGTACCTAGGCAGGCTATCTTTCGTGTCATTCAATTTTGGTCATCAATTGTCACCACTGTCTCCAATGTGAACCGTGAAATTACACTCTTACAGGATACAGGCCTTAATCAGGACTCCACAGCTGTCGTCCGTCATCTGGGGTTACACGCTCTGAAGACTTCTGCCAATGTTGCAAGGTGTCGTGTTGTCGTTTTGCCACATGGTTCACTACAAGAACGGGACATGGGGGTGAAGAAGCTCCATCAACTCTCCTAAATTGAAACATTAAGTCCGAGAGTGGGTTAAGTACTATTTGTCCTTAACGGTGTACTTTTCGCTATGCCTGCCGGCGTGTCGGCCTTTTGGTGCTCGACACTTGGTCCTAACCGGCAGGTCAGAAACCCAACCGGACGGAGGACTGAAGGTACTCCATCTCTTGGGTATCCCCTTTTCAGCATTCTGAGTTCTTCACTCCGGGGCCGTAGCGCGGCCGTGATGTTTGGATTTTGAGCAATATCGACAGTATTGCAGCCGACCTCATCATCAGGCGAAAACTCCCTAACCTCTATCACGGCTGGCCTTGTTGAAGATGACATGGCGGGATATTCTTGGTGTTTCGACTAATGCATAGGACTACCCCATTAGGGCGTAAATTCTTGAAGAACCAATGGCAGTGTAAGGAACATATATTGTCATCGTCTTATTCGTTGCTTCACCGAACTAAAGAACCACTTTAAGGGCTGTTGATAATTGATGACGTTTTGATTACAGATTGTGAAAACCTCGCGCCAGCTTATGGGGGAAAATCTAAGTATTCAAGTATTGTTATCAATAGGAAGTTCTACCTACCATCTATTGGTGGTTGCCGGGTAGCGTAGGAGTAGGTATCCGGGTGCGACCAAGAGTGCAATGGGTGGCTTATGAAAGTACGTCGCACCACGGACGCGTACCCGGCGCGGGGCCAATGAACGAGAGCCGGGAGGCCGTACGGAGCACTGTACCGGGTACCTTTCAGCTAATTGTTAAGGGTTTTTGTGACCAGTCATTCTCGTCACCCCATGGCTGAATGTTTCGCCAAACGATAAGTTCAGGAAACACCCAGTCTCAGTCAGAGTCAGACTCGCACAAACCCACGCGCCGGGTGAAGTTTACGTCAACGCCAAGGTCCGTGATCTGCGGGTCGTCGTATCACGATTCGACTTGTCAAACGAGCCGAGATTAGCGACGGGTGGTTTTTTTTTGGTTCATTGCGTCCCGAGGGAAGAAACTTGGGGTAGAGGTTACCGCTTCGTTCCCGAAACGCTGCGAGTCTGGTCGCACCGATCAGATGAGAGGTCAGAGCCACCTCAACCAAAACGGAGCGGTGAGATTTTGGGTGAGGATGGATGGACGGATGCAAGACCAATATTAGTCGGCGGGAGCAATATCGGGTGGTGTCGTGCCAGCTGCCATGTTGGGTAGGTGTTGTCAGGTTAGCTGTGTGACTGTAGCCGGCATTCGATATTGTGAGAGATTTTTACTCGGCTGGAACGGAGTGATCGAGTCAGTCTTCTCACGCGACAATATCGCGATGCGGTCAGTTAGTTAGATACCCTATAGCGCACCAAGGAGGAGGGAAAGCTTGCTCACGGATGTCCCAACTCGCAAAAAGATTTGAACAGGCAGGCAACGGTGTTTTTTATTCCTATTACACATGGGACAAAATGATGACTCTGGCTGGCGCCTCTGCTGGGGCCAATTGCAACCTGTGCTTACCCGGTGTCGGCTCCGTGTACGCAGTACTCGACCGACCCTCTCGCGCGCATTGGTTCCGCTCATGGCTGTTCCTTGCCGAGCAGCAGCATGGCGGAGGCAAATCGTACGGTTTTGACCCTTTGACCCACCAAAGAAGAGCAAGGCCGTCGAGCCCTTTTCTGAGCCCAGCCTCCTCCCAAAAGGGCCTTTCTGGGCTTTGTAGGCGTGTCCCTTTATGGCTTGCAGTTCGTTAGAGTGAGCGGTGACGGGGACACACACACACATGCATAGAGAGCGACGGAGAAGAGGCAGAGAGTTTAGTACTATTCGTACGCCACGAACTGCAGCCATGCACCGAGGGCGTTGAGAGTCTTGATACTAGACTAGTCCACTACTACCTTGAGTAGGTATTTATGTAGTAGGCCTTGGTACAGTACGTAGTATCTAGACCATCTACTGTATGCTACCTAGGTGTCTTGTCTTCCTCCCATGCACGCACGCAGGGGTCCCCTCACCTGTGACCGAGGTCCCAGGTCCCTCCCTCTGGCACCTTGGACGACTTATTAGGGCCTTGCGGCTTTCGTTGGCGTTGAACGGGTTTACCGGTACTGTACTCGAGACGCAGCCCGCCTACACGCCGGTGGTGATTCGCCCATCCGCCCACCAGCCGGGCTCACTACACCACGGCATAGTTTGGCCAGTCTCTGGCGACAAGCCTCACTCCTTCCCGTGTTGTCGACGACAACAAAGCGTCATTTTCATTTCCCGCTTCTCCGCCGGCCGTGCGTGCTGTTATTAGACAGCCCCCCGAAGCGCCGTGCTGGAAACCAGAAGAGATCGCCAGCCAGCTCGTCAAGGGCCGCAAGCTGTTCAGAGACGGAAAGCATAGGGCGGCGCCAATCGACCAATGCCAGGAACACCACGCCGTGAATCGCGGAACACATGGCGCGCCACGCCTCAGAATCACATTGGCCGAAAGCACCAAATCACTCTGGAAAGGTATCAACCGCACTATAAGAGATCTTGCTACCTCTTCCCCCTTAGTCGTCTTGGTGGCAGACGGAACTTACTCTCAACCACAGGCCTACACCGACAAATCTTCACCAGAAGGGCCAGTAGCCCCGAAAAAACGAAGAGCAGTGTTGAGCCCAACCAAGATGTGTGTGCAGGTGGATAATGAGTGGACATGTGGCCATATCGGATTCTTCGAGATTAAATGGTGCCCAAAAGCACTTAATGGGTGCAAAGGCCCATCCTCGAGTCATGAGATCGTTAAGATACCCAAGAAGTGCGATGACTGTATCCGAAAAGAGACACTCCCAAAACCAATGGTTATGAAATGAGATATGGGAAGACTACGGGAACGAACTGTCGAGAGTGCAGGCGGCGCAGGGAGCACGCCATAGAGCGATGGAGCTATACTACGGCCATGGTTTTATAATGCGCTGGTCAGCAACGTCCCTTGACCCGCGAAAACCACTACTGGCAGGCTCTGGGAGCAGATCCATTACCACGGGTATAAAAACCCAACTGTGTATTATTTAATAGATGAGTCCACCTATAAGTGATGAGATGTGGTACACAAGACCAGGACCTAGGAAAAATCCCGGTCAGGGAGAGAAGAGAAGTGAAAATAAAGATGTAACAGCATCATCCCCGGGAGCCGCACGACCGCTAGCTTCCCACCGTTTTCCTCGACCGGCCCGAGGCTCCACATCCGAGCCTATGGTATAAAGCCCTACTTCCCACAAGGGGAATCAGAGACAGGCAGAGGAGCAGCGAATGAGGGTGGCGGGAAAGCAATGCATCACTCATTGGAGGGTAACCAATCGTTCTGGTCCTGGTCGCCCTTCCTTGAGAACAACAAGTGGTTGGCGGTTCTGGTGTGGTAGAGTCCAGCGAGGAAGCAGGGACAGGCCGACTTGAGCTCCTTGCAACCATCGCAGAGTTTGTTGACCTTGCCAGGCCAGTCCATGTCCTCTTTGCAACCTTCCGCAAAGACCTTTTTGCACATGCTGGACGCTGACGATACTTTGTCCGCGTCGCCTTTACTCAGCATGCCAAAGGCGTACCAGCAGTCGCCGTACACGCACTCGTTGTAGTTGGGAACGGGTGCCTTTGTGATCTTGGGATCCTTCTTCTTTGTTTTAGTTGGCTCCGGCTTCTCGGCCTTCTTCCTGCTCTTCGGCTCCCCCTCAGGCTTCTTCTCCGTGCCGCCGTGGGGGGCCTTCCGACCCTTTGTCGGTCTGGGTCCGGGGTTGGCGGTGGCCGACGGGGCGGGATGCGAGGCCTTGGCCTTGACGCAGTACCAGATGTCTGCGATGATCTTGTCGATGCAGCCTTGCTCGCCGTTGACGGCGGGATTGATGCGGAAGAACTCGGCTCGCTCGATCTGGGCAAAAGCAAGGAGAGCGTTGCAATCTTGGCCCACGCCGGCAAGGTGGAATTGCTCGCAGGCAGGATATGCCGGTTGGAGGATTGGGCTTGGAGTGTTGATGGGGACATCAGCGGCGGTGGCCAGAGACAACTGGCCGGTGAGGAGTGCGGCAATCGCAACGAGTTGGAATAAAGCCATTACTGCTGGGTATGATTTAACGAGTGAATTGCTGCAAAGCTGGTGATGTTTAAAAAATGCTAAAGAGCGTGGTTAGTGGCCATCTTGCGTTTCGGCTTACAAGATCCTTTATATCCTGCCATGAGCGGACTCGTTGAACTGGACTCGACTAAACATGATTTAGTGTCCGAATATCATGAATACGCTGATGGGTGACAATAACGGTTATTGACACCCAATTACGGAAATATTTAGTGTTGATGAATAGAAGAGATCGTCACACAACAAGGACGAGGGCGTCGTTTCTTTGCTTTGATCCGATCAGTAGCGGTTCATATCTTTGAGAAGACGTACAAAGAGCCCAGTCTCGGTTGAAAATGAGCCAGTGAGAAGTTGAGAAGAGCATTGGCCGCTTTTTCTTTCCAGGAATAGATCTGGAAAGCGCCGATCAAGGTCAAAGTTCCAGAAGCGGAACCCTGGGGCCAGGGCAGGCGGGAATAAGAAGCACTTGTAGTCCGTAGACGAGCGCAAGTGTAAGTGTGTATTGACGCGCTAGAACAAAAGGCACGGGTTGCAGTTCGTTGCACGTACACGCGCAGGTCAGATGCAGACGCAGACAACGCAGATGCGGCACGTACAAGTACAACGCACACGCACGCACACGCACACGCAGAAGCAGAGGCAGAGGCAAAAGCACAGGCATAAGCAGAAGCAGAGGCAGAGGCAAAAGCACAGGCATAAGCAGAAGCAGGTAAGACACAGACACA